>CM055909.1:9259139-9664139 GCA_029582155.1 Panopea generosa
CTCAAGGCCAGGGTAAAATTGAAGGTTAAGATGTGTTGTGTACAAAATTTAAATTCCTATATTGGAGATGACCTTTAAAGGTAAAAATTCTGTTGTGGCTCTTGCTGCAAAACAAAGACAGGGAATTTCATTAATCTTCACAGAAATGTGTGACAATCAGAAGTTATGTATTATGCAAAGTTGTTTGTAAATTAATGGCCACCCAGACAATATTTTATGTTGGACATTAATAAGGTATGTCATGTTCTAAAGACAGGCTGGTATGCTCAAGGTCAGAGTCACTTTGAAGTTTACAAGTCTAAAACAACTATCACAACACTTAGCTTTTGCATGTTTTAGTGCATACATTTAAACTAGAAGAGCATCATACTTGTATTTTGTGATCATTTCATCCAAAATGTTACTTTAAATAGTCTTTATATCAGTTCATGGTCTATTTATTGAATTCTGCCAGGTGGAGCTGCCCTTGACCTGAATGCAGTGACTCCAAAGCCGGCCAAGTGGATATCAGACATGACATGGCTTAATCTTGTACAGCTCAGTGGTCTGGGACAGTTTTCTGAGATACTCAACCAAGTGGCACGTAATGAAAAAGGCTGGAAAGCTTGGTTTGATACAGATGCCCCTGAGGAGGAAATTATGCCTGATGGTTACAGTGCTGCATTAGACTCATTCAAGAAACTTTTACTGATAAGGTGGGTATTTTTTAGCTTGACTTTTGGGGGGAAGAGCTATTGTACATTGAGATTCACAAAGTTTGAAACAGTTTGAAAAAGGCTACAATTCACTACCTTGAGATAGAAATGCATGGGTTTTATGTTTATCTTTTATCTGTCTCTACAGATCATGGTGTCAAGACAGAACTGTGCCCCAGGCCAGGCGCTACATCAGTGATTCCATGGGAACTAATTATGCTGAGGCTGTCCTTTTGAGTTTGGAGGGGACATGGGCAGAGAGTGATACACGTACCCCGCTTATCTGCTTTTTATCCATGGGTTCTGATCCCACAAATCAGATAGAAAACCTTTGTAAGAAAAAGCAATTGGGTAAGTAAGATTAATAAATGTACAAGTTTTGTGAAATTGTACACTGAGAAGTCATAAACTTACAAATGTTAGTAATATGGTGGGCCAAAAGAACATCTAGCTCATTATTCAATAAGGGAACAAGGTTTCATAACTATTTTCTATGTTGACTAAGGGATGCCGGTACATGCTTTGTCCATTGTCACACATCATTGTCAATTATATCTATTTTAATTCCAGAGTTTCGAGCAATTTCCATGGGTCAAGGACAAGAAGTTCATGCTAGAAAATTAATACATGCATTTATGCATTCAGTAAGTTTTGCTTTTAATTTTGATACACTCATTTGAAGAAAAACTGATTTAATCTAAAATGATCATAAAAATGATTACGAATAATATAGCTTGTTTACAAAGGAACAGAAGTAAATTACATCATTACAATCTCACAAAATATTGATAACATTGACAAGTATGCTACTTTCTGTTGGAATCAACTTTCTAAAAAAACTTTTAAGAGCAATGAAGAGTTTCACCAACATCTATTGATTAAAGTGGACATTCTTCTTCCAAAGAAGTATCATACTGTACTGTTTTTTAGTATTGAAGTGATTGCATTTTAAGACTTAATTTGAAAACTGCTTCATCAAAAGATGTTGTCATTTCAAGAGCCGTCTCCTTGTGGGGGCATATATACTACACACACAATTCTTGTTTTAATAGTTTTAAACAGAAATGAAAAACATTACAGACTAAATTTTGTGTATGTAATTATGTCCTACTATTTGCAATTGCACATACATGTACATTTTCAGGGAGGTTGGGCTTTACTACAAAACTGTCATCTAGGATTAAACTTCATGGACGAACTGTTAGATCTTTTGATGGAGACCCAGCAGATTCATGATGAGTTTCGTGTTTGGATCACAACCGAACCACATGATCACTTTCCCATCAGTCTACTACAAGTAAGGTTTACTAGAAGTGACAAAAAATTAATTAGCTATTTCTTTATTTTATTTCTATTTTATTTTTTATTTTATTTTTATTTTCCCAATAGAACCTCAAGCAACACACAAGCAATCATTGTTTTCTCCTTATCTTTTGTCTGACATACAGTTTCTGGCCCCGGTTTCACTAAACTTCTTAAGTTGAGTATTTCCTCAAACTCAAAGTTCCACTCAACTGAGATTTTTCAAGTTTTCTGTTTCACGAAATTTGAGGATCCTCAACTGAGTGAAATATTTGAGATTTGTTATTAAAATTGCAAGCGGCCTAACGCGAAGTTTTCGACGCGGAGGTACAAAAGTCGATGTTTTTGTTGACGGCTCGCGCGAAAACGCGGTAAATTTCAATAAAAAATGGTGTAAAATAAAAGGCAATGCAAAACAAGCGGTGGCATAATTTATACGTTATTGTCAATCTAATGTTGTTTTTTTTAATATTTTAACTAGTTATTTTCTGCGCTTTTATAAAAAGCCAGGATGAAGTGAAACGATGTATATAAATAGCATTCAAGAATGCAAGCACACAACTACTGACGTCACATCACTTGTGTGCGAGCAATCAATAAAAATGTGTTCAGGCGCGGAGCAGGGCGGAGTCCCAGCTACTGGCGGAAACTGGCTCAGATCAAGATGTTTTACACCAAACCCAAAGAGCAACACGTTCAATGCCTGACCACCCGGGAATATCAAACATATCTATATTAGTAATGATGGTGACTCTCTTGAAACCATAATTATTTCAAAAACAGCAACAAACCCGATTCTTGTAGCAGAATAACACCGTAATTCACGTGACGTGACTCTCATGTATATGTATGGGAACCTCGAGATATCCCTCAAATGATCATAGGTGTGTGCGTTTTGGTATTCTTTTATCCGTATTCGGGATATTTTGCGGTTGTTTCCCCCTGCCATCGTGATCTATCTAAATCGTTTACGTCTTAGTTTAAAATGTATCATGTAATAACACTACGTCATCACTTCACCCCAGTCGCAAATATTTGATCTGCTCGCTTGAAATAATTACAAGAAATATGACGTAACCAAACGAACTAGTGTACACATCTTACAATTGAGTAAGGTGAACTGCGTATTTATTGTTGTGGTGATGCTTATTTTATGTTGATCTTCCTTTGCTATTGCGACGGGATCGAGAGGGTCATCTTTAACCTAGTGGAAAGCTTTATACCACTTGATGCCGTGGGTCCGAGCCATTTTCGGTCCAAACACTTTGAGTGAGAAAATAGATATATAAATTTACTCTGGTAGAACAATGAATCCACTAATAAAACGTAGACTCTTGGAAGACTGGTTGTGTTAACATTAAAAATAACACTATAGATCTATCAGTGTCATGGTCAGGGAACTCTGTCACAACGTAGAGTGATTTGCGTCGACAGTTTGTCACAGATTCACGTCGACAGTATTATTGTTTTGTAAATTTTGTCACAGTTGCTAGTCGATAGCAGGGATAGAATCGCTGATATGTTAATATAATCAAACGTATGAAGTATATTTTTGACATTCCGGGGAATGTAGTATATTATAAGTAAAATACGATCAAATTGAACATCTGATTATGAATATTTCTTCCAGTTTTAAATTTTTAAAATGTCACAGGTTTGTGACGACAGGGTAAGGGAGGCGTGTCGATCTTTATTTTAATGTCACGGATTCAGTGTCGATAGTTTTAACATTGTAGAATAGTTCAACCCTACGCCATTACTGCCATTTACACGTCGAGTCTCGTACAGAGACTGTCCGGCATATAGTTTTAGAGCAATGTCATAATGTTACGGATTAAGTCGGTGAAAGTTAGAACCGACACACAGAAGCAAAACAAAACCTCGGTACTTGCAACACAATAGCAATAGTCATGTTTCGTGAGACTTCCGCTGGTAGTTTTAAACTCTACATATAACAAATCATTTCAGGGGAAAATTGTCACTTTTGATACGTTTTGACGTTTTGAGTGATGTATTTATCAAGCTCATCGATTGATGCATGTCTTGTTCTCAATTAACTGCCCAAGTTTGAGACTCGGATTAAAGTCTTCCGTTATTCCCCATTATTCGTTTTCTTTTATCTAACAAATAAGAAATTTGATTAAGATTTGAACTTGGAACCTTTTCAAACTTTTCTGGATAAGTTAATAAAACACAACACATGTGGTAACGTTATCTGCGTTTTTTTATGAAATAATAAAACAAAATGTACACAAAAACTATCATGATCTGCTGGGGAAAACATGAAAGACAAGTTAGGGTAACGTGAATACCTGCAAGTATACTTGGGATTCTGGAGATGTGCTTATTTACACATGTCAATATATCGTACATTGGACCCACCCTCACAAAAAAAATAAATCTTGTATTCATGTGTTGTATACGTTTTATATGATTATATGATCATTTGAAAGGGAAATAGATGTAGTAATGATATCTTATATATAGGCTCTACTCAGTAAAAAAGAAACGTCCCTCTTTTTTATAACTGATGTAGCTCTGTCTGTTTTTCATGTCCAATGTACATGTATGTTTTACCCTGGCGATGTTGACAATGAGATCATATGCACCGTGTACATAGCACTTAGTGCCCAGAACATTCATTTCCACTTTAACCTCGTGCACATGCGGTTGACAGGTTTTGCAGTCCACATCATACAATTCATGCAATAGAGGCCAATTTGATGGTTTTTTGCAGTTTTTCACAGTTTTCAACATGCAACGGATTTCTGAAAACGGACGCAATAAAATGATAGTGGGTGGGGTAATGGCCATAGTGGTCGCATTCCAGTTATGGTGCTGTCGCAAATAGAATGAGCGACCTGAGGCACGTTTCCGATATACCTGAACTGTTTACAGTCACAGCGACCTGGTAAACGGTAAACCTGTAGAGACAAAGACCGGAACCGAACGTTGACGTGCTTACGTCAGTGTCTGTTGCCACGGCTACCTTCGCTTGGCAGCATGGTGTTTCAGTACAGACTATTCGTTACCGTTTGTGTCGTAACTCCCAACTAATCAGAGTGCGAGGCGCCCATACACTAGAACTGGTCAAATAATGACCTGACGTTGCCTCGCTGCCATGTTTTTATGTGTGCGACCTCATCTGAACTGAAGTTAAATGGTAGCCCATGTTCACGATGCAATACTTGAACCAGGTCAATGTTTTCACATATCATGGGTGGAATTTTCCCTTGATCCTTGAGAAAATTGAGAATATCTGGGTCATTAAACCACCAAAATGATAATCTCTGTGATTTAGCTTAGGCGTAGTACGGGGATCGAGGAATTTGCCAAATGCATTGGTTTTGCGTTACGTTACGTTGAAACGCCGTAAAATTATTGAATACATACCTGCAAATGGTAGATTGACAAATTCTTACTCAAACTCAATTACCTAAACTTACATAACGAGTGTCTGATAGTTTGTGATTTTTATTTAACATCTACTGACAGTCATGACATTCAATGTAAAATGAAATATTTTATTTTCGAAAATATGAGCTGTTTCATTGGTGGCTGAGAAAGGACATCTAATCAATGATAGGCCTTCATCCAGATCACAATACAGCGAGGAATCTCTGACAAAAGATATGTCCATTCCTGCTAACAGTGTCGACTAGAATCTGTAGAGAAGAATCCGTGACATTTAAATCAACATCGGCACAAACCTGTGACACTTGAAGCTTTTTTCAAACAGAATTTCTCACATGGTATAAGTAAAAAGTCAATTAGTTATCACTCTTTTTTTACAAAATTACTTAAACAACAGTTTTAAATGATATTTTGCACTGATTAATGTTTTTATTGACAATTTCATCTCTACTTTCGTTTTA
Source organism: Panopea generosa (assembly GCA_029582155.1). Classification (NCBI taxonomy): domain Eukaryota; kingdom Metazoa; phylum Mollusca; class Bivalvia; order Adapedonta; family Hiatellidae; genus Panopea; species Panopea generosa. Next base: position 9,265,012 of record CM055909.1, read on the forward strand.
CATACATATTTAGCGAGGATTTATTAATTATTGCGTTTTAAACATTTACTAATTCACAATTGGTTGATTGGAACATTTAAAATGCTAATTAATATTAGGTGAAACTCGATCATGTAAAAAGTTTAAAACCAATAGCTGTATCCAGTAAATAATTGACTTTATACATCAGAATATGCTGTGTTTTCCCGCATCAGATCAACGTGAATCTGTGACAAACTGTCGACGCGAATCACTCTACGTTGTGACAGAGTTCCCTGACCGTGAGTGTAGCTTCAGCAATGTATCACTTCGCTGATGATTTGGAGGGGACAGATGGTTGCGTACCTGCTACAATGAATATCTTTTAGTGAAAACAGACCCTTGGAATCAAGATATTCCACATCCAACCTCCTTGAGATTTACAAAATCAACATAATACCCCACCCACCGGACTGCAAATACACTACGGAATTCCCTTGTGCTACATGATATTAAAATAATTAAGACAAACAATATTATTCAACTCGATCTAACCCCACTCAAGATATTCAAATATTTTCGTATGAATGTGATGTGTCTGAAGTCATCAATTGGCATTTTAGTATATAGGAAAATACTACGAAGTATGTGATCAAGTTCAAAAGTTTTTTTATTGAAAGAGAAAATATCAAATTATTCATGGTCATTTTATAAAAAACAGCACACAATGAGATTATTAATTGTATCTAATTCTTAATAAATCTGAATTATTGTTTTCTAAATTTTAATAAGGCCATCCTTAAAAAAATATTTGTTTGCTGTGCTCTGACCCAGTATTTTTCATGTTGGTAGGTAGTAGATATTTTTTTGGGCAAAATTTGATTTTGCATTGTCACTTTAAAGAAAAATGGACAGAAATAATTAAAAACAAATTAAATGCTTTGAAAGTCAATAAAACGGTTTGGGTAGCTGTTATTTTGAGTGAATAGGTAGGAGCACGGTGAAACAATATATTTTTTAATACAGTCCTAAGTCTGAATTATTGTTTTCTATTATCAGCAGAAATAAAATGATTTACATGAGCTTTGTGTGTTTATTTATATACTTTTCTTTCCAACAAATCCAGGAACTACATGTAGGATTCAAATAAGGCAATATAAAATCCACACCAAAATGTTCTTATTAATTTTCTTGTATGTATATATATATATTAACACGATTCTTTTATGGAAGTAGTCATAAACCTTACATTCCTCCTTTTTTTTGTCAAATGTTAAACAATAATTTATTTCTTGCAAAAGGCCTTAGGCCCCATCAGCATACAAACATAAAATTTCAATATACATGCAAAACAAACAAGTAATCAATGGCACCGTTTTACCAAAATTTACACATTGATCATGAAAAAACTAAAAATTCAAACCTTAAAAAAAACAAAAAATAAGTTAAATTAAGACAGCCTCAACATATTTATCATGAATAAATTAACATTCAAAACTGAACAAATGTTAAACTAATCTATTCGTCCAAGATGAATAATAAACATAAATCCAAAACCAAATATTAAACAGAAATTACAAAGCAATATTATACACTTTACTAAATAATGCATATCATTAGCCATCAAATATAAAAAAAATGAAATACAGGTACATTTACTTTAGAGAATGTAGATCTAGTATCTCTGCAAACAATACTTTCTTATAGCAGCCAATCATGCTATTACTACATCTTCTGCTTCACTTTACTGCCTTTCTTACATTTTTTATTAACAAAGTTAAAATGAGTCAATACCGTCAGTGTCTTCTCATATAAGTAATCCAAGCAATTGATTGAATATTTAGCATCAGTTTTATGTCATCAAGGGCTAACAGACGATTAGTTAACCTAACCACTGTTTCTGTGGATCCTGAAAGGTTACCCAGTACTCGAGCACACCCCATCTTTGCAAGTAACTGGTAACTGATAACTTTCCCCCTTGAATCAGTGGTGAGAGACAAATGATAATGAGACACAATGTCATATATATATCATCACAGAGACAGTAGCCTGGCAGGGATTCAAACTCACAATCCCTGGATTGATAGTCAGATGCGTAACCAACTGAACTAATCAGGCCCGGCATTTCCAAGCAAGTAATCCATTGAAGATATGAAATGCAAGACTGCATAATCTTAGGTAGGTGACTGACCCCAGCAGCAAAAAACAGATCTGCAAAATAAAAACATCATTTCATTGATAAATATGATTTCAAAGTTAGATTTTTACTGTGATATATTTATAGCTCAAGTTATAATTCTAAAGATTTTGATTGTTTGTTTATATAGATATTACAAAATTAATTGAAGGTATAACAATTGCATAACTTTGTGTGTCTCAAAACAACAGCTACAGTATTCCCCCATATAAAGGCTCCCACCAATTAAGGTCCAAAAGATTAAAAAAATATTTTTTGAAGTGCTAGCATAAAAAAAAATCCTATTAATTGTAGTGTGTCATTACTTATATATTATATATCCAACAAAATATTATTCGTAAAACTCTTAACATATTTTTTTTTTTTTGCTGACTCTTTTGAAAAATGCATCGTCTGAGGTTGTTTATTTTGACAAAATACGGTAGTCCGGAATCAATGTCTCCTGGAGTGCCCTAAATGGTAGCGAAGAAACAGGTGAAGATGTATTGTATTGGTAGTAGTAATTATGAATGTGTTTTAAATGCCATTTTCAACACATTTCAGGTTATATATGGCATAGCCAGTTTTACTGGTTGAGGAAGACCTCATCAGACTGAACAGAACCACCATCCTTCCGCAAGTAACTGGCAAACTTTCTCACATAAAGTTTTTGGAGCGAGAAAAACTTGAACCTACAACCTTATCGGTGAGAGGTAAGTGATCTTGAGATGGCGTCTTAGACCACTCGGCCACGGAGGACCCTAAGTAATTATGAACTGACTATTGTTTAACTACATATTTTTGCATGGGTGCTGAAATGCTCACCTTGTATCAAAGCTTCCATATCATCAAGAACCAGTATTATATACAACCATGAAGATGTTTGTAACTGACCAGAGATAATTCCACTGATGTCAGATATCTGCTGAAATAAGACAAATACATAAAATCACGAAAACATGCTATGAATGTCTTAAGAAAATAACATAAGTTTTAAAAGGGATAAAAAGCATCTCATTATCATAAATAAAATAAAATCCAGATGATCATCCAATATATCAAATCGTGACAAAATCAATGTTTCAATCGGAGTGGTAAACCTGAAACAAATCCCAATTCAGCACTTAGATTATATATTATATATGAGCTGTAACATATCATATTTTTAAAAAATTGTGAGCATACAGAGTTGTAAGTTTTGAATATCCTTAGCTTGTCACTTAATTCAAAATGGACTAGTGATATCACTTGTTCGAATAAGTAAAACGACACCCCATAACCCCAAGTGTGTGGGTGGGGTAGATCTTAACACCAATTAAATAGATACTGAGGACTGTATGACACGGTAGCCTACTGACAAATTGACAACATACAGCCGGTATATAGATCTATTTGATACACCTCGAAGTTGGTCACAAAATGTTCACTTATCATATGCTCTGTGAGATGGAGAGTCTTCAGTACGAGGTGATTGTTGACCAAGTTTTTGCAACTGTTCATCCGTCGTTGGCTACGCTGCCGGTGATGGACGGAGAGTCGATATCGGCATAGACAAATGTGTGTTTCGACGATAATTTTTTATGACAAACAAGAAATAATCAAATAAAAATTAGATCCACAATATATCTATTGAGAAGTAGAAGTTTGCGAAACAAAATATAAATACACAAACCTTGCAAGTTTCCAGTCATATTTCCAATCCTCTAGTATGAGCGTAGAGCAGAATTTTAAAAAAATATATAGGCCTATGCGATCCACATAGGCTCCATGTTTGCGTGAACAGTGATAATTCAACATCTGAATATCCAACTTGTCTAACAATCGTGTAGACGTTTCGTACACAGTGACGTCAGCTACTCCATTGCATCACCTTGTGTAAACGCAAACCACACTTTTGGAGATTGTTCGCGTGAAATATCAATATTTCTGTCCGAAGCCGGCTTTGTTGATATTGGCGCCATATTTGAGGAAATGATTTGAGATAGGTAGGGAGGAGCCTCAAATATTTGAGGAAATACTCAAGAATTGAGTTGAGAAATTTCTCAAAAACATTTCGTGAAACAGGATTTGAGGAAATCTCAATCTATTTCTGGAAAATCTCAGATTTGAGTTTGAGGACGGACTTAAGAAGTTTAGTGAAACCGGGGCCTGGAGGGTAACTTTAAAACTTCAGAAAACAAGTTGGCTTCTTTTAAAAAGCATCCAATGGTTAGGTCTTATAAACGGTGTGGCAATTAAATTGAATGAATGAGTAAGTTTGGTTCCTTGTACAGGGTACTAAATACACAGGTGATACCAAATCCCAACAAGGTTCCGGCTGACACAGCAAATTCCCGACTGCAGGTATGCCTGATAGTAACTTTAATGTTAAAATTTACTAATCTCAATCATTTTATATTGCCATTTTCATTTTTAAAAAAAACTTACATTATATATTGTCTAATATACTTGCTGCTATGTTCTATACAATTTACTACTGTATTAATAATATATTTTAAAATAATTCGTATCCATATTTTAAATTAATTTGTGGATATATTATTTTTAAAAACAACAGTTAAAAATTACTGTTTTTCCAAAACATGTGCATTTGGAGATATATCTGATTCTGACAATGTGCTGAAAATATGTCACACCGGTAAACTATCTTTATATTTCTGTATCAAATAAAATGATTGAGTAAAATGTATCGCTATTTGTAAAAATTATTTACATTGACTCGGTAGCAATCTGTCAGAAACAGCAAAATTGTCATAAAAGATAAGTTTCAAGACTTCATTTAAGCAAGGAATTTTAGAAAAATTCTTTGGTTTAAGGCATTATCATTTTTTTTCCTGATTAAATATGCAATGAACAATTCATAGTGATCTCAATTAGTGCATTAAAACGTCACAATCAATTATTGCACACACCGCATTTGAGTTTTCCTTTTAGCCGGAAAGTGGTCGGAACATGACTAGGTTTTAATATCAATAGCGGTTTGTACATTCACATGATGCACTGTTAAGAAAAACAATGGCAACCTCCATGTGGCGTGTTTTAAACACGTGATCGTAATGTTTCAATATGGCAGCGCCCAGAGTCAATTTCTTAACTCGCCCTTATATAAAGTTCCATAGCTAATGCGACCTAACCAAAAAAGTTATTATTAAAATCACATTGAGATTTCTGATATCATCTGCAGCCTGACTGGCCTACAACTGTCTGTAATTGGTTTATGGTTACAATCATGATCGACATTTGTTCTGTCGATTAAGTTTGTTTTTACAATAGGGGGGAAAATATTGCACAGGATGTTGTGATTGCATAAGAATTTGACTCTGGTCTGGGAATTGCAGTTTTTGTGTTTGATTTTGGAAGATTCCCGCACAATACTGGAGTGTTTGCAATTATGCACATGAAGGCAAAACTACCAAAACAATACAAACTTAATATATTTAAGATATTATCAACAGGAAAAAAAAACTTCTGTTTTCACACTAAAATTGTGAATAAAAATGAATAAAAAGTACAATACTAAACATGTACATATTGCCAAAACAATAACCATTATTTCTTAAAGTTTCATAAAATACAGGGGTTAATATAAATACATTTGTACATTATAGACTTCAATCAAGTTTACCAACGAGCCCCCACAAGGCATAAAAGCTGGTTTAAAAAGAACCTATGCTGGTATCAGTCAGGACTACCTGGATGTGTGTACCATGGTGCAGTGGAAGCCAGTTCTGTTTGGTGTCTCATTCTTACATACAGTTGTTCAGGTATTAATAATCCTAACATGCCCTGCTCTCTGAGAAGTGTAGTTTAAACTCATTTATTTTTCTGTATTTGACTGAAACAAGTTGGTACAAAATCATGCACAAAGTCTCCTTTGGTAGAATCACTACTAAGCGTATACGGAAAATGTGTCTTGCCTCAATGACACCACAAACAGCCATGGGGGTGGATCAAACCCATAACCCTAGGATCCTGCATTTGATGCTCTTACAAATTTATGGTGATTAACCCTATTATAGTTGTCCATACTGAAGTAATATCTGAATTATTTAGACAGTTTTAATATTGATAAACATTTTTATGCTCACCCCAAAGGGGGGAGGCATATAGTCGCCACTTCGTCCGTGCGTCCGTCCGTTCCCAAGCTCTTGTCCGGGCTATTTCTCTAGAACCTCTGATTGGAATTTTATGAAACTTGTTAGGATCAGATGCCCATATTGTCTTTGTGTTCCGCTTCGATGATTTTTCATGGAGTTTTGGTCCTTTGATTCTGTCTGACCAAATTCTTATCTGCGCTATATCTCTACAACCTCATGTTGGAATTTTATGAAACTTGCTAGGATGCATCACTACCAAGTGCAGATGTGCATATTGTCTTTGTGTTCCAGTTCAATGATTTTTCATTGAGTTTTGGCCCTTTAATTGAGTTTGAATAAATTTTTGTCCACACTATTTCTCTACTTTAGGTTGGAATTTTATGAAACTTGCTAGGATGCATCATTACCAAGTGCAGATGGCAATATTGTCTTTGTGTTCCGTTTTGGTGATTTTTCACAGAGTTGTGGCCCTTTGATTCTGTCTATGACCAAATTTTTGTCCACGCTATTTCTCTACAACCCCATGTTGGAATTTAATGAAACTTGCTAGGATGCATCATAATAACCTATTTCAAAGTATGTTGTACAATTTATTATATCACGAAAAAAAAAATAATGAGTTGACTTCTCTTTAGAACTCTCACAGTTACTTCCCCCATTCTATATCATTACTATATGGTATAGAGTCAAACACTCACTTTGGGGAGCATCCATCGGTTCCACAGATATTTTCTTGTTTTACATGTTGACCGTTTTAATATTGATAGACTTTTTTTACATGTTGAGATTACGCCTTATATATTTAGTCTTGCCATGAAAATAGTAAATGATGCTTTGTATAACTTTTGGGTCAATATGTCAAAGATTTAGGATGGCGTTGCTTTTATGTTTTACTGCCTAATAACATTTTGATAATTTGACCAATTTTTTGCTAAAATACAACACAAGGTACTGCTTATATATCATACAAAATTGATGTTACTAGTCTTTATTTCTCAATATTAGCTTGTAATATGCATGTAACAAAGAATCATGGCTTTGTTTTAAACTAACAAAAAATGCACACAAAATTTGAAGACATTTACTTACAATGTAATAAAACTTTTTTTATATCAATGAAAAAGAAATCCACAATAGGCATATTGTTTGACCATTTGATACCCTTGTTATATTTGCAGGAGAGAAGGAAGTTTGGTCCCCTTGGTTGGAATATTCCATATGAGTTCAACTCTTCAGATTGGCAGGCTAGTGTCCAGTTCTGCCAGAACCATCTAGACGATATTGATCCCAAGAAGGTTGGAAAGTTATTCATAACATAACAATGTTTCATTGTTATACCCCCGACAAACGAAGTTTTGAGGGGGTATACTGGAGTCACCCTGAGGTCGGTCTGTCCGTTGCAATTTCCCTTGTCCGGAGCATCACTTGAAAAGTACTGGATGGAATTTCATCAAACGTCATACAATGGTAGAATATAATGAGAGGAAGTGCATTGTACAAGAAAAATAACTCTATTCTTGCTAATTACAGAGTTATTGCCCTTTGATGTTTTTTCTTGTCCAGAGCATAACTTGAAAAGTACCGGATGGAATTTCATCAAGCTTCATACAATGGTAGAATATAATGAGAGGAAGTGCAGTGTACAGGAAACAAACTCTGTTCTTGCTAATTACAGAGTTATTGCCCTTTGATATATTTCCATTTGATATTTTTTCTTGTCCGGAGCATAACTTGAAAAGTACCGGATGGAATTTCATCAAACTTCATACAATGGTAGAATATAATGAGAGGAAGTGCAGTGTATAGGAAACATAACTCTATTCTTGCTAATTACAGAGATATTGCCCTTTGATATATTTCCCTTGTCTGGAGCATTACTTTTAAAGTACTGGATGGAATTTCATCAAACTTCATACAATGGTAGAATATAATGACAGGAAGTGCATTGTACAAGAAACATAACTCTATTTTTGCTAATTACAGAGTTATTGCCCTTTGATATATTTCCCTTGTCTGGAGCATTACTTTTAAAGTACTGGATGGAATTTCATCAAACTTCATACAATGGTAGAATATAATGAGAGGAAGTGCAGTGTACAAGAAACATAACTCTATTATTGCTAATTACAGAGTTATTGCCCTTTAATATTTTTTCTTGTCCGGAGCATAACTTGAAAAGTTCCTGATGGAATTTCATCAAGCTTCATACAATGGTAGAATATAATGAGAGGAAATGCAGTGTACAAGAAACATAACTCTATTCTTGCTAATTACAGAGTTATTGCCCTTTGATATATTTCCCTTGTCCGGAGCATTACTTTTAAAGTACTGGATGGAATTTCATCAAACTTCATACAATGGTAGAATATAATAACAGGAAGTGCAGTGTACAGGAAACATAACTCTATTCTTGCTAATTACAGAGTTATTGCCCTTTGATATATTTCCCTTGTCCGGAGCATTACTTTTAAAGTACCGGATGGAACTTCATCAAACTTCATACAATGGTAGAATATAATGACAGGAAGTGCAGTGTACAAGAAACATAACTCTATTCTTGCTAATTACAGAGTTATTGCCCTTTGATATATTTCCCTTGTCTGGTGCAGTACTTTTAAAGTTCTTTTAAAGCCATCAGTGATAACAGTTTAATAAAGTTCATGAAAGAACCAAGTTGATGAATACATGGAGTTCGAGCAAAGCAGGTTCGATATTGTATTCCTAGTGCTCTTGTTTGTTTCTTATCCATAAAATTGTTGTCCCTCAACATAACTCGAAAAAGTATAACATTTATTGATTGCCATGAAAGCTTGTACACTGCACAATAATTAAAAAGACCGTTTTTAATTTTAACAAAACCATAAAAAAATTAACAATACAAACAACTCAATCCATAACATTCTCTTTTATTAAGATTTTTTTTTGTCTGGAGCATAACTTTAAAACTATTGGATATAATTTAATAAAACTTCATACAATGGTTAACCATTTTCTGTCATGGCGGCGTTCGGGGGTATTCATCACTACAGTGATAGGTCTAGTTATAACAAATAAACTTAAACTAAATCAAAGCCACAGAGGCCAAACACATCATAAGATTGTATATACATCAGTGACCATTTTCTGACTTTTATATCTATGATATAACAAAATAAAACATATCCAATTATGAACAAAATGAACGTGATGGGTCATACATGTATACTGATGTATTGCTCAATGGTCATGCTACTATTCAGGTATTGCCACACAGTTAAATTCTACTTTATATTCTAAAATAAAGGTTTAGGATTTCCACATTTAAAAAATGCACAGAAAAGTATTTTTTTCCATAGCAGGAATGTATCTTGTCATGTGTAATAATGCTTACATGTCCGTTCAGATGTTTAGTTTTATTTTTTTTAGGGAGTATCATGGGTGACAGTCCGCTACATGTTGGGAGAGGTGCAGTATGGTGGCCGTGTCACTGATGACTATGATAAAAGACTTCTCAACACTTTTGCCAGGGTAAGTATTTCAACAGTTATTTATTTAAATACAAACTTCTGGGCAACTAAATACAGATCCATTTTAATATTTTGTTTAAATGATACACATTAGGTTACATATTTCCAAAAATGTTATTATGGGTTTATTTGTGATTCTTGTAGTTTTTAGCTCTACTGGCCATAGGCCAGAAGTGCTAATGCGATGGCGCGTTGTCTGTCGTCCGTCGTCTGTTAGCGGCACTTTCTCTGAAACCACTAGGCCAATTAAACTGAAACTTCACATGCATGTTTCTGTTGCATAGGACACTATACAGAAGATTTTTTTTTTTTCGATCTGAAATTCAAGATGGCCGCCGTTACTAAAAATAGTCCAAAACTTAAAAAATCTTCTTCTCATGAACGGCCCAACAGATTTTCAAAATGTTTATGTAGTAATGATGACCAACAATAGTATTGTTAGATTTGTTCAAATGGTGTCCCTAGGATTAAATATGATCCCGCCCCAAGGGTTCAATTAGGGGACACATGATATTATAATTTTTTTTAATTTTTTTTTTTAAAATTGAAATGATTTTGCCTATATCTTCACAGAAGCATTGTTTGGTGAAGGAAGTTCAGATTTGTAAAAATGAATCGGTTCCACTGTCTAAAGGGGTCAGGAGGGGCCCCAAAAGGGTAAAAATTCAGAATTACTAAAATCATTTTCTTGAGAACCGATATGTCAGATTTGTTCATATTTGGCATAAATTATCCCTATCTGTAGGGGTTTGATCGCAGATAAGAATTTAGGGGCTAAAATTTATAATGGCCCTGTAAGGGGACTTAGAATTTTACATAGGGATACTATGGGAAAACAGAAAATTCTCTTTTTCTTTCATTTATTCTGAAACCACCAGGCCAATTAAACTGAAACTTCACATGCATGTTTCTGTTGCATAGGAGACAAACAGAAGATTTATTTTTTCGATCTGAAATTCAAGATGGCCGCCGTTACTAAAAGTAGTCCAAAACTTAAAAAATCTTCTTCTCATGAATGGCTCAACAGATTTGGTGTCCCTAGCGTTAAATATGACTCCGCCCCGACGGTTCAATTAGGGGACACATGTCATAATATTTTTTTTTTTTAAAAAAATGGAAATGATTTTGCCTTTGTCTTCACAGAAGCATTGTTTGGTGAAGGAGGTTCAGATTTGTAAAAATGAATGGGTTCCACTGTCTAAAGGGGTCAGGAGGGGCCCCAAAAGGGTAAAAATTGGGAATTACTAAAATCGTTTTCTTGAGAACCGATATGTCAGATTTGTTCATATTTGGCATAAATTATCCCTATGTGTAGGGATTTGATTGCAGATGATAATTAAGGGGCTAAAATTTATAGGTGCCCTGTAAGGGGACTTAGAATTTTACATAGGGATACTATGGGAAAACAGAAAATTCTCTTTTTCTTTCATCTATTCTGAAACCACTATGCCAATTAAACTGAAACTTCACATGCATGTTTCTGTTGCATAGGAGATTATACAGAATATTTTTTTTTTCGATCTAAAATTCAAGATGGCCGCCGTTACTTAAAACAGTCCAAAGCTTAAAAATTCTTCTTCTCATGAATGGCCAAACAGATTTTCAAAATGTTTATGTAGTAATGATGACCAACTATAGTATTGTTAGATTTGTTCAATTGGTGTCCCTAGGGTTAAATATGACCCCGCCCCGAGGGTTCAATTAGGGGACACATGTCACTATAATATTTTTATTTTTTTTTTAGAAATGGAAATGATTTTGCCTATATCTTCACAGAAGTATCGTTTGGTGAAGGAAGTTCAGATTTGTAAAAATGAATCGGTTCCACTGTCTAAAGGGGTCAGGAGGGGCCCCAAAAGGGTAAAAATGGGGAATTACTAAAATCATTTTCTTGAGAACCGGTATGTCAGATTTGTTCATATTTGGTATAAATTATCCCTATGTGTAGGGGTTTGATCGCAGATAAGAGTTAAGGGGCTAAAATTTAAAGGGGCCCTGTAAGGGGACTTAGAATTTTACATAGGGATACTATGGGAAAACAGAAAATTCTCTTTTTCTTTCCTTTCTGAAACCTATATGCCAATTAAACTGGAACTTCACATGTATGTTTCTGTTGCATAGGAGACAATACAGAAGAAAATTTTTTTCGATCCAAAATTCAAGATGGCCGCCATTACTAAAACTAATCCAAAACTTAAAATCTTCTTCTCATGAACGGCCCAATATATTTTCAAAATGTTTATGTAGTAATGATGACCAACTATAGTATTGTAAGATTTGTTCAAATGGTGTCCCTAGGGTTAAAAATGACCTCGTCCCGAGGGTTCATGAGTAAGTAGAGCGTCCTCAGGCCCTCTTGGGCCTCTTGTTTCAAAAGTACTGAAGGCAATCCAGTTACACTTGAAACATAGATAGAGGTTAATATGTTGCTTTGCAGAGTAAAAGGACTAACTCTATCTTTAATGATGACAGAATTGCGTCCCTTTTGTGTCAGATTATTTTTAGTTATATTTGTTATATCAGAGCATTTCTTAAAAAAATGTGGAAGTATTTATCCATCAGAATATCATTGATTTTTTTATGTTACTTTGATGATTAATATAAATTTGACATGTTTATCATTGATTCTAATTTTATTATGTTGCCTTTATACCAATTAGAAACATTTTTCTAAAAAAGTCGGGTTTTTAATAAAAAAATTTAAATTTCATATTTTGGAATTAAATAGATGCTCCCTGTCAGTAAAAATGCAATGTGGCTAGTTTCATTAAATAGGAGAAATACAGTTACTGTAATTGACTTGTTATTACATGTCCAGAGCATCACTTTAAAAGTATGTAAGGATATCCAACAAGACTTAAAACACAAATAGAGGGTAATGTTTGAAAATGCAGAGATAAAATTCATGACTACGGTATCTTGAATTATGACGGAATTATCTCTTCTTTTATACTTTATTGTTGGTTATATTTGCTTATCCAGAGTATTTTATCTTCACAAGTACGTAAGATGTAACATGGAAAGTCGGCAATGTGCCACTTAGGTTTTTTTTTTTTTGTGTTCTGTCCTACATAGGGCTGTGTATTGCTTGATTGACCAAATGCAATACGATATGTATCATGAAATGCAATACAATACAATACAGATTTTTATTGAAATGAGGAAAAAAATTTTTTTTATAGTATCAGCCTCCTTAAAAAGTCATAACAAAAACTAAGTTTTCAGCTCTGGTACAGTTATACAGCACTGATTCTATGTTTAAGCAAACACATTATGGTACAGGCCTACTTCTATGTTGGAAATTACATTTTAGTTGGTTACTTTTGGTCTTGCAGGATGACCAATAAAGGCAGAGCTGATACCATGTCGTATTGCTATGAAGTGTATTGTGATATACCAATATTTTATTATATTGCAACATCTCTAGTCCTTCAGGATTATAAACAAATAATTTTGTTTGTGTTTCAGGTATGGTTTGGTGAATTCATGTTTACAGATTCATTCCAGTTTTACATCGGGTATAAGATACCAAAGGCAAAAGCATATGATCAAATCATGCAGTTTATAGAACATCTACCACTAGTGGATTCTCCCGAAGCCTTCGGCCTTCATCCTAATGCTGATATCACGTAAGATGAAAATTGAAGAGTGCTGTGTGTTGAACAAAATAATTTCCGATACAACTGTTATGGGAGACAATGTTGAACATATGCATTAATGCATCAACGATAGTGAAAAAAAATCAATAAATTTCTTAAGTAATTTTTATTATAGTGAGTACTTAATGTTTTAATTAGGGCTATTCCATTTAAACATACAACCCACCCATGGAAGGCACTTTGAAATTGGACCCTTCCCCTTTATATTTATACCCCCGACAAACGAAGTTTGAGGGGGTATATTGGAGTCACCCTGTGGTCGGTCTGTCAGTTGCAATTTTCCTTGTCCGGAGCATCACTTGAAAAGTACTGGATGGAATTTCATCAAACGTCATACAATGGTAGAATATAATGAGAGGAAGTGCAGTGTACAAGAAACATAACTCTATTTTTGCTAATTACAGAGTTATTGCCCTTTGATATATTTCCCCTGTCCGGGGCATTTCTTTTAAAGTACTGGATGGAATTTCATCAAACTTCATACAATGGTAGAATATAATGAGAGGAAGTGCAGTGTACAAGAAACATAACTCTATTCTTGCTAATTACAGAGTTACTGCCCTTTGATAAAAAATTTGTTTCTTGTCAAACTGTTTCTTGTCAAACTTTTGTCCATAAAATTGTTGTCCCTCAACATAACTCGAAAAAGTATAACATTTATTGATTGCCATGAAAGCTTGTACACTGCACAATTATTAAAAAGACCGTTTTTAATTTTAACAAAACCATAAAAAAAATAACAATACAAAAAACTCAATCCATAACATTCTCTTTTATTAAGTATTTTTTTTGTCTGGAGCATAACTTTAAAACTATTGGATATAATTTAATAAAACTTCATACAATGGTAAACCATTTTCTGTCATGGCGGCGTTCGGGGGTATTCATCACCTTCAGTGATAGCTCTAGTTTTAATTAATTTTATCAGAACCCCCATTTTGAAAAACCCTATCACCTTAGAAGTTTATTATTTTGCCGTCCATGGGTGGGATGTATGTTTAAATGGAACAGCCCTTAATAATAACCCAATGTTTATGTTAGCTGAGGTACCCTACTTCGTTTGAGTACAATAAACCAATGAAAAATATTAAAAATGCGCTCAAAAATTAATTTTTAAAATATAAATTTAAATAGTGAATGATCAAAGCAATATTTCTAATTTAGAAGTAATATGCAATATATTCTAAATACAGGTGAAATCAACTGGGTATTTTAGCAAGAAGTTTGGCTCCACCTTCAACTAATTCCTTCACAAAAGTTTTATGTATTTTCTATCTTTCTCAGAGAAAGTGTGGAGCCCATGGTCCACAGAGATGCCAACTCCTCCGATTTTGGCGGAGTGAATCCGATTTTTGTACGAAAAATCCGCTCTCCGATTTTCCATGAATTGTCTCCGATTTTTAAAAAAAAAATGGTTCGGGGTAAATTTCACGGGTAAAACAAATAATCAGCACCGTTTACTCTGATACCGGTTTTGATGTTCGGACATTTCCGTACGCTATTAATTAGGTTATCCGGAAAATACCCGAGTATTTACGAAAACAATATCGGATGATCCGGAAAGGTCGATCAACAACCTTCAAAATCCAATATGGCGGATGCAACACCACCAAAGAAAAAAAAGTACGAACATAAACAAACATTTATTAAAAGTTACACCGATGCATATCCTTGCTTTTCGACATCGAAGATGGGGGTGCATTATTGCATTCTGCAAGGTCTGCAATGCAGAAATTATGTTATCTCACGGTGGGATGGGTGATTTGAAAAAAACATTGCTACAAAACAGCACATCACCCGCTCAACTTGTCAGTCGTCGTCAAGGACAATATCGACAATGGTTGCGACAACTCAACCAATGGATGAGTCGGTAATTAAATCCCATTAAAGCTTAATTTGAATGTTCAATAAAGCCCTGCTTTTCATCAGTTTGTCAGCTTTTTTAATTTATTCTATAAAACTCGAACACTCAATTCTCTTTTTCATCAGGTATTATGAAATATTTCTTAATAAATACATGACTTTTTATCACTGAAAAGTGCTGAAATGCCATCTCAGAGTATCTACAACTTGAAAAAACTTCTGTGGGAGAACCCACAGACCCCCCGCAAAACCCTCACTTTCGACCACACTCCTATTTTCGGTATTTAAGGGTTGGCATCTCTGGGTCCAGTAGTAGAGCATCAAACCCAGGATAGGTAAATATTATACATGCATAAAAAAGATACTTTATGTTTTACAGATATCAAACAAATATGGCAGCTAGTATTTTAGATACCATAATGAGCATTCAGCCAAAGGAAGGTGGTGCAGGAGCTGGGGAGACAAGAGAATCTGTTGTCTTCAAATTAGCAGAGGACATGCTTGATAAATTGCCCCAGAATTATGTGCCTCATGAGGTATGTAATACCAATGTGTATTTATGTAGAACATTATATAATGTGAAAACCATTGTTTAAATATCTGCTTTTAAAGATATTAAATCGTTCAGTTTTGTGTCATTGAACTATAAAATTGATTTGCCTTTACTTACCGATTTCTTATAAAAGACAACATTAGCCATGTGTAACTAGCTATTGACCAACATTATAAGCTATGTATAGCTATTGATCTATCTGGAATAGATTTAAAATTCAGAATTAAAAAGGAAATTCAGTGTATGGCATGTATATAATCTGTCATAAACTCTGTTAAGGATCTTTTAATTTGACAATCACACCCCAAGACAATTGAGTGTTGTGAGTGTCTACTACATCTGTATGTCACAAGAGTAGGTAAATTTGGACTAATCCACTACTGAATCAGGACAAGTCCACCACAAGTTTAGGAAGAGAAAGACTTTGTTGTAGAACTCACAACTTGTTATGGTTAAAAAAATGTTGATATAAAATGGTTCTAATGAAAACAAATTCCAGAGTTTGTGTGTTGGGACACAGGTTAGTGCGTAAGCGCCACCTAGTGGTAACACAATGACACTACTTCACACTTTAATGTCAATAGCTTAAAGGTCAAGACCACAACCAGCTTTAATTAATTCCCACTTTCAACGATCATCAGACTACATTTTTAAATCTGTTTTTGCTTCCTTAAATAATCTTTTTCATAACAAGTTTTTCTCACAATGACTGATGTGGCTAACTAATATCGATATATTCCATAACTTTTGAATTTAACACTAGTGTCTGAAAAAAAGAAGAAAAAAGAACTAATAAATAAAATCAAAATATTTTAATATCTCAATTCCACCAAAATGTGACAAAATCAAAATTTAATTGTAGTGGTAAACTTGAAATAAAATACCCATTCTGAAAATAGACAGTATTTAAAAACTGTTTGACAACCCTCACATCTTCATTCAAACTCTTTGTAAGATGAAATAATTTTTATTACATGTAAACCTGTACAACAGATCAAATAGAAATCAAAATGAAATCATGTGACTCTTATAATATGTAACAAAAAATGTTGAATTTTTAAGCGGGAAATCTATTTTAGTGGGTAGACCAAGTTAAGAAATCCATTTTCAATATATTATTTTGACATGTTTAAATAGATAACCTTTTGGCAATATGTGTTCGATGAGTACATACAGGCATGACATATTGCAAAAGATGTTTTTAGCCAATACCTTGATGTACCCGGTTTATAAAATAACTTCCATTAATTTTCAGGTGAAAGACAGACTGAAGAAGATGGGCAACCTGCATCCGTTAAATATTTTTCTGAAGCAAGAGATAGACAGAATGCAGAGAGTTATAAGTGTAGTTCGGACAACATTATCTGATCTGAAGTTGGCCATTGAAGGGACAATAATAATGTCTGAGGTATTCTTCTGTTGTTCAATAATTTTACTCTCATCATCAACATTTATAGAAGACTGAATTACAAACATTAGTTTTCCACATAATGTGGCCAGTCTTTGCCTTTTGTCAGCTTTTTTTAGTTTACCTGAGCCAAAGGTTCACAGGTTAGCTTTTGAGATCACTCTGTTTTCTGTGTTCTGTCTGTTTGTCATTAACTTTTGTATAACGTTCCTGATTCTATTATGTGGAGTTTCACATTGCCTTGGCCTATCTGGTGGAAGACGTACCAATCATATGTTGAACTATCATGAGTTCCCCAAATATACTTCAAACAATACAGTATAATCTGAGATCACACACTGATTCAACTTGATGTAAGTTTGCATTTAAGCCTCCTGTATAACAATCCATTCTCACCTTAATTCAAAAGAAAGTACTATTATTCACAAGACACACTTTGATGAAATCGTTAATTGAGTCTATTTATAGAAGAAAAAACACTGACATTTTGAAATCACAAAGTTACATTATATTCATGAAAGGCATTCATCTAAATTCATTACTACAGTGTATTTCTTTCTGCGCAGTACAATATATTCAAGAAAGGCTTTCTATACAGTTCTATAAATTGAAAATGCAAATGTGTAGATGCAGTAAGGCAAAACAAATCCATCCATTGAATGTTTTCAGTGTTTACTCAATTAACAATAACCAGTAAAACTGTTTTGATATACACATATTTGTATGCTTATGTCCAGTCAAGCATTTACTTGAAAAACAAATAGAAGTATTGCGGGGTTTTTTTTAGAACCTTCGAGATGCTTTGGACAACATGTTTGATGCCAAAGTACCTAACCTATGGCGTAAAATCTCCTGGCAGTCCTCCACGTTGGGGTTCTGGTACACAGAATTATTGGAGAGGAATGAACAGTTCTTCAGATGGGTGTTCAAGGGTAGGCCAGATGTTTTCTGGATGACAGGACTCTTCAATCCACAAGGTTAGTAATATTCTACAATATTGAAACTGTCGTCACATCAAAATCTTACAGTGATTTACTGGCTAAAGTTTGTTTTATTTAGTTTAAACACCTAGGAATAAGTAACACTAAGCTGACCTAAAACAATTGTGGTACATTATTTTAGTTTGATGAAATTATGTATTAGGTGAACCAAGTCCTGTAAGAAGCATTGGTTGGAAATCTATGGGATTTTTTTAACTATATAGTTCTGTATCAAAGTGGCATATTTTTCTAAATTGTGCATTTGAAGAAGCAGTGACAGATCATATTATTATAAACAATTTGTCAACATCAAACAATATGTTACACGACGTTAGACATAATTGATGGTGATCAGCAACAATAAAACAACATTAATCAATGATATTTACCTTAATACTTTGTTATATGTCCCTTTCCTCTGATAATTTTAAGCATTCGCTTTGGGAGAGATTAATATAGGCTTCTTATATAGGTTAACGGAATGTTACTCCAGATATCCTTAATTTCATGTTCAAGTTCTACTGCACTTTGAATTCTCACTTTTCGTTTTCTGAGAATGTTTTTCAACAGAAACCAACAGTTTTCAATAATGTTGGCATCTAGGGACTGGGCAGGCCATAACATACCTGATATACTGTTTTCCTTTTGTATGCCTGAACAAATCTTGCCCTCTGTATGGGGGCATTGTCATCCTGGAATATGTAATTAATGTGTGGCAATAACTGGCCAAAGATTGTTTACTATTTCTATATACTTTTCTGCATTAATGTTGCCATTTACAACAGTCACAGTGCCTACGCCATGCCAACTAATGCACCCCAAAATCATCAAGCTGAACTTACGCTGACAACCAGGTGCGAGACATTCCAGAAAATATCACTCTTTTCCATTTTCTGTTGCCTTCCAATATCTCTTTCCCCTTACCAATACCAGGCGGTTTTTAATGTTCGCTGTCCAAATACGAATACTCTTACGAACAATCCTCCTGTGGAATTTATTTTTATATAAACATCTTTTAACAGTAACATGAAATGTCCTTGTCTCTGGGCTGATTAAATATTTTAGTTATTTCGGACTGTACCTTCCTGTTCTTGCTTTATTCTCCAGATTCCCTCACTGTAAATAACATTTAACCACTGCACATACAGAACACTTTTTATACCAAGATTTCTGCATAGTTTTTACCCTTCTCATAGTTACTTTTTTGACAGACGTCAAATCTTAATTTTTTCCCATGGTTTATTTATGTATGGTATGTTTACAATAATACAGAAAATACGTCACAACTGTAATGTGACTTCATCCATATAATGTCATTGATCAAATCATGTCATAAAATATAATATCCATTCTTCGAAAACCAGTTTGATATGCTTTTAAATACGGCCCACTTGTTGATCGATATTTATGTCAGCCATTTTGTTTATAATAATATGCTCCACCACTGTATATCGGGCTGTTAACATCTGTTCTTCAAATATCTGCATGATGTACATTATAATAGCAATTATATATGTTTTCAATAAATTTTCTTCAACACAATTTGTATTCTGCAATATGTTATCATCTCTTGTTAAACATGGAATATTGTAATGTTGTTTGTGTGACAACCAGTACTAGGTTTTATCCTCATTGGTGCGTTAATGTAAATATCACATATTCTACAACTATCATGAAGCAGATATCACTTTCTTAATCCAGGATGATTATGCCTCATAACACATAAAAGGTAACAATGAATTTTTTTTTTACGGTATGATTGGGGGAGGGGGGGGAGGGGTGCTTTCTGATGTCTCTTTAGTATCGTAGGATGTTGGTAGTTGAAAAATGTATCTCATTTCATATGCACCCAAAAACTACTTCCTCATGGTTTCAAACTACTCAAGAGAAAGTATTGATTATTTATGTGTCTGTCGGATGATGGTTACTTTTTAATGTACAAAAAAAAATAAAATTATAACACTCAAACATGTAAGAGTCATTACTTTTGATATTTGATGTCTTAGTCTGCAAAAGATTGCTATTAAGTGGAGCATAGCGAAGGCTGAAATGCGGGAGTGTCCATACTAACTAACATATCAGATAGCAACAATGAGAGTAGTCCCTCAAGCAAATGTTTCTGGCTTTCCACTTGAAAAATTTAACCCGTCATCAATATTGATTTTGATGCTCGATTTAGAAATGTTAAACATTACTACAAAAAAGTTATGTAATAGACCATATGTTGTAAAGATTCAGATCATTCCATTTAAAAGTATGTAATAAAGTCTAGATTGCCTCTTTTGTCAAACAAATTTTAATCGTAGTGAATAATTGAGGGCTTATTACAAGTAAACAAAACAATGCAATCATAAAGGCTTTTCTCAGCATTGAATTTCAACAAAGATGGCATAAAATCACCACTTGAAACAGTTTATTTTGTAAATAAATTAAAGAATTTGTTCGAAGCAGAAAGTAAAAACTACCCAGAGGTTCCTCACCAGATGTTGACAACTTTGAACAACCCGGTCTAAAAGCCGGCACCTTCAAATGTCAGTACCTAAAATTCGGCCCATAGGTTACTGCAGTACCATTTATTAGGGATGTTTTAAGAATTAACTACTAATGTCTGCTTTTATAAAATTTACATTTATTTCGAAATACACAGATATCTAATGAAAATATTCTTCATAGAATCAAACATTAAAAATTCAAACTTATCAATTGTATTAACTTAGAAATATGACAAGTTGTCCTTAAAAAAACCCACTCATTTACTATATTTTTATGGCAAACATATACCTGAAATGCATCATCAGACACCCCCAGGTGACAATTTTATACTTTGTGATTGATGAAGGGTATCACAATTAATACCTGGGATGATGCATTAATGAACACACAACTTAAACTAATTTCTAAACCAGATGGGATTCTCATCCCATACCCACCCTATATCATTTCTTGTTCCATTATTTCTGAAAGAAACACTGAAATGAATCCATGTTTTTTATTTGAATTACGGTAGCTTAGATTTTCTAACAAGAATTGCTTCATAAATGGTCAATATCGGTATTTCCCACTGTGGTGAGTGTATTACTATCAATCCTAAGTTCGTGAGTTTCAATCCCCATCCAATCACAGTCTTCATGATGATTAAAAAATGACATTACTTCTCATTCTCATGTCTCTCACCGCTGATTCAAGTGGGAAAGTTATCTATTTCTTGCTGAGATGGGTGTACTCAAGTACTGGTCAACTTCCAGGATCCCAGGAAAATAAATATCCAAACAAATGGTGCCTCTCAGGACCTTAACTTCTATTCTCTTCATGAACTCAAGAATGTTAAGACCAATACAATTGCAAAAATTTTGCTGTAAAGCCAATAATAAATATTATGCCATAGTACTTTATATCAATTTTTTTATCAGGAGTCTTGAATAAAATTTCATCAAAATACATTGGGAAAGTAAGTGGAAACTCCTGCATGAAAACCATAGTTTGCCACATTCTTTTGAATAGTTGCTGATGAAACATACAGGAATGGAAAACTGTTCAGTATTGTTTTGTATGGAGACCTTGATTTATTTCTCAAGCCCATGTGGTTCCGGCTAAGAATAGAATCACTGCCAATATCTGCATCCTCAGAATGGGTGTTGTGTTCATTTTATCATTTTTTTGTCATGTTCACTTTTGTGGTTAAATTATCAACCCCTGTGTGGTTCAAGGGAGCCATATGAGTGATCGCAAGAATAGGATCACTGTGGCTCATGCATGTCGATGGAAGCGACAATTTGAGTAATACGATAGAATTTGCTGAAACTCTGCAGTTCTGCAGGTATCAAGGTTCTAGGTTCATTCTGCATATTTATTTGTTGATGTATTTTATTTAATCATGTAACTATGTTAATTTGTTGGGGTTTTTTTACATGTAGAGTGAACCTGGAATCTTCCTTCTTGTTGGCGTTGAATAACCTTTAATGTGTTGGTACGCCGTAAAACCCTATTCATTCATTCTTTTTGATTTGTTTCTTTGAAGGTTATCTTTTGCATGATTCTTAAAAAAATTTCCTGTTAATCGGCCATGCTGATCGTTAAAAGGTAACACCTCCAAATGGTACATTGTTTTGTAGGGTTCCTGACAGCCATGAGACAGGAGGTAACCAGGGCACATAAAGGTTGGGCACTCGACTCTGTTACACTTCACAACGATGTTCTCAAACAGGTCAAGGAAGACATAACAGCTCCACCTCAAGTATGTTGTCATTTATTTTTCAAATACATGTTTATAAATCATTGTAGTATTTCTTAGCATTTAATGTCTAGAAAGGGTGATGTAGCCAGGGGCTTAGCATGGTAAATTTAAAGCAGTCTTAGGAAGTTTAACAGGGTTTCTGGGGATCTTCCCCCAGAATATTTTCATATAGTAAATGGCGCATTCTCAGGGGTTTTGTGTGTATTTTATCTGTGTTAAACATATCAATTACTCACGAGAAGTTAAACAATATCAGATTTTTCTGGAATAAAAATGCAGGTTAGTACTTTCTATAATAAAATGTATAAACTATATTAACAGGAGGGTGTTTACATATATGGTTTATACTTGGATGGTGCCAGCTGGGACAAAAGAAACTGTCGTCTCACAGAGTCGCAACCTAAAGTCTTGTTCACACAGATGCCTGTGGTACACATGTATGCTATCAACTCTACAGCACCCAAGGACCCAAGATTATACCAGTGTCCTGTTTACAAAAAGCCCCATCGTACAGATCTCACATATATATCATTTATTGTGCTCAAGACCACCCAAAGCCCAGACCATTGGATCCTCCGGGGTGTAGCAGCTCTCTGTGACATAAAGTAGTCAAGTTGGAGTTTCATATTTATTTTCGTCAGATGAGACAATTAAGCGTGGCCTTCAAATCGACGAAAAACCTATTGTAACAGATATTTTCACCGACAACATGCCTTGTCAAGATTTGTTCTGTTCTTTTTTTTTTCATTTTTTTGTTCTTGTTAACATATAAATAATATTTATTCATTTTAAATTTATTTATCATTCTAAATAATTTTATCTTTGTTTTATTAAAATAAAAAAAATAAATTCAGTCTTGTTTATTGATCCCCACTTAAATACCTGGAAGCTTGAAAGTGAAGTACAATAGATCAGATATTATTGGCAAGTTTTATTTTCGGAAATGAATGAATACTTAACTGGTATGGTATCCGTCAAACCAAAAGCTATACAGTTTGTGTTTACTTAAAATAGGATTTTGTGAAAAGGTATTTATTTTACATTTTTCATCTTCCATTAGATACAAATCATTTATAATGAATTTTGTAAAAGTATTGACAATACTCTTTAGAAGACTGATAAAAAGTGGTAGTATGCAAATTTACATAAAATCTTCCATATTTTAGTGTGAATAATATGGCTAGTCTGTTTAAATATCTTATTCAACAAGAGGCCTATGGGTGTTAACGGTAGTTGATTATCAAAAAAAACATTCAGTCGTAAGAAATAACTTTTTTTGTCGATTTCTCTTATATAGATTTAGTAAAGTAAGCCCCCACTAACAGAGATGCCAACTCCGATTTTGGCGGAGTGAATCCGATTTTTGTACGAAAAGTCCGCTCTCCGATTTTCCATGAATTGCCTCCGATTTTTAAAAAAAAATGGTTCGGGATAAATTTCACGGGTGAAACAAATAATCAGCACCGTTTACACTGACACCGGTTTTGATGTTCGGACATTTCGGTACGCGCTACGTCACTTCTAGAAGCGCTATTAATTAAGTTATCCGGAAAATACCCGAGTATTTACGAAAACAATATCGGATGATCCGGAAAGGCCGATCAACAACCTGCAAAATCCAATATGGCGGATGCAACACCGCCAAAGAAAAAAAATTACGAACATAAACAAACATTTATTAAAAGTTACACCGATGCATATCCTTGCTTTTCGACATCGAAGATAAGGGTGCATTATTGCATTCTGCAAGGTCTGCAATGCAGAAATTATGTTATCTCACGGTGGGATGGGTGATTTGAAAAAAAACATTGCTACAAAACAGCATATCACCCGCTCAACTTGTCAGTCGTCGTCAAGGAAAATATCGACAATGGTTGCGACAACTCAACTAATGGATGAGTCGGTAATTAAATCCCAATAAAGCTTAATTTGAGTGTTCAATAAAGCCTCGCTTTTCATCAGTTTGTCAGCTTTTTTAATTTATTCTATAAAACTCAATCACTCAATTCTCTTTTTCATCAGGTATTATGAAATATTTTTTTTAATAAATACATGACTTTTTATCACTGAAAAATGCTGAAATGCCATCTCCGAGCATCTACAACTTTAAAAAAATCCCCCAGACCCCCCACAAAACCATCGCTTTCGACCACACTCCTATTTTCAGTAATTAAGGGTTGGCATCTCTGCACTAAGGCCCGATTCCCAGGGCCAAGCTGTGAGACCCAGGGCCATGCAATTCACAATTTTTATAAAGGATCGCTGTATGTCCATAATCATGCTCACCATTTGTTTCCCAGTCCTTCCTATATTAAGAAGAAGATTATTTGCTCACCTGAGCCAAAGTCTCACAGGTGAGCTTTTGTGATTGCCTGGTGTCTGTCATCTGTCGGCCGTCATCTGTCGTCCGTCGTTAACTTTTAGCTTCTAACAACTTCTCCTCTGAAACCACTGGGCCAATTTTGATATAACTTCACAGAAATGTTCCTTGGGTGTCCCTCTACCAAGTTTGTTCAAGCCAGCTTGATTTGTCAAAAAACATGACCGCCAGGGGGCGGGGCAAGTTAAATTAGTAAAAACTTAAAAAATCTTCTTGTCAGAAACTACTAGCTTGATTTTAAAATAATGTCACAGAAATATTCCTTGGGTGACCCTCTACCAAGTTTGTTCAAACCAGCTTGATTGGTCAAAAAACATGGCGGCAAAGGGGTGGGGTTAGTTTACTATATAAGCTTTAGTAAAAACTTAAAAAATCTTCTTGTCAGAAACTA
Source organism: Panopea generosa (assembly GCA_029582155.1). Lineage (NCBI taxonomy): Eukaryota > Metazoa > Mollusca > Bivalvia > Adapedonta > Hiatellidae > Panopea > Panopea generosa. The sequence goes on from CM055909.1 coordinate 9,290,217, forward strand.
CTGGCTCGATTTTAAAATAATTTCACAGAAATGTTCCTTGGGTGACCCTCTACCAAGTTTGTTCAAGCCATTTTGATTTGTCAAAAAACATGGCGGCCAGGGGATGGGGTTAGTTTACTATATAAACTATAGTAAAAACTTAAAAAATCTTCTTGTCAGAAACTACTGGCTCGATTTTAAAATAATTTCACAGAAATGTTCCTTGGGTGACCCTCTACCAAGTTTGTTCAAGCCATTTTGATTTGTCAAAAAACATGGGGGCCAGGGGGTGGGGTTAGTTTACTATATAAACTATAGTAAAAACTTAAAAAATCTTCTTGTCAGAAACTACTGGCTCGATTTTAAAATAATTTCACAGAAATGTTTCTTGGGCGACTGTCTACTAAGTTTGCTCAAGCCATCTTGATTCATCAATAAACATGGCTGCCAGAGAGTGGGGCAAGTTTGATTAGTAAAAAACTTAAAAAAAATCTTCTTGTCAGAAATTACTGGATCGATTTTAAAATAATTTCACAGAAATGTTCCTTGGGTGACCCTCTACCAAGTTTGTTTAAGCCACCTTGATTGGTAAAAAAATATGGCGGCCAGGGGGTGGGGTTAGTTTACTATATAAGTTATAGTAAAAACTTAAAAAATCTTGCCCATCTGTTTTTTCTGGAATTTTGAGTGTTCATGTATTATATAATCTACTTCAGTTGGGTGACTCAAGGTCAGTCAGATGAGCAATATAGGGCCATCTTGGCCCTCTTGTTAAAGTTTACTTTGAATTTGACAGTTTTGGCCCCGGCCCCAGTGGGATGGGGACCATGCAGTTCACAATTTTTATTCACCCTTAGGTACCAAAGGTGCATACAACATTTTAATTTTACAATTGAGCTTATGTTTTTTGAGAAGTCACAAAAGATCAGTTGAGACAAAGTCTCGGGTGATCTAATAAAAGTGCTTTGACAATGTTCAAAACTTTAAAAGTGGCATCAACTGAGGTAGTACCATTATAAATAAAACAGTTAATAAGTACTGGAATTAAGAAGTACCCATAGTACACCTCAAACAGTTTATTAGTACTGATGGCCATAGATGGCCATTATTAGCCTCGGAACAGTTTATTAATACTGACTGAGGCTAAGTATTTCCATTATCAGCCTCTAACAATTCATTAGAATGGAGGCAAAGAAGTACACATAGCAAGCTCTAACATTTCATTAGTATGGAGGCAAGGAAGAACCCATAGTATGGCTATTATCAGCTGCTAATATATGTAGTTCATTAGAACTGAGGATAAGAAGTACCCATGATATACATTTCTATCAGTCAATAAGTACTGAGGCAATGAAGTACCTATAGTAATGCTATTATCAGTCTAATAGTTCATCGTCCCCCGAGAAAAGTAGGAGACACTTATTTAGGTTTGTCTGTCCGTCCATCATACTTTGGTTTCCTTGCAATAACTTAAGAATGCCTAAATCAAATCCTTTTAAAATTTATTGCAATGTTAATGATGACAAAACACAGGCTTAGTTCGATTTTCTGGGTTGTGACTTTGTTGTAGAGTTTTGTCCCTTTAGTTTGTGAAAAGTCGTTGCACTTTGGTTTCTGTGCAATAACTTAAGACTGCCTGAATCAAATCTTTTGAAATTTTTATACAGTGTCTATAATGAAAAAACACAGGCTAAGTTTGATTTTTAGGGTTGTGACTTTTGGCATTGTAGAGTTGTGCTTTAATTTGTGAAAAATCGTAATTTCTGTCCGTCTGTTACATTTTTTTTTGTTTCCATGCAATAACTTAAGAATGCCCGAATCAAATTTTAATACAATGTCTGTAATGATAAAACACGGGTTAAAGTCGATTTAAGGTGTGGCGACATTTATCGCTCTACAGTTTTGCCCCTTTAATTTGTGAAAAAAATCTTTTTGGTTTCCATCCAATAACTTAACAATGCAGTCTGAATCAAATCTTTTAATAAAAAACGTGGGACATAAATTCACTGAATTTGCTTGTTCTTACTGAGGCAAAGAAGTGCCAATAGTATGTCTTTTACCAGCCTCTAATACATGTAGTTCATAAGTACCGAGACAACGAAGTACCTATAGCATGTCCATTATCAGTCTCCATTAATTCATTAGTACTGAGCCAAGGAAATACCTATAGCATGGTTATTATCAGCCTCAAACAGTTCATTAGTACTGAGACAAAGACGCATGAAAATGCTGCAAACTGAAATATGTAGCTGACTGTAATATGACGCATTGTCTTGCCCCAGTGAGCACTGGTGTGATGTTCTAAATCAAACCATAAATGTGTAAGTTGTAACCCCAAAACAAAAGAAACAAGAAATTTCACTGGTAAGTGTCGCATGCTCCAAAAATGGTATGTGAAAATAACAATATATTTTATAATGGGTAGCTTGGTCTTTCTGTAACCTTGACCTTGACATAATGTAAAGATCAAAGTATTTCTACAAGTAAATGCAGGTGACGCATCATCATGACATGTTGATCACTTGTGTCGACCTATTTTAAAATTCCGCCATGTAAAACAAAGTTATAGACCAGACATGAAATATCAAACAAACTGAATGTGTGACCTTGATTTTTGAGGTATGGGTCTTGGTCCTGTGTGTGACACGTCATTATGATCAATTGAACCAAGTTAAAGACTAAGTTACAGACCGGACACGAAATCTTAAACAGACTGAAAGTGTCATCAAACAAAGTTAAATTGTGACCTTGACCTTTAAAGTGGGAGTATTGGTGTTAGGCGCAACATGTCGTCATGTTATGTTAATCATTTGTAGCAAGTATTTATAAAATCCATCTGCATGACAAAGTTACAGGCCAAACACGAAATCTTACACAGACTCAAAACTTTAAAGTGTGACCTTGACCTTTGAAGTGAGAGTGAGTTGCGCATGACATGCCATCATGTTATGTTGATATATACCCTAGTTATTTGCATGACACATCGTCTTGTCCTAATGAACATTTGTGGAAAGTTATTTAAAATTCTAATCACAACTAAAGATACGGTCCGGACAAAAGGAAATGCAGTGTATACATTGGATTTTCAAACACTTTACCTTGACCTTTGATGAACAGACCCTAGTCATTTGCATGACACATCGTCTTGTCCTAGTGAACATTTGTGGCAAGTTATTTAAAATTCCAATCGCAACTAAAGAAGATACGGTCCGGACAAAAGATAACACAATGTATAAATTAGATTTCCAAACATTTGACCTTGAGCTATGACTGTGACCTTTGACGAACAGACCCAAGTCATTCGCACGACACATCGTCTTGGCCTAGTGAACATTTATGCCAAGTTATTTAAAATTCCAATCACAACTGAAGGAGATACATTTCTATATCCACCGCCACTGCTTGTAGATAAAAAAAAAGTCGGATGTTATGGTCATAATTATTAATTAAAAAATAGAAAGGTGGTGAAAATCAAATAAAAAATACAGGTGCTAGAATGCACACAACATAAATATTTACAGACAGATAGACACGAGGTGATTAGAATAGATGTTATTCTGTCAAATTGATATCTCTTCCCCCTAAAATACCAAAAATGGCTGTACAAGATGTGTCGATGACAAAATTGTCCATTTTCACTTTTCAATTAAATTGAGTTGAATTTATTACACGCCTATATTGTACAATACGATATATTTATGGTTCTGGCATGTTGACAAAAATTGAAAACGTTTAGAATGATACTATTTTATTTAATTTCATATAAATATCAAACATTAACAATAAATCATTCTAAAAAGCAGATGTTTCACTTTGATATTGAAATGTTTTCTCCATGTAGATTCAAGCACATATAAAGAAGTAAACATAATATGTTTTTCCTTAAAAAGCTGAAACAATCTGAGATTTATAATACCCAGGTTTTAACATGAACAAATACACATACAAGATGCATATTGAAGAAAACAAGTTTGTTCTCATTTTCAATAAATTAACTCCATGTTCATTAAGTCCATAACAAAGTATTTTTCTTTGAATAATGTTAAACACACCAATTTTGAATTGAAAATAGCACACAATTTAGTCCATATCCTGTACTGCCTTCACACATTTTGCCATGGTTTGTGAGGCACGGCTGACTGAGTTGGTCATATAGAAATCCTTCAATGTCAGCTGTGGTGGTGCTAGTGGAGTACCCTCTAATTTACTTGAAACGCTCTGTTTAAATAAAAATATATATTCAGATATTTTAATGTTTTTAACATTTCAATCAGAAAAAATCAGCTATGAGGAAGTATATCGGGGGGAAAAGTTACAATTGTCTTAAAAATAAAAATATTTTTAAATTGAATAAACGTATCTCATTGTCGTATCAAAATAAAATGCAAATTGATTGATATACATGTATTAATTCCATCAACATGGGACATCAATCAGATTGGTAAACTTGAAACGAAATCGTCTTCCCAACTCTTCTAAGATGACACGGATATTGAACAAATTTTTTAAGCAAATTTTAAAAAATCCTGATACATTGCCTTCAAGATAAAGAACTATGGAATTGGATTTAGCACTATCATCTTGTAATCCTAAAGAGTCGCCAGATGGCCTGGTGACTCAAAATACTGGTCCAAATGCAAACATTCCTTTTACGGCTGGATATTGGGAGTGATCAAAATAGCTCATAAGTTGAGATAAAAACACATCAGATTAATAATCTAATAATTCTATTAATATTTGACCGAATCCCAATTTATTTAGGTAGAATAATGTTTGTACTGATTACCTGTGCCAACTCTTGTGCCTGTTTAAAATAGTTTGCATTCTCAGCTGCACCGTACTGTACCAAGTTTGGTGCTACCTCAAACAATCTGTCTCGTACCTCCTGGATCTTGTCATAGGGTAAAGAGTTGCCAGATATCTAAAAAATAAATTTATAAATTGCAATAAATGCTTACGATTCAAAGTTCTGCATATATTCATTCTTATTAATGATTGAAATAGTTCCATAACATTGTTAAGGCAAATTAGTCAAAATGTTTAATTATGGAGTAATTTTGTTTAAATATCCAACAAGAAAATGGGAGTGCTACAGTGTAATTTGTTATATACAGAACATTAAACTGACTAAGGATAATTACAAAGGGGTTTATGTCTGACTTACATACCTCTTGGTATTGCAGTGAAATAATGAGAGTAGTTTGAATGAGTATTAAACAAGCCATAATTCTGCCTAATATCAAAATGGAGTTGCCACACTTAGCCCCTTGAAAACATGCATGAAGTTATTGATGTGTGTAGCATAAAATGTATAAGCAATGCCGAATAGTATTTTGACCCTCCATTATTACACGACCCAGTCACTAATTTATCATCCTTGTCACTGTTTTAATCAATTTTATAATATCATGGGGGCAAAATACATGTCGGGGGGGGGGGATATTTTTCAGAAACCAAGGACCAAAACATCAATTGTAATTGGAAGCTTGTCTGAACTTGGTTGTAAAAAAAAAAGCATTTTTACACGACAAACATTTTCATATTTACTCAAAACTTGTTTTACATATTGATGTTTAACTTTTTGAAGTATGGAAATGGTAAACTAGTTTGGTACATAAAGTTATGAAGTATTACTGTATTGTATTATATTTTTTACAAAGTGTATTTTTTAACTTTGGCCTGTAAAGCTAAAACTGATGCTTGGAATTTGAGGGGAAAAATCTTGAAATATGACCGCTACTTTTCTAAACATATTTTGGTACTGCAAATGAATAAATTTTTAGTTTCCCTTCGATTTGGAATTTTGTATAAATAACAAGACTTAAAAAGAGTTTTATTCACTATAGAAATAAGATGGAAACCTAATGGTGGGCCAACACCTGTGTCATTTCATAGAGGGGTATAAATAGTATTCAACATTGCATTACAATAGCTTCACCTTTTTTAGAATAGTCAAACTAAAATTGGGATCAGAAAAGTTCTTGAGACTATGTTCATTGAGTTAAATTCATAAGGGCACCACCATGGAAATGACTTTAATAACTGAATGTAATTTTCAGTTGATATTTTCTACACTTATTTGTATGTCTACTACTCGCTCAATCTGAGCTTTGCTGGAGGTGTGGCAGCAATATTGAATATATTTGAAGAAAACTTTGTTTTTAAAGATCCAAGATTTTATATACATTGAAGGAGAGATTTCAGAGAAATTTTCCACAACTGTATTATATCTTAAGAAACAGTGGTCATATTGAGTATTTAAAAACAAACAAAAGTGTATGGGCACCATCAAAGGGACATTGTGACGAAGTTATAAGGAAGATCAAACTGAGTTATCATCACAAATGTTAATTGGTTAGCTGACCTCTGACAGGGCTCTTAGTATTTTCCAGTCTTCTCTAGCCAACATGGGTGCTGTTACAGCCACACGTGTCTGTTGTGCTCGACCCTCAGTGTTCACATATGTACCATCCTTCTCTGTGTAAGCAGCCCCAGGTAAAACCACATCAGCCATTGCTGCTCCTCTATCACCATGGTGACCTGACGAGCATGATCATATATTAATTAAATTTATTATTCAACTGTAAAATAAAATGATATTAATAATGGTTTCATCTATATTGTAGTCTGATTCTTTGGCTCCCGGGAACCACGGTAATATCAGGGACCGCAGTGCATATGACACATAATTTCAGTAGATCACCAGGATATACGACACATCACTTCATCAGTTTCAATATATATATGCAGACTGAAATTATGTCGAGAGGGTTGTTATATGCACAGTTTGGAGTGATTCTGCATTTTTTACTTACATGTATGAAATGATGTTTATTCTTGATCTTGATATTTGTTGCTTACCTTGATATATTACGAAGCAATCCTTTAGCAGATCTTCCTTAGTAATGGCTCCTTCGTCAGCTCCAAGTAAGAAGAGAACCTTGGGAGGATTCTGCCGGATATAGTCGACACCTGCCTTGTAACCAAGGTCGAGAGCAGCAACTTGACTAGCTACCTGTTAAGAAAATGCAAGAATTGAATAAATTAATTTCTACATGTAGATGTCGAGAAGCACTTAAAAGGTTATTTTATTGTCAAACTGAGCCAATGGCTCACGGTTGGCTTGTGAACTCATTTCAGCTGTGACCCCTGTTTTTTTAATTTTAAACATCTAGGAAACTACAAGTCCTCAATCTTTGTTATTTTGCATGTAGTATCGGTTGATGATATCCTCCAAGCTTTGTTTTAGTCTGGACCCTATTGGTCCTGGGGGCTTATCAGTTTACCGTAGGGACTGTATTAATAGTTGGTATTAATGCTCCCTAGGAGTAGTGGTTTCAGGTTTGTTAAAATAAATGGCTAAGGTCCATTTGGGCCTACATAATATTATTCGAAAAGTAGACATTAATATTATTCCAAAAGTAAACATTCTCTTTTTTCTACACTATTATAGGTATTATTTCAATCATCTTTATGTCTGAAGCATTGTTTAATTATAATAGTGAAAACTTGGATACACTGAGTACACAGTAAACTACTAACATTGGATAAAACATTGTGTACACAGTAAACTTCTAACACTGGATAATACATTGTGTACACAGTAAACTACTTACACTGGATAATACATTGAGTACACAGTAAACTACTAACATTGGATAATACATTATGTACAGTACACAGTAAACTAATTACACTGGATAATACATGAGTACACAGTAAACTACTTACACTGGATAATACATTGTGTACACAGTAGACTACTTACACTGGATAATACATTGAGTACACAGTAAACTACTTGCACTGGATAATACATTGTGTACACAGGAAACTACTTGCACTGGATAATACATTGAGTACACAGGAAACCACTTGCACTGGATAATACATTGAGTACACCGGTAACTACTTACACTGGATAATACATTGTGTACACAGTAAACTACTTACACTGGATAATACATTGAGTACACAGTAATACTGAAAACTACTTATACTGAATAATACATTGTGTACACAGTAAACTACTTACATTGGACAATACATTGAGTACACAGTTAACTACTTACACCGGATAATACATTGAGTACACAGTAAACTACTTACACCAGATAATACATTGATTACACAATTTACTACTTACACCGGATAATACATTGATTACACAGTAAACTACTTACACTGGATAATACATTGATTACACAGATAACTACTTACACTGGATAATACATTGAGTACACAGTAAACTACTTACACTGGATAATACATTGAGTACACAGTAAACTACTTACACCAGATAATACATTGATTACACAATTAACTACTTACACCGGATAATACATTGATTACACAGTAAACTACTTACACCATATAATACATTGAGTACACAGTAAACTACTTACTGCAGATAATACATTGAGTACACAGTAAACTACTTACACTGGATAATACATTGAGTACACAGTAAACTACTTACACTGGATAATACATTGTGTACACAGTAAACTACTTACACCGGATAATACATTGAGTACACAGTAAACTACTTACACTGGATATTACATTGTGTACACAGTAAACTACTTACACTGGATAATACATTGTGTACACAGTAAACTACTTACACTGGATAATACATTATGTACACAGTAAACTCCTTACACTGGACAATACATTGAGTACACAGTAAACTACTTACACTGGATAATACATGAGTACACAGTAAACTACTTACACTGGATAATACATTGTGTACACAGTAAACTACTTACACTGGATAATACATTGAGTACACAGTTAACTACTTACACTGGATAATACATTGAGTACACAGGAAACTTCTTGCACTGGATAATACATTGAGTACACAGGTAACTACTTACACTTGATAATACATCGTGTACACAGTAAACTACTAACATTGGATAATACATTGAGTACACAGTAAACTACTTACACTGGATAATACATTGAGTACACAGTAAACTACTTACACTGGATAATACATTGTGTACACAGTAAACTACTTACACTGGATAAAACATTGAGTACACAGTAAACTACTTACACTGGATAATACATTGTGTACATAGTAAACTACTTACACTGGAAAATACATTGTGTACACAGTAAACTACATACAATGGATAATACATTGAGTACACAGTAAACTACTTACACTAGATAATACATTGAGTACACAGTAAACTACTTACACTGGATAATACACTGATTACACAGTAAACTACTTGCACTGAATAATACATTGAGTACACAGTAAACTACTTACACTGGATAATACATTGTGTACACAGTAAACTACTTACACTGGATAATACATTGTGTACACAGGAAACTACTTGCACTGGATAATACATTGAGTACACAGTAAACTGCTTACACTGGATAATACATTGAGTACACAGTAAACTGCTTACACTGGATAATACATTGAGTACACAGTAAACTGCTTACACTGGATAATACATTGAGTACACAGTAAACTACTTACAATGGATAATACACTGAGTACACAGTAAACTGCTTACACTGGATAATACATTGAGTACACAGTAAACTACTTACACTGGATATTACATTGAGTACACAGTAAACTACTTACACTGGATAATACATTGAGTACACAGTAAACTACTAAACTGGATAATACATTGAGTACACAGTAAACTACTAAACTGGATAATACATTGAGTACACAGTAAACTACTTACAATGGTTAATTCATTGAGTACACAGTAAACTACTTACACTGGATAATACATTGTGTACACAGTAAACTACTTACACTGGATAATACATTGAGTACACAGTAAACTACTTACACTGGATAATACATTGATTACACAGTAAACTACTTACACTGGATAATACACTGATTACACAGTTAACCACTTACTCTCTGTAATACATTGAGAATTTTCCAATCTTCAGCACAATCACATTGCACCCTGGTGTTTTGAGCTATAGTTGATACAGCACGGTGTATAGATGTACCATCAGTCCTTTGTAAGGCAGCACTACCAACGACAACCATTGGGTTCTTTGCCTTGGCTAAGGTCTGCAATGCATTGAAATGTATATAACAGAATTTTACTGTGCACAGAATTTAAAATCTAGACTGCAAATATGCAAACACTGATATTTCCCTGACAATGTACATTCAACTGCATATTGTTATATAACATTAGTTTGAGTAAAACAATTCTACTGATATATGAAAATTTGTGACGCACATACTCCATTTGTGCTATGTACATTGAATTTCATGTAGCTCAATATTTAGCAGCTCATTTTCCAACTATATTTAGCTGCAGTAGAAACGACTGTATGTAGTCAAAACTATGTTAAAAAGTGTTTTGAAAATAGCACAATTAGTTTGCTGGCATTGTTGGATGTGCAAGAAATAAATCAATTTGATTTAAGGACTTACATGTTCATGGTTCACAATTTATGAAACAAATAACATTACCTATTGAACACCTCTCATAACTGCAAACTATTCACATTTATGTCCACTTTTAAAAACTTAAATGCAGGTAGAATAAGAATGTAGATGCAGTCACCAATGCCAATGCCAGGGAGAATACAAGAACTCACCTATTAATAAAATCGTTGGTTTAAAAACTGTTGTTGATAATAATGATTAGAAAATGTAAATACTACATTTGATATTACAAAGTAGCATCTTTAATAAAATATTATTTAAACCAATCACTAAAATCAATTGTGAAGACTGCTAGTTGAAATTGTCATCTAACCTGGGCAAATGGATGTTTTCCACTGGCAATGTCCTCGAGTAATTGTGCCGAGTCACCAAGATGTTCATATTCATATGTGAGATCTACGGGTGCACCAACCATGGCTATAGTAAGGTCATTGTTAATCCAGCTGAAACAATCATTTACCAAACATATAGAATGGTGTTTAGTGATACAAGCCAGTACAGAAGTAAAACCGGTAAGCATGCAGTAAGTCTGTGTCTGTTTACATACAATTACAATATTTAAGTCAATTTATAAACATTTTATATGCCTCCTGGGACAACAATTTTATTATTTGACAAATACTTAAAACATAACTTATTAAATGTTCACAAATGAAACTTGATATATTCCTAGAGAAACTTGCTTCATTCCAAGAGAAAACTGGCGAGTGGTCTTGATGCTGTCTCAAGATCACATACCTCTCGACGCCAAAGTTGTAGGTAAGAGTCGCTCCAAAAACTTTATGTGAAAAAGTTTGCCAGTTACTTGCGGAAAGAGTGATTCTACTCAGATTCCTTTTGAGGTCTTCCTCCACTTATAAAACTGAACATGCCATATATAACCAAAAATAAGTTAGAAACGGTGTTAAATCCCAATAAAAAAAAAGACATCTTGGTTTGTTACATTCCAAATGAAACCTGATGCCATATTGGCTTGAAAGTTTGCTAGTAACTTGTGGAAGGACGTAGGTTCTACTCAGAGTCATTTGGAGGCTTTCCTCCAACAATAAAGCTGGATATGCCATATATAACCTGAAATGTGTTAAAAATGGTGTTTAACCCAATTCAAAACAATGATGACATTTTGCTGCATTCCAAGTGAAAATTGATATCATCATCTTGGCTTGCTACATTTTAATTGACACCTGATATCATCATGACTTGCTTCATTCCATGAAAAACCTGGTGTCATTTTTAATTGCTACATTCCAAGAACAAGAGGGCCAAGATGGCCCTATATCGCTCACCTGAGTGACCTTGAGTCACCCAACTTAAGTAGATTATTTAAACATGTACATTGTCCAATAACAATAGTATCGAACGAAAGTTTTCACTATATATCCATATAAAGAACACCAGCCTCCCCTTGGCGACTATATTTTTCGACGAATCACAATGGCTGGACCAAACTTGGAAGTGGTTAACCCATGGTAAATGTCAGTGAAATTACATCGAAATCAGGTCAGTAGATTCTGAACCCCACCCCCTGGCCACCATGTTTTTTGACGAATCACTACAGTTTGAACAAACTTGGCGAAGGGTCCTCCAATGAACATTTCGGTGAAATTATTTTAATATCCAGCCAGTGGTTTCTGACAAGAAGATTTTTTAAGTTTTTTCTAATTAAACTTGCCCCGCCCCCTGGCGGCCATGTTTTTTGACGAATCAAGATAGCTTGAACAAACTTGGTAGAGGGTCACCCAAGGAACATTTCTGTGAAGTTATATCAAAATTGGCCCTGTGGTTTCTGACAAGAAGATTTTTTAAGTTTTTTCTAATTAAACTTGCCCCGCCCCCTGGCGGCCATGTTTTTTGACGAATCAAGATAGCTTGAACAAACTTGGTAGAGGGTCACCCAAGGAACATTTCTGTGAAGTTATATCAAAATTGGCCCTGTGGTTTCTGACGAGAAGATTTCATAAGTTTTTACTAAAACTTATAAATAAGTAAACTAACCCCACCTCATGGCTGCCATGTTTTTTTACGAATCACTACAGTTTGAACAAGCTTGGTAAAGGGTCCTCCAAGGAACATTTCGGTGAAATTATTTTAATATGCAGCTAGTAGTTTCTGACAAGAAGATTTTTAAAGTTTTTACTAATTAAACTTGCCCCGCCCCCTGGCGGCCATGTTTTTTGACAAACCAAGATGGCTTGAACAAACTTGGTAGAGGGTCACCCAAAGAACATTTCTGTGAAGTTCTATAAAAATTGGCCCAGTGGTTTCAGAGGAGAAGTTGTTAGAAGTAAAAGTTAACGACAGACAACTGACAACAGGCGATCACAAAAGCTCACCTGCGAGCCTTTGGCTCAGGTGAGCTTAAAATGGGTGTCATTTTGAATTGCTACATTCCAAGTGAAAACTGAAGCAATTTTAACTGCTATAATACAAGTGTCATATAGGCTTGCTATATTCCAAGGGAAACCTGATATTATCATAACCTGCTACATATTCTAAGTGATACCTACTACATTACAAGTGGCATCTAATGTCAGTTTGAATTGCTACATTGCAAGTGGAACTCTGCAAGTATGCAAGTAATTTAAACCAGTTGTAAACTTGTTAGATTGAAAGTGAAGGCAATAAACCAACAAAAGAAGAACGATGAATGTGCCTGTAACAATTGAAGTCTTGCACAAACCTTTTTCTAATTCTTGCATTGAAAAGAGGTGCCTCATATCTTGGATTGGTTCCAACCAGAAGTATCAGGTCTGCCTGCTCGACTCCAGCAATCTTGGTGTTCAGCAAGTAGTTGGATCTCAGGTCAGTGCTGTAATATTATGGCAGACAATATAAAACATATATGATGTTTATATGATAACAGATGTGTATATTATATTGCATTGATGACTTGTAGAGTTAACTTGACTATTCTAACCTTCGCAGAACAGTATTAATATTTATAATATGTAACATCAGAATCAAAGGACTAAAGCTCCTTAAAGTCGCAGTTTGTTTGAATATCGAGTCATTTTTATGCCATCAAGGGCTAAAAGACAATCAGATAACCTAACAACTTTATCCTAGAATCCTGGGAACCAGTACTTAAGCACACCTTTCTCCGCAAACATGTAAACTTTCTCACTTGAATCAGCAGTGAGATACGAATATCACTGAGATGTTATGTCATATATCAATCATTAATGAGACTGTGGTTGGTCGGAGATTCAAGCTCACGACTCCTGGATTAATAGTCAGACACAGCTGAGCAAACCAAGTCCAGAACAGGTGGAAATGATACCAATGTATCTTCAATATTTAAAAAAACAGATTACATACTCATATTGACCATGTAAAAGAACTATTATACAACAATAATATTATAATAACATGTGTCCCCCAATTGATCTTTTAACCTGACGGACACCATCTGTACAATCTGAGAGAACTATATAAGGGTTTAAAATTGTTTCAAATTTTGTTGGGCAGTTAAGGAGTTGTTTTATTAATTAATTTTTCTTCAGTTTTCTATTATTTTAAACAAAAATGTTAAGTTTAGTCTCAAATACATGAGAAACCTCAATGTAACTGGCAAAGTGGTCCAGAGAAAGTGCTACTAATGGATGACAGACGACAGACAGCTCACCATGCATAAGCATTTCTGACCTTTCAGCTACCAAAGCTTAAATGAAGAAGATCTTGTTAGTTGTCTTAATGCTGTTGGTGTTCTACCTTTTTAAAATTATCATAATGTGCTAAAAAGACATCATTACCCTGCGCCATCCATCGGGAAAATTTCCTCAGTACACAGACCTTCACTGCCTAGTTTGTTAAGATAATCTTTTAAAGAAATGAGTGCTTCAGCATCAACAAGACCTCCAGCAACAGCAGCGATCTGGTCACCAGGAACACCAACAATCTGAGTAAAAAATGCTGGATTCAATCATTTCTTTTTAACAAAATACTTGTGTGTTACAACATGGTCTGATATAATTGCAACATTTTTAGTCCAGTGTTTTTTTTCCACCAGTTTGGGAAGATGACCAATACCCTTGGAAATGGGAATTTTAGCGGCGTTTTAATTAACATTATGAAAACTTTTGCATTAACTATATTTGTTCAATTTCATTAAAATGGTTACACTTGCTTCTCTGGCCAATTAATTAAAGAATCAATGTAATACTCAATTCAGAATGGGGAAAACTTTGATTATTTTATTAAAGAATTATGGCAAGTTTCAATTTACAATTACTGAAACTTTCAATTGGGAATTTTTACCACTCTATTGGGAAAAAAAGATAATTTTGCCATTGGGAATATGACCCAAATACGGCTATAAAAATGGCCAAAAAAAACAACAACACTGTAGTTGTTTGTGTTTTTGTCAACTGTGACCATGTCTTTTGTTAATTTTACTTAAATGACATATATACTAATAATATCTACTAATGGTTATATAAACTTAAATGCATTACCTTTTTTAATTGATTTACACCAACAAACAATCACAGATTTACTCTGTTGTTCAGAGAGGTTGATCGTTTGTGTAAAAATAAATTACCGATACCTTCTATATTGTCAGTAAGGGAAAATATGAGGGGTGTCCAAGAATTGCTTAAGATTTTAATACAATATTTTATTAATGAACAATTTTTTATGAACTAACCATCATATAGTCGGGGCAGGTTAAGTTATGCGCAGTCAAGGCCCCATGTCATTTTGTAGGATTTTCCAGACCCTGTTCATTTTTCAAGGACTTTTCAAGATTGTTACATATATCACTACCCATAAATCCCCACATTAGCTAACAACATCCTCACTAACTGCAGTACTTATACAATTTCCCCGACTACAGCTAAATGTAACATTAGCAAGAAATGATCGTTACATTTACAACTATCCATAATTCCCAACTGCAGCTAACATCATCATCATCAATAACTGCAGTACTAATACTTATTGATACTTAACACTGCCAAATATTAGATGCATACTATGAAGTTATCTTCTGTGGAGTTGTGAAAAGTACAATTCCCAATCTTGACTTCTATACATACCTTTTGTGCAGCTGTGACAAGAGCGTTCTCCCAATCTGACTGTTCTAGTTGACCATCAGCATTACGAACAAATGGTGCAGTTAATCTCTGTCTTTTCAAACCATCATAAGCAAATCTTGTGGCATCAGATATCCATTCTTCATTGATATCCTTATAAAGGAAAATTGACAGAAAATTATATTATATGAAAAATCAGCAAATCAGAGAAAAACATTATTGCAATTATGCACAGACTGTGTTCATGTTCAATCTTACCTAATCTATCACTTATATGATTTTTTTGTTTACTGACTGAATTACCTATAAGTGTATAAATTGAATTTGTTTTTCAAGGGAAAAAGCATGGCTCCCCTTTACACAATTGTGAGAATTATCTTAAATGTTATTATCAATGTTCAATACTAGCAAGTTTTAAAATTGATAATGGAAAAGCAAGGATATGCACATTTAGGGTTCACATCGATCACTTGCAGCAAGTTTCACCACTTGGTTGTGGTTTTGGAGAAGATGCATAGACAAGATTTTTTATTCAGAAAGTTTAAAGGACCAAAACTGGGACAAAAGTCCAGAATGCAAAACTATAATTCAATCTGATCCTACACAGGAAGTTTCAGTGAATTCTAAAATACAGGTAGCCAAGATTCTTTATTCCAACATTGAAAAAGCTGTAATTCTGCTGAAAATCATTGAACCAGAACAATAAACGGATATGCTCCACTAGATCTATCATAAACCCTTGTCGGCAAGTTTTGACTAAATCCTACCAGATGCCACAGCTGTTCTCTGAACAAAATTTCTAATAATGAGATGGCAAAAGGTCAAAACTGAACCCAGTTAGCTCAGCCAGTATAGTGTCTAAAAACAATCCAGGGGTTGTGAGTTCTAATGCCCGCCCAGCTGCAATCTCAGTGATGTATGAACTCTCATTGTCATTCAAATCTCATTGCCAAGTGGAGATGGGTAACATTCCATTATCCTAGGAAAGTGTGGTTAAATTAAGTGACCATCTTTTATCTGATCATCTGTAAAAGGTTAAATAAAGTGATCGTCTGTTAGCCTCAGATGGCATAAAACATTCAGCTAAATATTCAAACAAAACTCAGTCAAAACCAACGTACCTAAACATAAAAGAACAAATGGACAACCATATCTCACTTTGATCCTTCACACCAAGTTTCAGCTAAATCCTACCCCAGATGTTGGAGATCTCCAGACAAGGTTTTTAATTCCAAAAATGCAAAAGACCAATCTCGGTTAATTGTGGGTGAACTCAACAAGAAAATACATTGTAACAACAAATGGATAACTGGAGTGCTAGTCAGCCAATCATAAGTGAAAACACTATACTCTATTACTTCTAAGTAATGCGCCCGGGTGCAAAACATTTTACTTACTGTAACAACTATTTGAGCCCAAAATATACAATTTTTAAATTTATTTGAAATAGACATACAACATTATTTTTTTTAGAGAAATGTATCAACTTGGAATAAAATCATCAAAATAAAATTAAAATCAACACTATTTATGTGGATAAATACATCAGTTTGCAGCAATCGCCGTTCACTATTTACTGGTACCATTTAAAGCTCAAATAAAAAAAGCAGTATATAGATATGGTTTGACTGTGTGGCGTTGCCATTAAACTGTCAAAACAATTGAATATGAATTGGTTTTAATGAAGAATTTGTTCAGGAAAGCATTGATTTTTGTAATACCTAACCATTAACATTCCATAAATAAAATTTTCCACAAAATATAATACTTGTACCCCTTGTCCGGATATGGGGGGGGGGGGGGATTATTAGGGCAGGAGCATTAATAAGGAGAATATGGTATTTCCTGCAGTCAAGCTGTGGAAATAAAAAACTAAAGGTATACTGACCTCATTCATTCTTGGAAGAATTCGCATCACTTCATTTGTTCTTGTGGAAACAATAATGTTACTTCCAACTGCATCCATCACGTCTATAGATTCTGTTTTCCTGCAACATACATGTATACAAGATTATTTATCTTATTTTGCAAAAGAAGGACATTTATTTGGGTCCAAATTTTTTTTTATTCATTCAAATGATTTCAGTAATGCTTAACTGAATTATATTAATTAAATATGTGTTTTGAATTACTATTCATTGTTTGTGGTCTATTTAAGGATATGCAATTTACGCTAGTATCAATTTGTTTGTTTGTTTGAATATCTAAAGTCATTTTTATGCCTTCAAGGGCTAACAAACAATCAGATAACCTAACCACTGTTTCCTGGGATCCTGGAAGGTTAGCAAGTACACAAACACATCCATTTCCACAATAAATTGATATTTTTCCACTTGAATTAGTGGTGAGAGACAAATGGCAATGAGACACAATGTCATATGTAAATCATCATGGAGACTGACCAGGAGAGAATTCAAATTCGTGATCCCTGGATTGGTAGCCAGATCATGAGATGTGTTAACGATTGAGTTAACCAGACACTGCACTGGTGACAATGATACAAGGGAATCTTCCATGTTTAAACACAGATTACATACTTATATTGACCATTTATGTAGCAATACTTAATAGAAAATCATAGCTAATTCAATTAAAAAAAAAAGAAAATACAGAGGTCACAGAGCAATCACAATAGCTCTCCATGAGCTTTCATTAACTTATAATATCAGCCATTGAATAATTTTCCCAGAAATGAGTTACATCCAAATCTATTTGACAACTTTTAAGCCCCATGAAATATGAAATAGAAACATAGAATACATGTATGTGACACAAATGACAAATGGCTTACTTTTAAGAACTTGGCTGGAGTAGCGAAACTTTGTCCAGTAGTGAAACAATAGTGACAGTTTGCTGAGAAGATTAAAGGACAAACCAAACAGTTAAATATAAGTACTTTGCTACTTTCCTACCTTGTCTCCCAAGGTCTTGCAGTGAAAGCATACGGCTTAGATGTTAAAGCTCCAACAGGACAAAGATCAATTATGTTGCCAGATAGTTCAGATTTAAACATCTTCTCAACATATGTCCCCACCTGCATGTCACCTCCACGACCCGTTGTTCCAAGGTCATCCACCCCGGCAACCTCACTTGCAAATCTGAAATATACATAAATAGCAAAAAATAACAAAGGCTGTCTGAAGGACAACGTGCTCTCCTATTCTGAAATACTCAAAACCAGGCCTGCAAACCTGTCGATATATGCTCGTAATATGCAAGGTTATTCACAAATTTTTATTTAAAGGCCTGAGAAAACTATTATTATTAGTTATTGAGTGGAAACAGTTTTTTTATTTTCAGTAACTGCGAACTTTAGCTTGATTACTGGTACTTCAAAACAAATATCTGGTAAGTTTCCTCTTCATGTTAACAGGGTTTTCCATGTCCTTCAAATGTTGTCACACTTTTATGTTGACACACTTTTTAATCAAATGTCGCTTAAAATTCTCCAGTCAGCCTGTAATGATAAGCTGGACAAATAACCCCACATTTTCAAAGTGTGAGGGAATTCACTGTTTAAGTATCTATATATAAAATCAAAATGTCTTCAAGGAAACTAAAATTATGTGCGGAAACCATTTTGCTATTTTTTTTTTTTTACTATTTTTAGTTAACAATGAACTTGGCCGAGATTACCTCAAAACCATTTCCTGGTATATTTTCATGTAATGTATCAATCTATCTGTACACATAGATCATTTAAATATCTTTAATGAAACTTAAGTTATCAAGCAGAAACATTTTTCCATTCCCGCCCTGTGTCGTATTATATTTTCACTGGTCTAAAAATTTGGCTGCAGACAAAAATACAATATTGTCTAGATTGACCTAACGACCCCATACATATCACCTGTATTATGAGACTGTATTTGTTACACCCGATTAATTGGTCTGTATGTGACGACTCCCTATCTAACGTGACACTCATACACACAAGCATGTTTTCTCCAAGATAATGCATTAACTAAAATAGCTGTTGATAAAATGAGAATCTGGTGTATTACTACAGCTAGTGTGACATTAAATAAAGTATATTCTTAAGGAGATAACTGTAAGACATCGAGACAGTACCTGATACATCTAGTACAATGTATACATCTTGTCATAATAGTTTTAACCAGCGGCCCAACATTCTTGTCCTCCACTGCCCTGTAAAATTAATATATAATTAGTTCATTGAGAAAAAGAGACTAAGCTGAGTTAAACAGAAATCTTGAATTAGACAATGACAACGATCGAAGCTGAAAATGTGTGCTAATTTTTCAAACCAATTGATAATATTTTATAATGTTGACCATTATTATATGATTACACCAATTCAAGAACATGTCAAAAATATAAATTTATTACTACTTACATAAGATAGGCCAAAAAAATAATAATAAAACAACACAGAATTCAACATCAAAAGGACAATCAGAAAAAATGATTTAAATAACAGATAAATGAGAAATATCCAACAAGAATAGCTGAAAATGCATGCATAACAATGCGGTTATTGCCTTTTTCCTGTAAATTCAATATCTGTAAATCTGCTGCGGTCACTGCCAAATGCCATGGATTGATCTTGTAAATCACACTCTCCTCCCTGGTCACAGATAGGACAGTCAAGTGGATGATTCATCAGAAGAAACTCCATCACACTCTCTCTGTAAAGAAGTTTATACTTTATCATCACAGTGACAATTGTTTTTTTTTATAAAGTTTGTATAACTTGTAATCAAGGCTTCTAAAATTCCAAAATGCAAATCAGTTCAGTGTTTTTATTGCTGTAAGAATTGCTGCTGTAAGAATCACACTTTTTCTTTTTAAAACCACTGTACATTATGCCCATGCATGGATATATATCCCAATACCCCACCCACCACGCAATTTTATCAGTTCAACCTGTTTCAATCAATTTCATGCAAAAAATAGATCCAGGATGTAAACCAGAAGTATCGTATATACTGGATAAAGCCTCGGTTCATCTCGAGCCGATGCCACATGCAATGCTTTGATGGACATTGTCAGAAGCAGTTTTGAATGTGACATTTAAACAGACTAGCCAATAGCAGTATTATTCTCGCTAAACTATATATG
This sequence comes from Panopea generosa, assembly GCA_029582155.1. Lineage (NCBI taxonomy): Eukaryota > Metazoa > Mollusca > Bivalvia > Adapedonta > Hiatellidae > Panopea > Panopea generosa. The sequence continues at coordinate 9,310,779 of CM055909.1, forward strand.
AATATATGCAAATTTGCACACTACCACTTTCAACTCTGTCTCCTATTATATTATTATCAATTCATTATAAAAACAGTGGGATTTAATGGAAGATATTAAAATGGAATATAAATACTTATTGATGAAATCTTATTTTAAGTAAAAACAAACAAACTGCACAATTCCATTGCATGTATTCAATGAAACAATGCATTTGCTGTGTCTCTTTGATGACTGTGACATCACTGTGCGTCGGCTAACATCAAAGGGGTATTGTTAGGGTGAAACATACATGATTTCAAGTCCTTGAAAGTGACATGTTTATGTTGTTTCTTTTTGAAAATTGAAGCTTGTTGTTGGATTGCGAAGTTAGTAATATTGAGAAAATATATCAAATTGATGGATAAGCCAAAGATATATAACCAGTATGGAAATTTTATATTAATTATTTAGTTCAAGCTACGTTGATGATGTACAGATCTGTACTCTGTGAACAACTATTTTTCTAAACATTATGACTAATGCAAAATATTCCTGTCCTACATCAAAATAAAATTATTCCAGGTTTGATCACTTTCCTTAATTAATGTCATTAATATTATAATTAAAGTCACTGTTAAAAAAAAACTCAATCAAACAAGAAATACTGCATGTTTTCGTTAAATATTTTAATGACGCAAGCAATTTTTGGTCCGAAAGTCCCAGCTTTAACCACTTGTAAAAAAGAAAACGACACGAGCAAACACAACCATTTTGATGAATTGATATGGGACACTGGTCACACATTGAAAGCATGTAACATAGTGATAGACTCTTCCTAAAACTCCCCTACTATCGGTAATAGCTTAGTAAAAATTGACCTCCTTTCATACAGCAGGTGACAAAACAATGGAATGATAATACAGCAAAGCCTATTTCACAGCTAAGTAAAGCATGATAAGTGTAATTTTATACGACCTATAGAAAATATCTGGACTGATATTTTATTAAATTTGAAAAGAAAACTGGTTTTGAACAGTAGAAATCAGTCCAAAACCGAAAAAACAGTGATTTTAGATGCCCTGCTTGTAATAGGTTTACAAAGTCAGTTAAATTGAAAAAATAAAGATAGTTTGCAAGATGTATATAGACTTTATATCAGGAAAAAAAGTTTAATTGTATGATATGGCTACTTTATTATTTATTTTTAATGGGCCATTTTCAACACATTTCAGATTATATATATAATATATATGGCATATCTATATATATCCAGTTTTATTGGTGAAGGACAATCTCAGAATGAATCCAAGTAGAAAAAATCCTTCTGCAAGTTACAACTGACAAAGTTTTTGGAGCAAGCAGGACTCAAACCTACAATCTAGTGGTGAGAGGCAAGTGATCTAGGGGCAGTGCCTTAGACCAGTCGGCCACGGAGGACCCACTGGCAACTTTAAGGGTTAGAAGAAGATAAATTAACAAGACTTTACCTTGCTTTCCTGGTCAGTGGTGAATCGGTCTTTATCTTCATGCCCTTCATAATAGGCATCGCACATGATGCTACCGGCTGCAAATACATTTCAAAGATAACATGTCAACAGGTATTGATTTTATTTCTATACCTCTACTTTTTAGGACAGATGGTAATATAGAAATTGGTAGTATTCATGTTCATGCATCACATCAATCTTCAATCATATAAAACTATATAGTAGGGTTCAATAATCCTGGTTATGGAATATTTTTATAACCAGTCCCCCGGGCCACAGAAGAATTCAATTTCAAAAGCCTGGTAAAATATTAAACATCATATTTCCTAACATTCAGCATATCAAATAAATCCATTTGTCTCACCCTATTCCCAATATTAAGTCATCATTAAGTCAATAAATCAGTGTCCAGCTGTGCGATTACCCCAAGACACCTACTTGCTAACAACCAATATAGGTTGTTTATGACACCTGATTGCATTTTCAGAACCTGTTAATTGATTGTGTATTGCAATGGTATGTTTTTATAATTAGGAGGAACAAAAATACACCATGTTATAACACAGGTGAAACAATTTCACAAGTTTTGACCGAATTTGGGGACTTTGGACCTTACAGTTTCAAAGAAATGGTGTTATGCGCAAAACTGTAACAATCTGTAGGCCATGTTGATCATCTGTAGGAAACAAGGTTATTAGAAAGAACACCAAGAATTAAGGTAATCCCTACAAATGTTGGTCTTGAGCTTCTGCAACACTTACTTTTTTAAATGAAAATTGTTTTGACAAGTTGTGCATAAGAAATGTTTGAATCTGTTAGTATGACCTGATTGGCTGAAAAAAAAACACCTCTGCAACATTTATGTTTTTAATAAAATTTAAAAATATTTATTTGGACGGAAGTCAATGCAATTATCTTGAACAAAATGTTTTGTCAAATAACAAATGTTAAATAATAAAATTGAATTTAGAAATAAACATCTAAACACTTTTTTTATGAAATACTATGGAAATAAACCAATCAAAAACTTGATCAGGATGTCGTTACATTTTTGTTCATGGCGGAACCTTTCAAGACATTTGTCTAATCTGGCTTCGCAGATGATCAAGACTACAAATGTTATGACACCATCTTACCTTTGGTGATCTTTCCACCTCAACAAGACACATTCTGCAGTTACCAGCAATAGACAGACGTTCATGGTAACAGAATCTAGGAATCTCGACCCCAGCTTCAGCACATGCCTGTAACACAAATATAATCCCATGTACTTGCATACTTTGTTTCTGAATTTAAAATAATGTCGAGTTACAAGGGTTTAAAATAGTGGATTTTACTAACAGGTCGAAAAAGGTCTGCAAGAATTTTAGACGGTGCGAACCTTACTGATTTTTGATAGGTGATAGTTTAAGGGCCTTTGAAAAGACATAATTGAAGCTAGAACAACCATAGGCATATAGAAATAAGTTTCATCCAAATTTTTTTTTTCAACTGCACTGCAACTAATAAATTCGAAATCTGAGAAAAATTAACCAGCTCTGATTACAGCATACATATGCTGAATTAAATGGTTTAACCGGTTCTCGGACACTATATTAACCCCCGAGTTGTATTTGTGGATATGGTATGACTATATATATTATGACATAATTGTCCCATTATCACACAAGAATTCCACGGAATGATATGTCTCGCCATGTCCGCTTTGACAGTTAATACACACATGGGAGAGAAAAAAACACAAAAAAACAATGACAAAAATGGCCACATGTATCTGTAAAGCTAAAAAATTATTGTTTTAATCCAGTGGTAACAGAGAAATGACATAACAACTTCCATAATATATTAAAGAGTGGTTATTACAGTAGTTATTTGATTTGATGAATTAAGTTACAGCAATGATTTGCAAAAATATGACACGAGAATTTGCATTATATTCATGCAAGAGTTAATGGTTAATGTAGTAGGTTTAATGACTAAGAAATTTGTAGGAAGTATTTATGAAGTTTTGATCAAATACATTAAGAAATTTATGAGATATGAACTTCATGGTAGTTACACACCAAACTTAAACCAGTATTTCTAAGTAAAACATATTTAAAAAAACAACAACTTTAACCAGTATTTCTAAGTGAAACATATTAAAAAAAAATAATTAAAAAAAAAATTAAAATTTTTTTTTAAAATAAAACAAAACAATTTTTTTTACTAAAAATAAATTACAAAAAAGAAGTACATGTACTTAGCATCTGCATTATATTATGTAATGCAGGGTGTTAGTGTAACTATGATCCAAGTACGAGTGTTCTAGCACTAGTACTTGTTGAAAAATAGTGTAAAAATGAAAACTTAACGTTGGAGGTAAATGCAAAATTTAGCATCAAACAATGTCAATGGACTATGAAATGTAGGTCACACCCAGCATCTGCAGTATATAATGTGATGCAGGGTGTTAGTTGTAACTATGATCCAAGTATGAGTGTCCTAGCAGTTGTACTTGTTGAGAAATAGTGTTAAAATGAAAACTTAACGTTGGAGGTAAATGCAAAATTTAGCATCAAATAAAGTCAATGGACCATGCAATGTAGGTCATACTCAGCATCTGCAGTGTATAATGTGATGCAGGGTGTTAGTTGTAACTATGATCAAAGTATGAGTGTCTTAGCACTTGTACATGTTGAGAAATAGTGTAAAAATGAAAATTTAGCATTGGAGCTGAATAGAAATGTTTGATGCCGCCACCGTTGTCGAAAAAGCAACACCTTAATCTCACTTTCACTCCTTCGTCGCGGTGAGACAAAAACCTAGAGAGAAAATCACAAAACCTAAAGGGAAATCCTCCCATTAAGGTCAGAGTCCCAATATGAGTAATACTATGAAACTTCAGTTGTGGTTTGTATTAGACACTAATTTGGAAAAAAAACAAGAGGCCCAAGAGGGCCTGAGGATGCTCTACTGACTCATAGTGGCTGCAGCACTTTTTGAAATTCCACAATATTTACCCTCTGTTGTTTTTTTTTGTTCATCTTAACAACTTATGGATAAATACCCTCGCTACACCCATACTGAACCAAAACTTAATTGCTATGAAAAGGAAATGCATAAATTCCCAAATAATTCATCTGTAAAAAAAAAATAGTCCCATGTACAGAACCCTTATATAACCCCGTCCCTTAATTTGTCAGAACTTCAATCACCCACTCTTAGCAATTTGTTATGAGCAGAAATAATTCAAATTTTAAATGAAGTTTTTTTTGTACACATGGATGCAAAATGTAAAAAACTGTTTTCCCTATAATATTCCTATGTAAAAGTCACATTACAGGGCCCCCAATACATCCCAGCCCATGGATATGCAGAATCTTCAATCCTTGCTGATGCAAGGATAATTTATTTCAAATATGAAATAGTTTGACTGAAAAGTTATTGAGAGGAAATTTGTGAAAATTCCCAATTTTAACCTTATTGCCCTATCCGCCCCCTGGCCACTTATGGAAATTCAATTCTCTTTATTGAACAAAATCAAATTTATTGTTACTAGACAATGCTTTAGATCTCAAATTAAACAACATATATTCCCAAATGGACAAAAAAATGAGATTTTTCCATTTTCCCATAGTATTCCTATGTTAAACTCAAAGACCCTTACAGGGCCTCTATACATCCCAGTATCACTTGAATTGTACCCACCTGGCCCCTTTTAGAAAGTCAATCCTTCATATTTTTTATGACTAGAAGTTGCTTCAAAACTCAAACTGAATAAAAAAATCATAAATGAACGATAAAAAAGAGAATTATCCTTTTTCCAATAGTATTCCTATATAAAACTCAAAGTCCCCTTACAGGGCCCTATAAATACAAGACCCTCGATTTGTACAAACTTTTAACCCATACTCATTGGGATAATCCATATCAAATATGAACAAATTTGACTGACCGGTTGTTGAGAAGAAGATTTTTGAAAAATTTAACCCTTTTTTGATCCACCCTGGCCCCTTATGGAAAGTCAATTCTCCTTATTGAGCCAAATCTTATTTCCTATGACTAGATGAAACTTCAGAACTGCAATTGAATAATAATTTTGCCTAAATAGATGGAAAAAAAGAGAATTAATTTTTCTGTTTTCCCATAGTACTCTTATGTAAAAGTCCCCTTACATCGCCCCTACAAAATTTAGCCCCTAAATTCTTATCTACAATGAAACCCCTACACATAGGGATAATTTGTGCCAAATATGAACAAAACTGACATACTGGTTCCTTAGAAAATAATTTTTGTAACTCCCAATTTTTACCCTTTTGGGGCCCTTCCTGACCCCTTAACCCTTTACTCCATAGATACACATTTTCCCGAACCAATCACAGAAGGCCATTTAAAACAGTGCAGGAAGAGTTCAGATTGCTCATAACAAGCAATCTGAACACTTCCTGCACTGTTTTCCACTGTCAGTTAATATAAACATAATTGACCCATTGCTGATACGTGGTGAATTAATGCTTTCAATATTAGAGGTGTCCAAAGGCGTCTATATGAAGTAAAGGGTTAAGACAGTGGAACCCAGTCATTTTTACAAGACTGGACCTCCTTCAGCAAACAATGCTTCTGTGAAGAAATAGGCAAAATCATTTCCATTTAAAAAAAAAATAAATTATTATTACGACATGGTCATTTTTAACCCTAGGGACACCATTTGAACAAATCTAACAAAACTATAGTTGTTTATCGTTATTACATAAACATTTTGAAAATCTGCTGGACCGTTCATGAGAAGATTTTTTAAGTTTTGGAGTATTTTAAGTAATGGCAGCCATCTTGAATTTCAGATCGAAAAAAAAAAAGTTCTGTTTAGACTCCTATGCAATAGACAAATCCATGTGAAGTTTCAGTTTAATTGGCCTTGTGGTTTCAGAAAAGATAATAAAATAGAGAATTTTCTGTTTTTCAGTTTAATTGGCCTAGTGGTTTCAGAGAAAGTGCTGCTAACACATTCTGGAGACGACAAACGATGGACATTGCATAAGCACTTCTGGCCTTGGCCAGTAGAGCTAAAAACAATATCCAGCACTATTTTACTGTTTTTAATAAAAGAGAACCAAATACAAATTAAATTTGGCTTTAATTACTTATTAAAATGAAATATTCATTCATAACACCTTATTTATGCAAACTTGGACCTGGCTATACAACAAATTAACGGTTCAATATTTGGGAGGTTTGTGTACAGTAATGGAAAAACATTGACTGCTCACGCCTACAGGATTCATCTAGACTCACGTCAAAACAAAGGGGAAAGAATTGGCTGTTACATTGATTTCTCATTCTTCAAATTATGTCCCATTAAAAATGATAAATAACTGAGATTACATCAATTCTATCTACATCTTACTGGTATTCATGCTTACTTGAAGAAGAGTTGTCCCAGGTTCCACATACACAGGCTTGTCATCAACAAATACTTCAACTTTCTCTGGGGCTGCTGTAGAACTTGATCTGGCTGTAAATCAAAACCTATCTTTATTTTTACCTTTTTAGTCTATATGAACTCTGTGGTCCTATAACACTGTTCTGGGAAGCCAAAGAGTCAGACAGCAACAGACAAAACCACGTTATAAATATCTCAGGACATAAGCAATAAAATTATGTATTGTTGTCATTTTTTGTCTTAATTGAACATATGCATCTTTCCCCAATAACACATTGAGGGTCTAAATAGCTGTACTGGTAACAATGAACAAAGATGAACATTTCAGAGGAAATGCTTTTTGTAAGTTTCTCTTCAACAATCTTTCAAAAGAACACCATGCAATGTGACATGTAAAATATCTTAGGTCTAGGCCTTGAACTTTCCGAGAAAATGTTTCTTTTTAAGTTTCTCTTAAAATGTGCTCATAAGCCCTGTGGCAGGGGCATTATGGTTGAATCACAATGGTTCAAGTACTTGTTTGAAATCTTGTGTGGTTATATAACTGCTGTGCAAGTTTGGTTAAGATTCAATGAAAAATAGGGGTGATATCGAGTCTACAACATTTTCCCTTTATAACTCTATTATATAAGATTGATAAGTTTTGGTTGTGGAATTAACTACTGACGGGGAACAGGTTTTGATTGTTTTATTATCAACTAGTTTCGACACTTTCCAGGTAAAACAATGACCCATGTGGCGGCCAAAAGTTTTACCCTAGGGACTTTACTTTTTGGGGGACCTCCATGCTATGCTACATGTAAAATATCGAAGGTCTAGGCCTTGAACTTTCAGAGAAATTTTTTTTTTTAAAAGTTTCGCTTAAAATGTGCCTATACACCTTCTGGCAGGGCATTTGTAGTTGAATCATGCTGGTTCAAGAATTCGTCAGAGATCCTGAGGTTATATCACTGCTGTACAAGTTTCAATGAAAAATGAAGGTGCTATAGCGTCTACAAAAAAAAGGTTAACAGACGGAAGACGGACAATTGACCATAACATAAGCATTAATAATAAATGCTTCATTCTATTGTTTGTTGTTGTGGTTTGCGAGAAGGGATGTGGCAGCTTCTTTCAAAGTATAAGCTTTAGAAAATGTGGCCTGATGTGCCATGGAGACCAGACTACATAAAGTGTTGCAATAAAAATATTTCAAATTGCGGATGGATGGATGGATTGTTCGCATTGATGGATGAATAGATGGATAGATTGTCATTCTGTCCTTCAGTCACAAGTACATGCATATCAGACGTAATTTTGGACAAAATTTCATTCAAATATGTGGAACATACCAATATTGTTCATCTTTTAATTCCATTGACAATACCTTCTGATTTTGTTATTTTACTCTTTTAATAACTATGTCAAAACTGTGTTCCTTTTAACACTATAATTTTTTTCCTAATCTTGAGTTACTGAGAAGACCCAGTTTGGGACTGAAAATGATTGGGGAGACCTCAAATGGGCATAGAATGTTAAAAGAAAGCAGCTGCTCAGTCAAGAATACATCAGACAGAATCTACTGATTCAATGAAGTTCTAATTAAGTAATTTTGCAATCAGTGGTTTGCTGATCAATTGCAATAAATTGAAGACTCAAACATAAATACAATGTAAAGGTGAAAAGAGATCAATAGAATTGAGTTAAATTAAAAATTTAAAAACTTACCTGCTACTGATAGGGCATGCCTGGCCGTGAGGCCACGGACTAATGGCCACAGCCTCAACATAGTTACCCTGCAAAATGGAAATGAAGTCATTTTGTTATTTTGTCACAGGTCCAGGAAACAAATAATTGTACAAACAATAATTCATTTATATTAAATATACTATTCATCCACTAGCACTGGGTATACTCTGAAGGATGTGCATGCTTTCACAGTACCTTGCCCAACTATGGCACTGTGCAAGTGTGAGAATCTATTTGGGACCTCTGGGTCTTGGAGAAAGCATGCTAACCACTAGACCACTGCAACTTCAGAAGTGAAAGAAGCCAGTAAATAACTGGGAGTGACCATTACAAACAACCTTCAACAAGACAGGCACATTCAAAATGTGGTTTGCAAAGGAAACAAAACCGTTGGTTCATCAGAACAAACCTCAGAGAATGCATACCTCCAGTAAAATCAGCAACATACACTGCAATGATTAGACGATCACGGGAGTATGCATCCACTGTTTGGGACACTTATAACTAAACAAGCATCAAGGCCCTGGAGGCAGTTCAAAGGCATGCTGCACATTATGTCTTCAACGACTACCACAGCAAAACCCCAGGATGTGTCATGAAAAGGGTAAAGGACCTAAACTTGGAACTGCTAGAAGCCAGGAGGAAAGCAAACAGACCTTCAATGTTGTATAGAATTCAACAAGACCTAGTAGACATCCCAAACAATCGATACCTGCATGATGGTGATAGTCGTACCAAGAACAACACAGATTCTACCAGGAGAGAATACAAGACGGCATGTATTCCTACTCCTTCTTCCACAGGACAGTAAGGGACTGAAACCATCTCCCATCCAGATTAGTGTCTGCCACCTCACTGGACGAGTTCAGATCTCTCTTTTGGATGTGATCTGTCTGACCAAACTACAACTCAAAAGACTGTACATTCTTTTAAAATGCAAATAGCCACTTGGAAATGCTGTACGCCATAACCATGATATGTTTTTAATCGCTGAGCTGTTTACGATCTGGAAAGATCCCAGTTCATTATCTGGAAGAACTCCGCACATTATGTAATGCATAGGTAAAATAAATCTAACGCTTACAAAATCATGCAATTCTATACCAGTTCGAGAACAGGTTAGGGGTATTTTATATATATATAGATCTGCGTTATACAACTGTAAAATACATGTGGGTGGGGAATGCATATATACTTATGCTGGTCTGAACACGGTGTCGTTTGAAACACGCATTTCTTTGTGCATCTAATAATAAAAAAACATATGCATGTAGTCAGAAAAATGGACAACTGTCATCTTACACGTTCAATAATAAACAACGTATCAACAAAAACACATATCACCTTCAGAATTTCCGAAATCGTGAAAACAACCGGAAAGAGCTTCAGACTTGAACACCGTTTTATTTTATTTTTCCCTAATATAAATTTTATCTTCACATAAAATATTATGGATCATCGGAGGGTTTAAAATGATATTGGTATTTGAGGAAAAATGTTTCTATTTTATTTTACAATTTCTAATAGTTAATTATATCATTGGTTCTACGGATTTTGCCGATTTGCAACGATTGAATTTTAGCCGTCCTTTACGTTGACACCGGCTTTGGGAAACACGTTGCTTCGACCAGTCAGTGCAAAAAATCTGAAATATGGGTTTTGGTGATCTTAAAAACAAGTCGGGTCAACAGACTCTTGACACCTTTTTAGCAGGCCGGAGTTATATCGAAGGGTAATGTATTTTTCCTGTTTAATTACAGACCATTTTTCTTGTATGACATTACCGAAAGATGATTCGTACCCTGGACGTTTCGTACCAACTAGGTCTATTCCCCGGAACCCTTACTAATATTGATAAGGAAAACTCGGGACCCTTCGTAACACATAAATGTTTTAAGGTGTGTTCACTTTAATAAAGATTATAATAAAGAAGCATAGTGTCCGATTTTAATTGCATTTTTCATTATACCAAAGTTATACCAAAGACTTTAAAAAAGTTACTAGAAGATTCCTCGCTTGATGCTCAGCATTTAGAGGAGAGTTCTAGGTCTGGTAGGCCCGGTTTCAGTATAATGTGGCTGGTAGGGGTATCATACCATGTGTCTGCGGCATGATACTCCAGTGTGACAGCGCTTAGAATACTGTCTCAAATAGACACTGTCACGATATGACTGAAAAATTGTTGAAAACGACGCTTAACACCATACAACAACAACATAATTGAATTTTTGCTCTTTTTATTCTCAGAAAAAGTGTAGGCACGTGTTTACAGTGCCTGTTTTCTAAATGTTTATCTGATATAATGTCTGCGCCAAATTCCCTTGTCTCGTTTTCTGTTAAATTGACCTTTTTTGTATTATTTCTAATGGAATTCCTTGGTCCTGACTGAGGTACCTGCCCGTTTTGTACCTACTCTTGATGTTTAGTACCCTAACCTGGTTGAGAAGTACATTATACATTTCTACATTGTCTTGGGATAAGGCACAATAAAGGGCTCAGGTTTGTTGCACTTGGGGTCAAAAATGAAGGTTAAACAAACTCTGCAATAAAAGTTTTTATATTGAACTAATACTGAAGTTAAATAAGATGAGCACCGAAGCTATTCAATTGAATTTCTGTATATGTTATGTTCCAGAACCCAAAATTATGTTTTTTATACAACAAAATTTAGTTTTCATCATTCATTATAATTTTTCAAATTTGAGGAAATATTGTAATAGCGAAGGTTCTTGAATTGCCCAAAATTGCAAAACAATGGATGAATCGCAGTGTGTAAATCATTTATAAGTAGGTGCATGTAGGGATGTGTATTGCCAAGATAATTTTGAGAAGCTACATACCCTGATACTGGTTGTGCGATACATGATAGGATACGCATCTTAACATTAGAAAACAGTCTTACTTTTGCTTTGGAGTTCTCTCTGATATGAAACTTTGATACATGTGTTGTTGTGAAAGATTACAATATGACTATTGCAATTTGAGGCATCACTAACAGAAGGCATGGACTATTTTAATAGAAATATGTTCATAAATGGTCTCGTATTTCACAAGTCCTTAAATGTTAATAAACTTCACATAAATGTTTAGAATAAAGGTACATACTGTATTTCTAAATAGTTTTTAACAATCAGAAAATACTTCAAATACTTTGAATCATTGAATGCTGCCAAATTGTAATGGGAAGTGTTGAATATAAAATAGTTCCAATGATAACATCCCAGAGATTATGTGTTGGTCAGTGTTTTTACCAAGTGGTAAACAGTGCATATAGTTTTGTTATGTTATTTAGAACCATTTATTTGTTGTTCTTATTTGTTTCTCATTTCATTTGGTCCTTTTAATTTTAGATGCAAATTATAACAGTTTTATAAGCGCAATTTAGTATTCGTATATGCATAAGCTCTAGAACTGCTACTAGCTCTACTTGATGTTTATAAATAGATAATGTTACCATGGAACAGTTTATTGTTTTTGTTGTTGTTTTTCCAATTTCCTTTTGTTCTTTTATTTTAAAATGCAAATTGATATTAAAGTTTGAATGTCAAATGGGGTTTTATTTACACCAATTTAGTATTCATGTACACATATTGAAAATTTGGAATGCAAAGTCAAGAGCTCTCGAACCTATACTACCTGATTTATAAGTAGAAAACAAAAAATAAATTTGATTTCGATATTTGATCATTTGAATCGATTTGATTCTAATTTTTCAGCTTTATTTTAAAGGATATTGAATTATGCACAATATACGACTGAATCGCGGTACAGCCGATACAGACCCTGCTGACACACATTGCTCAGAAATGAACTGGTATATCGTAACAGTTCTAGGTGTATGGTATTGGTCAGAAACGAATAAGACTAATAATAAACATCCCTAAGGAAGAAAACGCTGTTTGACAATGATTGATAGTCTTCAACAAATTAACCAATCTTGAGTTTCAGATTTAATGTATTAACAAACACCACTTTTCCCCTGCAGCAGACATTTAAAAGCATAAATCAATGAAAATTGTAAAAACTACTGCATATATTTTTAAAACTGAGTTACAGTTCACTAAAGGCGAGTACGTTTTGATGGTCAATAGTTTGACAATTTGTAATCTTCAAACAAAAAAATACATCTTTGTACCGTTTTTTTATCTTTGACTCCTGCATTGAAACCATATTAGGCCATAATAAATTAATTGCTAGATTAACATCCCCGCCAGCCCTGTAATTTTCATGCTGCCCCAACCCTTTTTACTTTCATATAAAAAAATATGTATCAAAAAAATCATCAAAAAAATTTAAAATAAAATTTGGATGATAATCTAACAATTAATTTATAATGGCCTTACATAAAATTAAAAAATGATAGTTTCAGATCTGGTACATGTATAATAATAATAATGACTATCACTATTATCCAGATTCCAGCCCTCACAAGCTGATGTTGCTGTGTTTAATGCCATGGCCGGGGCACCAGCTGCTGAACAATTCAATGCCCTGAGGTGGTACAATCAAATCAAGTCCTATGGCAGTGAAAAATCCAGGTAGGAACAACTTTCTAGTCCAAAATAACATTTTTGAACTGACAACCACATTGTTTTTTTATTATTCATTCCTCAGCTACAGTACGATGCCACAACATAGATAATGATTTCAGAAAGATACAAATGCTACAAGTTCAAAATTTACTTGGTTTTAATGAACTTATGTTTTTAATAGTATGCATTAAATTTTCTAGGGACATGACTTCTCTCACCTGGAAATATACTTTACTATCAAGTTATGTTGAAAATATTTTGTATTTATACAGCCGAGACATAGTGTAAAACAGAAATGGCATGAAAATATTATTAGCAATTTGTCATAAATCAAATCTTAAAATTGTCCCAGTTCTGCTAGAACAAGGTATATCACACTTTTATCTTACCAGCATTTCTAACCTACCAGGTATTGCTAAGCCATTGGATGCCTATATAACACACTTTAATCATATTTGACTTATTTCTAGCCTACCAGGTATTACCATGTCAATGGAGTCATATATACGACCCTTATATCATATTCCATTTATTTCTAGCCTAACAGGTGTTGCCAAGCCACTGTCCAGAGTCCTATATATGACCCTTATATCATATTCAACTTCTAGCCTACCCTGTGTTGCCAAATCAGTGTCCAGAGTCATATATATGACCTTTATATCATATTCGACTTACTTTTAGCCTACCCGGTGTTGCCAAGCCACTGGATTCCTATGGCCCTGCAGGTGCTCCTTCTTCCGCCACCAAGGATGGCAATGACAGTGATGAGTTTGATTTGTTTGGAGATTCAGACAGTGAGGAGGATGAAGAGACAAAACAAAAGCTGGCTGCTTACCATGCCAAGAAATCAAAAAGTATGTACAAATAATAATTATAAATGAATAATAATAAGCTCAGCTGGTCTTAAGGATTATGAGTATTGTCTCGCTGCACACAAACACACACACACACACAGAGTAAAATAATTTTAAAAAAATCTAAATGTACATTGAAATGGTCTGACATTTATCTAAAATAACTATTGATCTATACTTTTCACTGGGGTCATATAAAAAGTGATTAAAAAATTATCCTTAGACACTAGCAATAAAAATATATCATTATTTAAAAATGAATTCAATAGATAAAATAATCAAAACACATATTTCACAAATATTTTGAATTACATTGATGTATTTAATTGATTATATTTTATACAACGACAGATTCCAAAACATTGCTTAAGATAATATTAATCAAGTTCTATAATTTAGACTGAACTGTACATAGTAAGTCATATATTTATAAGTCCCAAAGGTCCTACCAAAACCATCTATGTTATTTATACAAGTTTAGACTGAACAACAAAAAACAACAATATATTGCTAAGGGTCATAAAACTATACCAAGTCCATGCAGGGAAATAATATCAACCGTATTTTTACAGTACAACGGTATACTAATAATTAGCAAGTGTTTCCATTCCTCAACTGTTACACAAATGCCTCTACCTCTGACATGTATTGTCACCACATTTAGCGCATGTGTGTCGATTAGGCTGCAAAAATCCGTGCAAAATAGCATTCCGTAAAATTGAAACGGCTTGTTTAAATGTTGACGGCTTCCTTTAAAATTAGTTTTCTGATAAATCAATTAGTGATGTTTCGGAATATAACAATCTTCATTTGCATACAAACACTATTTAGATATATTACCATGTGATTTGAGTACTTCTATAAAGTAAATATAAACAGAATTCCTAAAAATAAAATGAATGTTTATATTGTCATTCACAAGATAAATTTTAGAAGATGAATTCATTTTAGTTTGATATGTCCATGCTATTTCGATTTAAGAAAGGAACAAATTGGCAAATATTTTTATTAAAGACCTAATATGTTTTGATTCACAGAATAATTACAATCAGATAGTAAGAAAAACTTTTGAAACTAGCAAAATATATAAAATAAACATATATGCTTTATTTATTAGATTGTCTTTAACAAACAACTAAACATTATCATCCTCATTTAATTTGAGCATTCAAACATTTGTGTCTGTGGGAGGGGTGGGGGGTATGCTTTTGTTTACTGTTAATGCTCCATGTGACATTTATTTGTTTATAAGTATTTATTCACTTGTTTATATATATGACCATGTACTTTCATTTACAGAAGTTGAATAAAAGATATGTTCTGTTAATCTGCATGACAACACACTTTGTGACAGTTGTTTAACTCAATATTATATACAATTATGTATCCCCATGAATAGCCAAATAGCATTTAGAGTTTAAAAAGTATTCATGAGAATAAAATTATGTTTACAAATTTTAGAACCAGTCCTCATCGCCAAGAGTAACATCATCCTTGATGTGAAGCCATGGGACGATGAAACAGACATGAAGGTTGTCGAGGATAAGGTCCGCAGTATTGTAGCAGATGGTTTAGTATGGGGAACATGTATGTATAGTTTTATTTTAACGGTCTATATTGTGACAGCATTCTACTCATCTTCAATCAACTTATCCTCCACTTTTTGAAGAACATTTGGGGATACTGAAATGGCGACAGTCCTTCACAGGCAATGTTTAATTTGCTCAGTCAATGGTCCTTTTGAGCAGGGGATTTGAATTCACTAGATTTCCTGTTTTTTCACCATTCTCTTTAATCTATTTTGGCACAACAAAACTAGATGAAATGGTATTCACCACATATATTCTCATGAGTTTGAAGCATGCAAATTTTGAAAATGAAAGGGTCCTTGTCTTTAAGGTTGAAGTCTCACTTGATGGTAGTTTAAATGGGTCAAAGGTTTTTCATAGTAAATGTTTAATAAGAGAAGATGTGAAGTGTTTAAGACTCTACAACCCAGTGGCTAAGGTCACATTTACAAGCCAATTGTCAAATGAGTCTGTATTGTGTCTCGGCCATAACTTGAAAGTACAAATTTTAAGCATATTGTGGAGGTGTATTGCGTGCAAGAATTAAATCTGTTTATACGATCATACTTGAAGGTCAAATAAGTTAATACTGTCTCGAAATTACCAAAGAGACTCTCATGAAACTCGCAGATGTTAAACACAATGTCACATATAAGAATCGGGGTGCATACCTCTACAATAAAGGTCAAAATTTTGTCTTGGCCATAATTTTAAAAATACTGTTCAGATTTTGTTTTAAAAAGAATGAAACCCTACACAAGTGAAGTATCTTGTGCCAAAAGTTCTGGTTATGTATATCAAAGGTCAAGGTCACAACTGAAGAATCTTTTTGAAATACTTTTCACATGTACAATTCAAGTACATTTTTTATATAACCAAATTCAGACACCTTTAACAAAGCTCAATGTCATATTTTGATAATGACATTGCTTAAATGATATTTTCATGATACGCATTCTGGTAGTGTTGAATTTAATGATACGGCATATTCATGGACAAGCATTTTTTACATACACAGTTATATTTTGTCATCTTCTATGGAGATGCATTGTGATATCTGTCTGTATGTATATCTGTCTGTCCTTCTGGTAGGCCTCCTTTTTACGCTTGGTTGATCTACACACATTCCAGGTCTGTACCCCTGGGATTGAGTTATAAATGGTGACATAAGAAAAATCATGCAATAGTTTTAAATTTTGAAGAAATTGCCGTAGCCAAAATTTGTGCTTGGTAAAGTTAAATTTAATGACCATGTACACTTCACATACAATATCAGAATCCAACATTAATCTTGTACTTTTATATTTCTTTCAGCAAAACTAGTTGCAGTGGGTTATGGAATCAAGAAGTTGCAAATTTCCTGTGTTGTAGAAGATGATAAGGTGTGTATTCATACGAGCTTCAAAACTGTTTCTCAAGGACTGCTCATCAAATTTTGAAAATTCTTTATTGAAATCATCCCAAAATGGTGAACCAATGATTGCCTGCTGGGTAGGAAATGATTCAGTCCTGAAGCGATAATTAGATATTGCATATGATTTTAATCAAGAAAAAAAATTGAACTGATTTTGCTTAATTTTTCTGGTAAACATTAGTGGGTCAAGGAAATTCAAATGTATGATTGAAATTTGGTCATATTAGATTTGAATCCCATAGAGGGCCAGGCTGGTCCATTGTGATAAACTAGATGTGGTATATAATAAAAAAAAAAAAAGATAGAATGAGTTCTTTCCAGTATTGTCGTATTCAGTTGCCAATAAATGATCATTAGTTTATCACCAGAAAGAGAACTTAATTTCCATCACATTTTACATATAACCATAAGTTTAAAAAACCAGTATTTATTACTGAAATATTGACTTACTGAATCTTACTAAATCTGTGTGTGTGTGAATTACTGATAAAGTGTTGAAAAAACTGGGGGTGGGGGATATTAAAACACAATAGTCCTTCTACCTTTTTTTCCCATTTATCTTTGTATTTGAACAGTTCATTATTTGACACAGAAATTGATTTTTATATCTGCAACAAAATGATTCATACACACAAAAAAAAGTAAACTCAAGAAATCAAGAATATAAACTATATTGATTTGATTGTGGAAGAAAAAATATGAAATAATCTGAACATCAGTTGCCGACAACCATTTTCCCTGGGGACAAGTAGATGTTTAAATAAAGTTAATTTCTAACCTCGATATTACTATATTTTGTTTAATATGTTGTCTAATGTAGAATATTTGCCATATTTTTTATGTAACTATTTCTATATGTGTCCATTCATTGTCCGGTTGTTGTATTTTACAGATTGGTACAGACTTCCTGGAAGAAACAATTACTGCTTTTGAAGATGAAGTACAATCTGTAGATGTTGCTGCTTTCAATAAAATATAGTGCTACTGATAAAACAGTGATTTCCAAGCAATATTATTTTTTCTTTGTTGTTCTTATCACATTGTGTTTGACCTAAAAAAAATTAAGGATGTGTACATTCCAGCACCTGCATTTTAAACTTGACTATTCTATGAATATGGGAGTTTTTGTACTCGCCCAGTCATCATTGCAGCTGCATTTTGGTGTTGTTATCCACTGCTTGTCGAAGATATTGAAAAGGCGTTTGTCACGTTTTGAACCTTAAACAATCATGCCAAAGCAACTCGTCTCACAGTTTCAGCCCGATTGAAATGAAACTTGCTTTGTAGCAAGTACATGGTCTGAACATTTTTGGGGTCCTATTAAAAGTATTATCCTCTGCTTTTCAAAGAAAATTGTGTTTGTCCATCACATTTTGGACCAACAACCTTGCGGATGCAACTTGTCATACAGTAAAACTTGCTTAACAGCAGGTACATGGTCTGAATATGTCGAGGGCTTGGTGTGAAATAGTTGTACCATATTTTCACCAAAAATAACTTGTATTATTCAGTTTGGTTTGTGTATTTACATATCAAGTTAAAATGGTGACTGAATACTAAAATTTTAAATCCGGGGATCTTGGTTTATACAGCATGATATTAAATTTATGAATTAGTTAATTTGTCTTCATACTGCTGATATGAGTTATAACAAGTAAATAAGTGAACAATATGGATGATGAACTGGGTAGAGGATCTGAAGTATAAAAGACAGTCGGCAGATTTATTTTCTTGGTCCGAAAGTTTCAGTTGTATTTAAAAGTTTTTATTAAAAACAAATATATAAAATCAGTTTGGAAAATAGTTAATCCTTCCTATTTTATTTTAATCTGAATGAGAAGGAATTTTTCAGCAGTATGGTTTCTTTGGTAGAACTATCACTAAGTGTTATGACTATTAGAAATGACTAATGTGCTATGGCCACAACCAGCCTATGACTTCTAAGGGGCATGGCAAAACTATCCATTTTACAATTTAAAGATTAATTTTAAATAAGTTTAATATAAAGGAAGCAATTTAATGATATAAAAGAAAAGTTTTTGTTTTAGCGACATGTTATATAGAATCTTGTAGGTTGTATTATGCAAAAAATTTTCTGGTCATTTTACTTGGCAATATAAACAAACTCTTTATTCACCTATATGTATAGTCGAGTGAAATTAGCTTGGTCAATAGTGCATCTGACCATCAATTTAGCGGTCGGGTGTTTGAATCCAAGACTGGCAACAGTCTCTGTGATGAATGATATATGACATTGTGACTTGTTATCATTCGTCTCTCATCGCTGATTCAAGCGGGGAAGTTATCAGTTACTTGAGATGGGGTGTGCTTGAGTACTGGTTAACCTTTCAGGATCCTAGGAGACAGTGGTTAGGTTAACTGATTGTCTGTTACGTCTCACTTCCCATTCCCACCCCTCTTATTCCACGGTAACATGATTCTTATGTATATTTTTAAAATGGTTTAAAGTGGCAGTGATTTCTTGCTGCAGATGAGTAGAGCAAAAGTTGGCATAGCATATACTGAAATAAGACGTCACGTGACGGGTGTTAAAAAAGTGACTTTTACATTCCTGCTATGGAAAAAAAATTGCAAAATATTTCTATGTGGATTTCTTTATTTACCATGGATATTCTAGACATTATTTTATATAAAACCCAAGAACAAAGTTCAACTGTGTAGTGAGACCTGAATTAGCCCTCTATGGTATGAAAATGATGCTGAATATTCAATCAATCGATCAAAATCCTTCGAAATTGCTGCATTTGAGGATGTAAGTGCAGTATTACTCTTGAATGACAGCACATTGGATATCCAAATCATGAAAAATCAATCCTTGCCTTATTTAATCAGGCCAATACATATAGTTGTAAACTTTTTTTTATCAGAAAAGGCTTTTCAACATTAATTGATATTTCAGATGTGTCTGAATTAAGCTTTGTATCTGACTATGAGCATTCAAGAAAAAGTAGGCATCAAATTGATGAATGCATAGGTGTTTTAAATGATAGTGTTACATATTTAAATTGTATGGATACATGTAACAATGATTTTGATGTAAGTTTTGCCTATTTGGGGTGGTATATAGTAATCGCAGCATCTTTCTGTCCGGTATCTTGTGTCCGATCTGTAACTTTGTAACATAACATGACTCTGCACCTTACCTCAAATGTCAAGGTCACACTGAGTTTATTTGACAACACTTGAGTCTGAGTAAGATTTCGTGTCCAGTCTGTTACTTTGTCATGAATAGATGGATTTCAAAAATGCCTGCTACAAATGATCAACATAACATGGCAACATGCCGCGCGTAACACCCAGACTCCCACTTCAAAGGTCAAGGTCACAATTTAACTTTGACAACACTTTCAGTCTGTTTGAGATATCATGTCCGGTCTGTAACTTTGTTAGCTATGGAGTTTCAAAAACGCTTGGCTCAATTCATCAGCATGGCATGATGTGTCGCGCGTAAGACCCACACCTGTACCTCAAAAGTCGAGGTCACACTTGAAGTTTGTTTGACAACACTTTGAGTCTGTATGAGATTTTGTGTCCGACCTGTAACTTTGTTATGCATAGACGAAGTTTTCGAAATACTTGCTACAAATGATCATCTTAACATAACGACGTTTCTTGAGTAAATCCAGACTCCAACTTAAAAGGTTATGGTCTGTTTGAGATTTCAAGTCCAGTCTGTAACTTTTGCATACATGGATGGATTTCAAAAACACTTGGCTCAATTTATCAATTGATCAACATGACATGACGAAGTGTCTCGCGTTAAGACTCAGAACCTTACCTCAGAGGTCAAGGTCACACTTTCAGTTCAATACTTCATGTCTGGTCTGTAACTTTGTTCTACAAGGAGAGATTTTAAAATAGCTTGATACAAGTGATAAGATGTCATGATGATGTATCCCCTGCATTTACCTGTAGAAATACCCAGACCTTTACATTAGATATCATGGTCAAGGTTACACAAAGGTCAAGGTCACACTTTAATGTGAAAAAACAACAACACGAAATTGCATGTCTAGTCTGAAACGTCCATGACATGATATTCATGAATACATTGCTACCTATTATAAAATTTATTGTTATTTTCACAGGCCATTTGGGGGACATACGACACTTACCAGTGACATTTCTAGTTTTAAGGATCCATTTTCAATTATAAGTTTAATCTTTTATTCCACTGGCACAGGAAAGATCAAGGTATTCTTTTCAATGCTTTTGAAAACGCCTGGACAAATATAATTTTGAGGATAATGATTAAAATATAAAAAAAAAAAATAATGTGCTAGGGAAAAGAAAGAGGTAACACAAAATAGATTTCTCCTACACAAGTTAAACTAAGTCAATGTTAAAATTTCTCCGACTGCTGTTAAAATAAGGTAAAAATCAAAAATTTCTCTGACAATGTAGTTACCTTTGATCTTGAGATAATTCTTTTAATTCCACACTCATTTCAATCATATTTAGCTATATTTTTAAAGGAGGCTCAATACATTTAATTAAACCATTTATGAAATGGGTTCCATTGCTGGTCTCGCTATATTTGGATCGAGTCTAAACACAGTGGATATACCAATATTGCGATTTATGTGACGGTACTCTCATGTTTTGGACCCGAGTAATACAGTATTGACGAAAAGATACTGTCTTTGACAGACACATTTTATCAGGGTTGCTGACTTTATAAACATTATTTTTTCATGAAATAATATGAATATACATGATATTAGTCACATAGTTTTAAATAACATAAATAGAATGTATATGAATTATGTAGGTAGTTTTATGGCGTGTTTCTGTTGTTATTGTATATTTAAGGACGAACACTTGCGGAATAGCTAAAACTTTGTTTTCATCAAGAAAATGTGATTTATTGTAAAAAAAAGTCAGAAATTAAATGTTTAATGCAATGTATTTCGCATAAACATTTGAATAACAATTCAACAGTTTCAATATATTTGAATGTAAATTTTCTGTGATACAATTTTTTGACGATATTGGTAAATGGCTGGTACAGTTTTCGTCATTGATACTCATTCAGGAATTGTATTTACAAATTGTTAAAGAATAAAATGTTTTTGCGTTATATCTATGAATCTTTTGAGACATTTTCACATTATATAATACATTTTGTATTACTGCCATATCTGTTTACCATGCAGATATATCTTAAAACAGTGCATTAGGATTTGTGAATACTTCAATCACAATCATAAAGTATCGGAGTATGCCCGTGCGTCAGTCCGTCCGATCTTGTCCGTTCTATAACTTTCTCACACAGAGGGATTTTGCTATTACATACACAAACGTTCACTATATTGAGACTAAGTGTCACGGGAAAGAATTTATGTCGTGTTTCGCTTATGACATTTACGAACTATCGTAAACCTTGTAAATAGTATCTTTTTTAAAATTTGAAATAAAACTGCAGACGAAACGTGTTACATCTTTATCAAACAAAAATCTTAAGACTTACGAAGGTCCATATCTCGCATTTCAAGGTCACACAAGTTTAAGTTCAGAAATAGGTATACAATTTTGTGTCTGCTCCATATCATGGAAACCATTTGACATATTTAGAAATATCATGGCGCAACATAATGCTCATCATAATCAAACGATGAGTCGCCCCCAAGACCCAGTTCTGTAGCTCAAAGGTCAAAGTCACACATATAGGTTCTATATTGGCGGGCTCGACGTTGTAGTTCTTGGACATCCATTTTTTGCATAAATTTATGATTGAAAACAAGGAAATACCATTTCATTTTTAAACTAAAATATGGAAAAATAATTCAGTGTCAATTCTATATAATTCATCCATCCAAAACTTAAAATGAATTTTCAAATTGCATTTGATAGTACATTTCTTGATGAATCAGAACTTTATCAGATCTGTTTCAGTTTTTCTGAGATTTAGAAATTTAGATAAGAGCGGGGTTTGTCACCGGAACGTATATTTGCTGGATCATCGATATTGTCATTTCTTTTATCAGGAGTAGCTGTTCTTCTTTGTTTAGTAGAGTGTGGCGTATTTTTACTGTACATTGCAATAGTATCTTTATCTTTTGTTTAAATCAAGTGATATTAATTATTTATGACTCAATTTCGAATTATTAAACTTTCCAGTTTCAGCACTCAAGTTAAGGCCATAATAAATTAATTGCTAGATTATCATCCTCACCCGCCCTGTAATTTTCATGCTGCCCAGACCCTTTATAATAAAAACATGAAAAATTAAAAAAAAAAAATCTTCCCGCCCTCTCCGTTTTTAAGAAAAATTGGATGATAATCCAGCAATTAATTTATAATGGCCTTAGCTTTCTGTATAGAAGGGTATGTTGTGTATGTTGTTGGCATGCATACTTCAATATTTCATTATGTGTTTATATTTAGAACTGCAGGGCACACATATAAAACCGAACAGCATTTTAATCAAAGTTACCGGTAATTTAATCTAAAATCATTCGATATATTTATTTCAACATGTATAAACAATCATCATCTGTCAGAAACAAAACTCATTTCCTATCGTTAAATACCATTTAAGAACAAACACTAGATCAAACATTTTCTCTGAAAACCGTATCTTAACTATCGGTATTAATTTCAAGGTATGACGCAAACTTTATGAAATCAATAACACGTGTTAGTGTTTGAGGAAATTAACAAAGTTCACTTCATATACATCATATACACCACATAATAGCAATATAATACATGTATATTTAATGCCTTTTCGTGGTAATTTACATATAAAACTGAAATACTGTTATTTTACCTACCGTTATGCAATTACCTATCCTGCAATTTAAATATTCTTTTTATACAGCTATATACTATTTGCTAATATGCATTGTTGTGTTAAATGACTGGTTCCTGTCAGTCTCTGTTTAAATCATCCACAAAATTGAAAATATAATAATCTGAACAATTTAGGAATATTAAGTTGCAACCATTTCACATTGAGCTGTAGTTCTTGTGTCAAAATGCCAAAAGTTCTTGTGTAATTTACACAATATAGTCAAATTGCCAGAATTCGTGTATAATTTACACCCGAACTTCCACAATACAGCAAAATTACCAGAAGTGCTTGTATAATTTGCACAATATAGCCAAATTGACAGAAGTTCGTGTTTAATTTACACAATATAGCCAAATTATCAGAAGATCTTGTATGATTTGCACAATATAGACACATTGCCAGAATTTCTTGTATGATTTTCACATTACAGCCAAATTGCCAGAAGTTCGTGTATGATTGACACATTATCTACGAAATTGTGTTACTTTAAAGGGAATCGAAATAAATAGATGAACAAACTATATTATAAAGTTCTTATCAATAAGAAATAAAAAAAAAAAAAATTTGAACGCAAGTTTCTTACAAAGTCCTTCAGATAATCAATCTGAAACATTCGTTGGCATTATCAATAATGAGTACAGTCACTCCGATTATTTGCTCCACATACAGTTTAGATAAGATAGAATGAATGAATTGTGTTTTACGTCACTTCGAAGCATAAATATGTCATTTTGCGCGCGCAAAGATTAATGAATGTGATGACAAAAATAATTATATTAAATAAATATGGTTTAAATTTATTAAAACTATTTACAAATAAATAAATAAAATTATTTACAAATAAAAAAATGAAAACATCAATTAAATACAGGGAAATCAACGATATTAGTACTAAATCAGATAAGATAGAATAAGTTTTTATTTGAATCAACGGAAAATAAGAGCTAACTGAAGTATAAGCCTCTTGTAATTGTTTAACAATTTAAAACATGATGTATTCCTTTAATAATTACTTATATCTCATTTTCGATTAAGTGATTAAATATCCCTTTCGCTCAATTTCTTTCTTTCCTTACCCCTCTTCTGATACGTGTTTAATCAAACAGTATGGAGTAAATGAAGCATTTTGTATTTTCCCCGGGCTCAATCTTGAACCTAACATTAATTTTGTATCATACATAATATGTGCGTGTTTTGCTGCATACAATTTTGTTTACGTAGACCAGAGAATACTGATACGTGTATTCGTGTACAATACCCTGCCATTAGCTCCAGGAAACAAATATATAATCGACCTCAATATATAACAAATGAGCACATCTTCCTGTATGAGTTCTGCAGAGAACTGACCTACTGGCAAAATTGCTTATTGAGACGAAGACCAATACATACAGTCATAACTGATAAACTATATATATTACCTTTAATTTGATTACAGGTATAGACCGTTAGTTTCATGCTGTTTGTTTCCTTTGGCATAGACCTGAAAGTCGATAAATGTAGAAAACAAAAGCATATTAGACTGTTTTGTATTCGAATCTCATTTTTGTAGTTGCGCAATAAGAAAACTAATTGAAAAATATAAATGTTAGACCTTGCAATTCAATATTAGAAAAGCATGCATAGAATAACAAAAAACTTTCATCGAATTTGTTATATAAATTAAGTTGTACCATTTGTAAATCATTTTTATATTATTCTAAATCTATTACGAAAAATGACAGTTTTGAAAGTATTCTTATAATTTAAAGCATAAACCAAATATCAAACTTTTGAAATTTGAAATTCAGAAAATGAATCTCAAAACTGGATATTTTTGGTTCGTCATCAATTATACAACGCTTATTAAAATTAATTTAAAATTTCGAATATGTTTCATATTCCATTTAAATAATCAGTTCTGAACTTAAGTTGATATAAACAATTGACGAAAACAATTTACAAAAGTTGTAAAAAAGACTTGTTTTTTTATGACAAAATAGATGAGTTCTGTTTCGATATCATTTCATTTAGTATTATATAGCGTAGTGATTTAAGATTATCTCAAAATATGCTATACTCCTCCTTTAATTATAAAGCGTAATCCATATTTGTTTGATGATCTTATAACAGTTTACTATCACGCTTTCCACAGATTAGTAGATGTTTTTGTATCTTTATGCTTTTGTGTACCTGTGTCCTGCTGGATATACTTAAATACCAATGTACGTCAACAATGCGAATGTTAATGACCATATATATCTGTTCTTATAGTGTCATTTGCTATGGTAATATCAGGCAGTGAACTGAATGAAAATATGTTATCTTATTAAAATTTCCCTGTAGTTTGTGTCACATGTAGAAACACAAATGATCTGCTTTATTAGTTTCTAATTTCAGTTTACCTTTGGTATAGTATCGTCCATAAGGGCAATGGTAGATACTTCATAATCCTGTACCATTCTCAAAAAGTCAACGATTGTATCTTTCAATGGGACTTGTGTTATGATCAGTGAGTCCGACTTCTTGTATGTCTGGCATTAGTTTTTATGCGATACACATATCACATTAGAATTATTATGTAACCACAGTATATATAAATCATTATTTACTATATTGGACATAAGGATATTAAATGTGCCGTACTCTATTTCAATGAATTTACAATTCTTACAGACAATACGACTACATTGATATAATCGTCAGTCCCAGTAGGTAAAAGCATGTGTCTGTATGCATCAGCTAAAACGTAAAACAGTTGTGATGGTAAGATAATCAAAAATAAATAAAGATAATAAAATAATATGTTTATACGATTGAAAGGGATGGATTTTTTCAGCTTGAAAACTGTATGATTAATTTTACGATCACCTTTACAGTGGTTGCAACAAGTGTTTGTGTTAGGTTTCCATATAAATTAAATATATGATAGATTTTTAATATACATAATATTTTATATACGTGGTAGTATATTCTTATTTTTTGTTTTGACCGATTTTCTGGTGATTTCGAATCACTTAACTTGTCCCGTGTCGCACTTGTTGCATATACTTCGTCATCATCAGATTCGCTCATTTTGGCAATTGTGTCGTTTATTGTTATTTCCTGAATTGAGATGTAAACATTTTAAAAATCGCTATACTTTTGTACTTAATGTAAAAGGTGTAACTTAAACCAATACATAATGTTCCGAAAAGTGAAAAAAACAACAACAGTTAAACTAGTCATTTGTTGACATGGCATATACATTTGTTGTTGTGTCAAGACTGTCATAGCATATTATAAACTCATATTGTAAAAACTGTAATATCCTCAAACCTCACACTAAGTAGACAAATATATCACCATATGAATCATCTACCAGTTAATTTCCTATGTTATAGAGACAAACGATATTTCTAGTTTGTATATGTATCTATCAATATCGACCTTATTTAATGGACAGCACTTTAACAAACACTCACTATAGAAGCGTATTTTTTTTAATAATGACGCTACAAGGAATATAGGTTTCTCTTACCCTAAACATTCTATTATCACCTTTTAGATAGAAAAGACACCAACCATAACTCGCAATTCATTTGGATGAA
The DNA here is from genome assembly GCA_029582155.1 of Panopea generosa. Lineage (NCBI taxonomy): Eukaryota > Metazoa > Mollusca > Bivalvia > Adapedonta > Hiatellidae > Panopea > Panopea generosa. The sequence goes on from CM055909.1 coordinate 9,338,131, forward strand.
CATGAAAGCAAATAAGTAGTTATCAAAATGACCACACATGCACAATACATTAACATTTAATTAATTGTTATGTGTATTTACTTAGCTGACCGGAGTAGTGAGTTTTTATGATCGTCCATAGTTCGATGTATACTCCTTACTAGTTTTCTTTTGATTTTTTTGGATAAAATTCGCAAAATTATTTGTCTTAAGGATTAATTTTTCAGCTTCATAGTTTTTAAGTGTGTTACTAGAAGTATTGGTTTCCAAAAAAAATGATTATATTTGGCATTACATAATTCTATGTTAAATGCATATACATGTATAACTGTAATTTAGTCGCCAAAGTGTATATGAAATATCATAATTATGGCAATTTTCTATACATTCAAATATATCAATCTGGTATTTGAGTACAAAACTATTCTCGGCGTCCGAGCAACATTCGTTAAGAGAGCAAATTTAACGTGGGTTCACTTAAATCAATGTTTAACATTAAAACAGTAACCAAGCGCGATATACACACAGCTGAATATGTGTGTTTTTACAGATGAAACGAATCGGTATTATAAAATTATCCTTCCATTAACAATTTTAAGAGATAAATTCAGTAAATAAACCAATGAGAAGCCGACAAAAACATTATACTGAGCAAGTATCTGACATCGTTGAAGATCGATATTGAATATAAGTAATTGATATGTTAATTGTTATATCAAAACTATTTCTGTGATTTACTTTTTACAGTTGCATCGTCTTCAATAATATTTACTAATTATTAAAAAGAATTGTTTAGGAAACACATAAACTCTTTTTCAGTAGATGGTTACATTTGTTTGGACCATATGCAATCGTTGATCTCTCAGTTCAAACACATACGCTTGTACGATGATAGAACCCTCGGTCTTCCCCTAATCATACAGATAATCTAAGGCTATGAATGTCCCGGTTCTACCGACACCAGCGCTGTATATACAAATAATTGTCTTTACATGTAAATAACAAAAACACTTTTTTTTCATGTTCACGTAGACGTTAAGGAAACAAATAGCTTGGTTTGACTAACCTGCACCTGTTTTCTGTAATAAGCCATGGAAGTTCTAGCCTCAATAGATAACGTTCTGTTTACATGTATACAAATTTATACATCAACATGTACATACTATTGTATATTGAGTTTGTAATCATCATGAAAATATATCTGTAGTGCACCATCCATGGAGTGACACGTGCCTGCTTGCTGATATTCACCTTCTGCAACTGTACGAGAGATAAGCATGTATTCGGCACGTCTTTGTCAGGCCATGCAGTGCAGTGATACTGAATGACCGCGATCTGAGGGCCAAAGCCCGACTGATTTAATGAGTTCGTCGTTAGAAGATTGTTAGTTAATAAAACAGCAACAAATATATATTTGTTGTTTATTCATATGTCGATCAGAATTGTATGCATTTCGTAAGATTTGTTATAAGTGTACAACAAATGGAACAGTTTAACAATACATGTATATTGATATAACTGTAACACTAAAAAAATGAAAAGTATTGCGCCTTTAGTCAAGTCAAATTGTTTAGTAAATATAAAATATAATTTTTTTATGACTTTGGATATCGAAGAAAACAACATATTATAAACAACATAGTATATACCATTTTGCAAGTAAACCGTCTAACAGTAAATTTAGAACACATTTCGTCGAATATAGAGTTTATACGAAAGTTTCCGTATTTTTCTTCTCCCGATGAAGACAAGTACTGGACAAGTTTTACCTGAAATAATAATCAAATCAATACTTTTATGACGTATTACTGCACCTCATATCATTTTATAGAAATAAATTCATATTTAATTATTATTATCATATTTATTGTATTGTATTGTTAAAAGCTTTACTATATACAAGACGTGATCAAATCAATACACCGTGTTTTCTCCTTTAGACCTCTTAAATGGATATTTTTTTATATATAAATATTAACTCATATCTTAATTTATATAGAGCGAAATTAATAACACCTTGTTAAATTGCATCTTAATGAATTAAAAATATAAATACAAATGAATGTACTCAGTACAATAGTCTCCAACTTATGTAATCACTATATACGAGTATATGGATTAATGTCTTTATTTAGTGAGGTAGCTTAATTAAGTAGTTTCCGTTTTGGCCGTTTGATAAAGCGAGTTTCAACTCCACCTCCAGCAAGCATGTCCTCTCTTTATTGGATCAGAGTCATGTTGTGTTCCACTATTTGTCTATGGAGGACAGAAAAATTACCATAAGCTATTAAAATAAGCTTACAATATAGGCATTAATAAGGTTCACCCTTTACAATGGGTATAACTATGAATCCATTTATTTAACCACTTTCCTTTGTGCAAGTTTCAATAAGCAAAGAAATGATGTCATATTTTGGCGCCGTTTTCACAGTGATTGTGCTTTATTTTATATTTGTTTTTTAACCAGAGTGATGCATGGCATGTAAAAGCAAGATATTGTGCTTCTTGAAATCCCGTTGCCATTTATCAATACTGATTTATACAACATAAATGAAACATACACGAGTATTCTCTTTACAGTTGGTCAGCATTACGATGGTTGTGCTTCCAAACCATTCGCCAAACGTCTTCAACAGTGTCTTTCATTGCACCTGCATATAGCAGGGCAAAACAAATTAAGATGAAGATACAAGTTGTCTTTGTAATTATATAAATGTGAATGTGAAAATTCTCTATATCCAATGGTCTAAGGAACTATCCAGTTTGATTCATAAAGCTAACCTTCAAACGTGGGTCAGTGACTTGTGAAAGTGGGGTGCATTATGACGTCTCCACAAATACACAGACGTCATACATGTATATAAACTGTAATGTGTTGAAATGACTTTGTTCAACAATAATTATATTACATTTTACTAATAAATAATTATATTACAGTTTACTAATAAACAATAAAGTAGAAAATATGTTAACTAAATGCTTTTAACGTGTTTGAATAATGACTATATTTTATGCAAACTCTGCTCTCATTTGTATCGGTTCATATGTGCCGACCGCAAACTACTTGTTTGATGTGTGTTTTAAAGTTAAATATTTGTTAGAAAAAAATCCAAAACAAGGGAAGAAAAATTTGTCTTGGTGTATCATTCATGTCATATCTAGATTTGATAATATAGCTACATTTGCTTTTCTATAACCATTAAGTTTAATATATAATTACCCTGTGATGCAATAAACATGTTGTCGTTTTTTGTAACCATAGAAATATAAGATATAACACAATGGTTATCGTCTAATATGTTTAAAGTGAAAATACTAATACGGACATTATAGAATCAATTAATATAATATATCAAAATATTTATGATGATAATAAGCGAGCAGATTATTTGGATGTTAACAAAAAAAAAAAGCTTTTAAAAATGTTATAATGACCGCGGCGTGGTCTAGTGGTAGAGCGTCCGCCTCGCATGCGGAAAGTCGTGTGTTAAATCCCCAGCCAGGTCATACCAAAGTCTTTAAAAATGGTACTAGAAGCTCCCTCGCTTGACGCTCAGCATTTAAAGGAGAGTTCTAGGTCTGGTCGGCCCGATGTCAGTATAATGTGACTGGTAGGAGTATCATACCATGTCTCTGCGGCATGATGCTCCAGTGTGACAGCGCTTAGAATACTGTCTCAAGTAGACACCGTCACGATATGACTGGAAAATTGTTGAAAGCGACGCTAAACACCATAAAACAACAACAACAACAACAACATTTCTAAATAGACATAATTCACTAAAATAAAAATAAAATAGGACGATGATATTGTTACGTATAGAAGACCTACTCGATTGTAGCATTGATGAACTCTGACGATAGTGTTACACGATTTTTATCATTTGTAAATATTGAAAAGACAGAATAATATTTGTTTTCGCAAATATTGCCTTTTAATGGTATGCGTATATATAAATATATAAATATATTAAAACATATCAATATATTTATAATATATGTAGAATCATAACTAGTTAATGTACATGTAATTCTGAAGCTTTTCTAATTATTTTGGGAAATATATTTAATAAAACTATGTAAACAGCAAGTTCAAAACCAGTTTTAATACTTACATTCATACATTTCTCTGTATCAGATTTTGCCTTGTTTTCCGGTTTTGCTGCATGTTGTGTGTACAATTGAAACTTTACCGGAATTCCCTACAATTATATTAAAGTACAAGTTCTAAAATAAATACAAATAATGCTAAATAACATCATGACTCAATTTTTGACAAAATCATAAATGCTAGAAAATAATAAAATCATATGAAAATGTATAAACGGTAATATAAACTTTATATTAAAGACAAACTTATTTTGATATGTGGAGTCCAGTATTCTCTTTCCCGTGTAAATCTCAATACTGCATGTTTATATATATTTAATGTTCATGTAGTAATAAATACAGTTATCAGCCATGTGTGGTTATAAAGTAGTGAAATAACCATAGTGATGAATAAAAAATAGCTCTTATATACCTAAACTGTATTGTCCAGTAAATCGAATAAAATGACAGCAATGTTAATACTATTACAAGCATAATAAAACCGTATTATACCCTAAATTTCGTTTGATATTGTCCTTTGAATGCTACGTTTCCCATTGGTTATATGTTCGCATATTTTACAGTGATTTTGTCGTACAGTAAACACGGGGTAATTGTTACATGTTTCAAATACAATTCAGAAAAACAATTAAGTGAAAAAAAGTGACACAAAGGTTAACAAAAATGATATATCAATTTAAGACATGTAGACGTTCCTCCGTGGATTTCCTTAATAGCAAATACGCACACACCTTGAATTCGTTATACAAAGAGGAAGGACCGTTTGTCGCATGTCTACAGACGCTTCTCAGTTGATTCACAAATTTTGGTTTGACTGGTACTGCATTACCATATAAAGGATCGTGAATTTCAATATGCAAATTGTCAATGTCTTCAGGATCATCATCATCTTTGCCTTTAACAAAGTAATATGCGGATGAAATTAATTTGAATGGAAAATGACAATCACGTATCTAAATAACATGATATACATGAAAAGACAACTTAATTTGTCCTTCATTTCGTTGGATATAAATTCATAATCTATGAAACGATATGGTAAGATACTAGTACTTTACTTACACCTCAACAAAACAACATGTAAAAGGTCCCATTCATTTATCAACATAAGGTACTATCATTTTTTTTCTTTAATGATGTCACTATTTAATTTGGAATTGCCTGACATGAAAACGATTAAAAATATTAACTGTTATCAAATTCGAATGTTCTTGTTTTGTTTTTATGAACAATTATTGCCGTACATACGCATGTGGTATGTTTAACTTACCAATCAGTTGTACCGTGGTCAAACTTTTAAGACGTGTTTTCTATTGTGTTTCAGTATAATAATTAATTTGTCATTGCTGAGGTGTTATATTATATTGAGGAGACACCACACACAAGTCAGATACGAGTATGGTTAAGATAATGTTTTTGCGGTCGAAATATAGAGTTTTGTATAATTTATTGTATCAGTTCTTATATCTACAAAATCAATGATACATTTACAACTGAACATACAGATACAAAATTACAAACGTTCGTATTTTAGTAACAAACAGGTCTGATTTTCTCCCATAATTGGTTAAACTAATAATAATCACGAATACATTATTACAAAGAACTTGACAGAATGTAGCAAGTGATATTGCAGATAACTGCACTTACCTTTTCAAGATACTTTATTTTATTCAGACTACTTATAACTAAATCAGTGCATAAGTATAAATAAAGTATAACAGCATTGGACAATAGGAAACAGATTCAGTTAACTTACAACGGTTGTGTAAACCAAAGTTCTCATATTTACGGGGTTGTGCTCGTAGGTGTTCTCTGAAATACATATGGATTATGTTTTATCATCAATGATTGAAAATCAGGCGTTTATTATCTTTACGTAAAAATATATAGCTTGGTTGCTACAGTTACTTAGGACTCTTAAATGCGTGTTGCAGTGGTATAACATCGACCAGCTTACGGTCATATGTTGGGTATGACACTTTATCTACACTAACTGTCACTTCTGTTTAGTAATTATTCTACCAAGCTACACTTCGAGTGAGTTTGTATAGTTTGAACTTTATTGCTGCATAATCAATAGCTTTAAAACAGAGGCTATACTGCTTACATAAAACAAAAAAACAATAAATGTTCACCATTGTTTTCGCGAACGTAATCAGACGTGTCAATGGAAGGAGCCATAATATATGTTTGCATATTTATAATTCATCGATTTAATCAACATATCACTCCAAGTATTTATCTTTATTGATGTAGTGAATGGATATATCATCACAGTGTAAATATGCTATCATCACCGTGTAAGTATGGTAAGAGAAAGTTTTGAGTAAGAGAGCATATGTCTAACAGGAAATATAGCCTAGAAAGAACACATCACGATGTTACAAACACACACAGTAATTATGTAGCACAATCGTAAGTAGCACATTATTACAGAAAAACTGACAGCATGACCAGTAATAACACCGTCACTCGAGTATTTGAATACTTGGTTTACTGATTTAAATTACCACGCATCACCCATTCGTCACATTAAAAGCGAAACAGTACAAAGCAAAGAACTTCTCTTCTTATAAATGAAACAGCACGTACACGTTTATAGTCAAATACGTATTATGATCAGCTAAGTATTTATAGAAATATTTCTTATTTATATTTTTCCATTGTTGGTGTACTTGGAACATTTATAAATTAGTGCAATGTTTGAAATTGTGATGTTTTTGTTTATCCGTTTCAGAATTAAATTAATATCATAGAATCCCCAATATTTTCGGGAGTCACACATCTTCGTAAAGTTCGCTTGTAACAGAAGGATTATATAACATAAAATCCGCTTAAGATAGCCTATGTTGATAAACGTGCAGCCATAATTAGAACATACAGAAGTAGAGTAGTCAACAATGATCCGGGATGTTATAACACTTGTAAATATGTAAATGCGCAAGTGAACAGTTGAGAAAGGCAAAAGTTCATATACTGTAATCCAGTCATTTTCTCATTCAAATGTGGAAAATGTACAATATAGAAATGAAAAACGTACATTTTGTACATCACTTATAAACTCAGTATCAATATAAAAATATGTGAATGAAAATAAGTAGCTTAATTATTTGGTGTTAACTTTGCTGAGCTCACTTGGCTAAATATATACTATCGCGTGAATAAAAATACACAAATAAATGTCATTATAGAATTATCGTTCAAGTTTCTAAATGAATTATTAATGGTATTTCAGTATGGTGTACATTTAGCTGGTATATAATTCCTCCCGTAGCAATACGTTTTCCACAGTCTGCATGTACATATTATCACCTTACCGGGTTCAATGTAATTGTGCAATATAAAATGAATACTTGCGGTTCACGAACACATTGGCAAGTTCTCATGTTACAATGGTCAATCTTAGCACTACATTTGTGAAACAAGTGATATCGTTGTTAAAACCTATCAATGTATAGGATTTATTCCCGTTTTCCTTGATCCATTGTTAAAACATTATTTTTGGTTTACATTTCACCTGTCAACTTTTACTTCAGTGCTTTACAGCTACTAACATATTACATTTGCAAATTTATTACGGAACAAAAATGCTTTGAACTATTTTAAAACTGCTGCAAAGAATACACTCTTCCGATTAGGTATCACAAATGATAATGTATAAAGTACCTGTCAGCTGTGTTTATATACATGTCACCTTTCTCTGCAAATAAATGTTTAAATAATGCAATACCGGTAATGAAAATAACACAGTCACCCAAACATGGTTTTCAAATGCAGAGTCATATATTATTATTATGTAAACAAGTTTCCACATAAAAAAGTACAATAATTAAATGTTCAAAGATGAAATCAAAGCATGGACTTTCACGATACTTATTTTCAATAAAAAAATAGATTGAGATAACAGTATAATGATAATGATGTAATTAAAACTTATAATATAATTCCTGTCGTTGTATATTTGATTAAATAAACAAGGGCTATAGTTCCATATTTCAAGAATCATGAAACGTATAGTTATACTACCTTAAAACTGCTACATTATACAAAATACATATGAGGAAATGCATTTCCAACAATTTACTCTTACGTCGGAGCTGTCCATTATTTATTTTAAACAGGAATATTGCAACTTCTGCACCAATAACCACCAAAATGATGACACAGCCTACAACACCATCAATTATTGGCCCAGTGTCTATGATGCCCTCTTGGATATATACACCTGAGAAATAATATAATCAATACTAACATGCAAGCCGTTTTGCAAAATAATGATTTAACTGCCGATTAAAATTTATTATATATGTAAAATATGTTTCACATTGTGACAAAATATTTAATGATTTAATAAACGAACATGTGCATTTTTTTTTCTTTTTTACAAACTTATGCTATCTAACAGACAAATGTACCGTGCTAAAATGATTAACCGTCAAGTGTCGTAAATTTCAATATATCGGTAAAGGGACTAGTGCCGTTTGTATTGTAAGAGTACATCCGGACGTAGTATTGCGTCCCTTTCGATAACCTGTACAAAGTAGCATTTATTGGAAATCCAGACATGTGTGTGACTGTACCATAGGTCGTTGTCGTTGGGGGGGTTAACGGTAAAGGCGGTGGGAGTGTTTCCCCTTGTTTTTTCAAACCTCATTCAATTCTGGAAGATTAATTTTCAAATCTAAAATAAACTCATGGATTGAAACATTTGAGATTTGTCAAAGTCTTTATATTACTCACAGTTCCAGAAAATTTCAGAATACAATCTGCAATAATGTATTACTTATTGCTTTTAACAGACAATCAGTTACAGAGAAATTTGAATTTTGGGGGAGGAGCAAACTAGTCAATATTTCTCATGTGACCAATGTTTGTAAGCAAACTGGTATGCTGTAGCTCACATGGCTATATTAAAGATATAATAGTTAAATACAAATTACTAATCATGCAATACTAACCAAACTTTTAAATGGTTTCTTGTATTATCCTTTTTTTAATCACTAACATTATTTATATAACCATATTTAATGGAATTATATAATTTTGTCTCGTCTTTATTAACAAAAAGGTCAATTTTATGGTGCAACATGAATAAATCATTTTACACGTGTATTATATCACATAAAACAGAAATGATGGTGTTAGACTCAAACTAAATATAGTGTTTTCATAAGGAATATCATGAATATATTTATATATATAAGGCTTTTGTCAAATGAATGCTTTTGAAAATAACTTAAAAATGACGAAATCTAAAAACCATTTCCGGACTTTTTCTTAATTACCCGTAAATTTTCAATTACAACCGATTTGTTCATAATGATTTCTGTTTTAATGAAGTGTTTTCTCTCCATCTGTGTATAACATTGTTATGACAGGAACCAATATTTATTGATTTTCCCCTCTTTATTTTGTTTTTGAAATGCACGGCCTTGACATTGTTTATAACCACCACAATTTACAATTTACAGTTGATACTCATGTATGATAAAACATCAACATTAATTTATTATTAGCACCGTTTCTATCACACCACTTTGTATCCAAGTTATGATTTGAGGTATTGTGATGAAAAAAGACACCTTTTGCTATTTTTAATGGCATCAACATTAGTTCAAGTCTAATTCCTAATATATTTAAAACTGTTGATTAATACTTTTTTTCTCAATAACGTCCCAGTATTTATAACATCCCAGTATGAATATAATTGCAATTTCTGATTTTCCGTCACCAAAATGACTAAAATCTCAGCACATATAACATTCTTAATATTTATATCTATGAATTTTTTAGTTTCCCTCGAAAATGTACTAAAAGATTCATAATGGGTTGAACCAACTTGAAAATAGGGATTTTGGACATGTCTGTTAGACTGATAATAATGCTTGAATTGTATTTTTAAATAAATAGACACATATGTTCATAAACATTATCACTTTGATATCAGTCAAAAACATTATCTAAACACTTAATAGTGTTGATAAAAACAGTAATTACCTGATAATGATTACTTAAAGACCCTGTAGTCCCTGTAATGCTAAAGTTGGATGTGATATTGACCCCCAGATTCAACATTCCTGTATCAGTTACATCGTAGTTTCGTCTTTCACCATCGTGGTTTTAACATTCGCCATCGTAGTTTTGACCTTCGTTCTTCGACTTCCTGTTGCGCATGTCATTAACACGCACATGTTTTATCAACAAGTCATGTCGTCTGATGAAGGTATGCTTTTATAAATATTGATTCAAATACCCGTTGATACATTAACCATCACCATAATGGAGTTAACCTAACCACTTTTAACTCGGATCCTGAAAGGTTAACCAGTTCCCTCCGCAAGTTCCTGATAACTTTCCAACTTGAATCAGAAATGAGAGACGAAGTTTAATGAAACAAAATGTCTATATCAATCATCACGGAGACTGTTTTCGGTGGGAATTCGAACTCCTAACCACTGGATTGACGCGCTACCGACTGAGCTTATCGTTCCCGGCTTATCGCTAGAAAAATAAACTTGAACGTAATAGGAATATAAATTATTTATCTTACTGGCAATACCGATATTAAATATAAATCGAAACATTACTTACTTTGAGAAATTAGGTTTATAATTGCCCGATTCATTCCAATGTTGTTTGTAACCTCCAATGTGTAGTTTGTAAAATCTGTCTCTTGTAGATCAGTTATTTGAATATATGCTATACTGCCGTTTAATATCACATCTTTACCATAGAATTTAGTCATAACAGGCGATAGTTCATATGACACAGTTATTCTGTTGCTATTCTGCATGTGTACGCCATCTTGTCTGGTAAATGTTATGCCACAGGCGGAAAACTATAAAACGGAATGTTCATCCTCACAAATGCTGATATTGCACCCGCAAATATTAATTCTTGGTTTAATATTTTAGGTAAAACTAAAATGAAAACGGCATAAACACAATTAATATGATAATTCAATACGAAAAATAAATCATATCATTCATATGTCATCTAATAGCCGAATAGATCATAGTAAAGACAACATCCCGTGTTGTTTCTTTAACAAACCAATGTTATCGTATTACCTGTTTGTGTGCCAGACACAATCGGTATGAAATCATTAACTGGTGTGCTATCATTTTGTTATAATTTATCATGTCACACACGAATTTTTGTAATAGGTTAGTGAGAATCATGGACGTTTCATAATTAAGTTTCTCTAACTACTCTAGCGTCTGCATAGCTGTATCTGTGTGTTTCTGTGTATGCGTGCATGTGGGCGTGCGTGTTTGTGCGTGTATGTAATATTTTAAGGGGAGAATTTTCAGTAAAATTAGGGATTGGGGGAGTATATTCAAAAACCCTGTGATATGTTCAATATGATTAGTTAGAGCAAACGTCACAGACTGCATTAGTGTCATGAAGTCAACATTTAAATATGTGAATAGTAACTGTATATTTTAAGAGATAAGATGTGTCATTCATATAGTCCTGAACAGTTTCCATGCACTATTCCACAGTTTTATATTCCGCTTTGTCCATTTTCTTCTTCAAACAACTTTCCGGAAATGCAGCAAAAAAATACTACACTTTATCAACCATAGTATCAATTTGTTTAGAAGCATACTTTGCTTTATCTTATTGTAAGCTTGAGGCGAACCTCCTTTTCATAGATACATATGCAAATAAGGATGGATTCAACATATATCCCAGTGTTAGCTTTCATCTAAATCCAAAGAAATTGCTAAACGTTTGAGTTAAAATAGTAGCATGTCGATCTTTGATTACATTAAGACGTGTATCGTTTAAAGATTTACATAACCGATAATAGAAGAAATAACTTTATTTTCCAATAAATAAAAAAATCCGTATAGGCATGTCAAAGCTTGGTTCGAAAACCCAGTCAGTTCCAGACTCAGAAATACATATTACATGTAACCATTCTGTTGTTCATGAATATGCATCAGAAGTTATCTGACATACAACCTCACGAATGACCTTGGCTACTCCGAGCAGGAGCATGTGGGTAGACAATGTGTTATCGAAGAACAAACAACGTGGTGGGGATGTGATATTATTAGAATAATTAACTTCGCTTCATTTCTTCAAATCTAAGACCGAAACACAATGTATGTGAACGGGATGAAGACTTTTATTTGCAAAGAAAAGTAAAATATAGAAAATCAAACATTATTCTACCAATTTAAAATGTTTTTATCCATGTAAACTTGGTTTATGTTCAATTACTTGATAGTTCATTTTGTTATTTTAGGATATCCATTTTAGATAATATTATAACAACAAAGACATTACTAGAATTTTATAAAAAATACAATAAGAAAATTATTAAAACGCCATTACTGCAGATTATTATTTTTATTATTATACAGGATTATATAGTTTGGTAAAATGATTACATATAGTGAACCGTTTGGATATGTCAGTTTATGCAGTATTTAGATTTGTGGTGTATTCCTATAGTTTCATCATCATTAATAGTTTAACGGAATAAAGTCATTTGTTATTCGCAATAACATACAATACATGTTTCAGGACATTTGATGTTTTGTTATTCTGGTTTCATTTTTACGGCAATTTAAATGAAATATTAGCTTGTCTTGGGCATCTCTTCGGCAAACTGAAGTTTTTTTTTGCTTTAGTTTATTGTCGAGAATAATAGCATGTTTTCTTCTAAAAAATAATAATGCCCTTCAGGAATAGCTTTTTTCATAAACATCTGAAATAATATTTAAACGTTTTAAGGTATATCATTTCCCAATAAACTATCCCCCTAAAAGGTGTTTTCGCCGCTAACAAACACGACTGTGTTTTTTCTAATAGATATTGAATAGTCAAGACTCATCTCGAGTATCATCTGAAAGGTATTAAGTCACACCCAGCGTTGAAATACTGCTGTCTTGTTTTAAACGCGTTATTTCACCAAAGTATATCATAACCTAGCTATACTTAATTGATTAATATGCGATAAAACATCAGTTACATCAAAGTTACTTCAAATAATCTATGCTAATGTTTGTTTAGACAAAGTTTAATGTTAGAAGTTGTAAATAAAAAATATATAATAAACAGGTGATTCAAATGGCACATTCACCATAGCAGTATAATCAAAGGGAGTTAGAACGTGATACTATATAGAAAGTTTCACAAATAACAATATACTTAATAAGTCACAAACTATCTAACTACTAGTATTTTAATAATGCCGAACTAAAGTCACTTCCTATTTAAATATAAAAAAGTATATTTTGATATATTATAATTATATATGATATATGCTGTTTAGTCAATGTATTACTTGCATACAAATATAACGGCAAACGAGGGACGGACTAGCATATCAGTAATTATTGACGACGAATTCAAACAATACACATTTTAAGGTAAATATGTATATTTTAACTACTGAGTTTATTTTATTTATAATACAATTTATACATAAACAATTTAAGGATGTCATGTAGGAGAATATAGATAGAGTAGCGTTGTTATAAACTGTATACTATTATAAATATAACAACATACTTTAATAAACAAAATAAAATTGTTCCAAAAGTGCATGCAAACACGATATAATTTGACGTCTTAATTTTGACATAGGGCTAGTTTATTTACATTTGTGCATCATCGAATAAAGGTAATGTCTATATGTGTGAGTTGTTTCTCTCTCATATTAAACCAAACACCTGGGAAAATCGATTTATTCGTAAAAATGTATTTTTCACTTTCAAATTGAAACTTAGTTTATTTATAACCTTAAAGATCTAAATAATATTTATTTAGAATTTCGTTATTATCACAATTAAACACAATTAAATACAAGAACTTTCTAACTGGTATCTTAAAATAGTACATAATTATATAATACGGATCTATTTTGTCGAGGTTTGTAATATAAAGCTATCGGTACGGTAAAGTATAATCAAAAAGCACCTTGGAATGTGGAAAATGTGAGTTAATATTAAAATCAGTTTCAAAATCAATGGCATCATTATATAATAAAGTGAAAAGGTCAATATTCGGCAAGTGCTGTAACATTTTATTTGCAGGTGTGTGCATTTTCGTTCTTGTCGTTGAGAATTTTGGAAAATATTTAAAACAAAACCTTCACAACCTAAGGGCGAAAATATTTCAAAAAATGATTTTTACTCACATTTTAAAAATTTAGCATCAAATTCAGAGTTGGAAGAAAATGAAGAATGTACAGATTTTTTAAATAATTTCCAAGCCAATATTGATGATGATAGTACTTTTAGTGAATTAGATATTCCAATTTCTATTTCAGAAATAACTGCAGCTTCCAAACTGCTAGGTACTAATAAAGCTTGTTCATTTGATAATATTTTATATGAATATTTCAAGGAAAATATACAAGTCATAGCGCATTCTTTGGAAATACTATTTAATCATATTTTAAATACTCAAACATTTCCATTGTCATGGTCTACTGGCGTTATTATACCACTATATAAACGAGGAGAATCATCGGACCCAAATAATTACAGGGGAATAACATTAATAAGCTGCTTTGCTAAGCTTTTTACCGTTATATTAAATGAGAGTTTAAAAATATGGTCTTCACAAAATGACATTCTAACGGACTCGCAATTTGGTTTTAAACCTAATTATAGTACCGTGGATGCACTATTTATATTGAACTCACTCATTGAACAACATTTATGTAATAAGAAGAAATTGTACTGTTGCTTCGTGGATTATTTAAAAGCATATGATTTACTAAATCGTAATTGCTTGTGGTTTAAACTGATCAAATCAGGTATTGACGGCAAACTTTTTGCACTAATTCGTTCTATGTATAACGAGGTCAAATTGTGTGTAAAACACCTGAACAGTCAATCAGATGTATTCGAGTGTAACATTGGATTATTGCAAGGGGAGATCACTTCTCCGATTTTATTTTCTCTTTTTCTGAATGATATCGAAATGCATCTCCAACAGAATATTAATGTTGGTATTTCTGTTGAACAGTTATCAATATATCTGTTGTTGTTTGCGGACGATGCCGTAATTATGTCGGAGACAAGAGAAGGACTCCAGGAATCTTTAAATAATTTAATATTCCTATTGTAAAAAAATGGAACTTAACGGTTAATGTTAATAAAACAAAAATAGTAGTGTTCCGTAAAGGTGGGGTATTAAGTGCTGATGATAAATGGTTATATGATGGAAAGGAGATAGAAATTGTTAGTACTTTTAACTATTTAGGAATGGTTATGTCAAGTGTGGGGTCTATTATTCATGCAACAAATACGCTTCCAGGTAAAGCACTTAGAGCTATGAGTTCGCTTTTTAATATAACAAAAAATATGGAAGTTCCATACCATATAATGTTTAATCTGTTTGATGCATATGTTTTATCAGTTTTAAATTATAGTTGTGAAGTATGGGGTTTCGCAAAACCAGACAACATTGAACGTGTTCATAGAAAGTTTTGCAAATGGGTCCTTAATGTAAAATTATCTACAAATTCGTTATCTCTATATTCCGAGTTAGGTCGATTTCCACTTTATATAGGAAGATATCTGAGAATTGTTAAATACTTCATTAAATTACATGGGAATAAGCAAGATAATGGTATTCTACGGTCAATAATACATAGTCAAAGAAGGGAAATTGATGAAAATCACAATGTTCAAAATTGGGGGTTTAAAGTTCGATCGATTTTACATAATGCAGGTTATGCAGACGTTTGGATGTTTCCCGAATCAGTCAATATTAACTGCTTCATACCATTATTACGGACGAGGCTAAGAGATATATACATTGCAAATTGGAGG
Organism: Panopea generosa; assembly: GCA_029582155.1. Classification (NCBI taxonomy): domain Eukaryota; kingdom Metazoa; phylum Mollusca; class Bivalvia; order Adapedonta; family Hiatellidae; genus Panopea; species Panopea generosa. Next base: position 9,354,024 of record CM055909.1, read on the forward strand.
GAATGTATGGTCACATGTACATCTTTATATATATATAGACATTTAAAACAGACATTTAAGCCTTCTACTTATTTATGTTTAGAAAATGTAAAATATAGAAACACTATAGCTAAAATACGATTATCATCACATAAACTAGCTATAGAAACAGGACGACATCAAAAAATTGCAAGAGACCAAAGAAAATGTTTATGTTGTGACTTAAATGACATCGAAGACGAATACCATTTCATACTTATTTGCCAATTTTATAATGATCTGAGAAAATTATATATACCTAAATATTATTCAACTCATCCAAGCATGTTTAAATTTATTAACCTTCTTAATATTGACAACAACTTATTGTATTAAGGGTTTCAAACTCAGGGATTCTCGTTTAACAGTTTTAATGTAGAATACATTGTATTTATTGTAATTTAAATTTGTATTGAGTTTATGCTTAAAATAATTTTGCATGATTGTTTCTAAATACCAAGATAACACTCTCACAAATTATCAACTTAATGAAACGGTATTCATATACCACCTTATTTCAACGTATGTATTGATTTTGTATATATGTATGACGATGAGCTGTAATGCTTAAGTTTAATAAATTATATGTTCTGTTCTGTAATTGATATAACATTTAAATGTTCATTATAACGACTAGATGTTTTATTTTTCAGACAAAAATGCATTTTATTTTTGAGATACTCATTGTTACGTTCCTTTATTTTGAATCCTCGAATGTAAGATGACCGATTCTGTTGTATTTACGATGTGTTATTTGTTTGTTGATATTGTTATATGGAATAGTTAGTGCATTTTAGGTATCAACGCTGTAAACGCCTTTAGAAATAAAATAATTATTAAAATGGGTAAAATACATCTCTAGTAAATCATTGATAAATAAAGCCCAAATGGTTTGGTATGTCAAATCCACCAGAACGTGTCAAAATTTGAGTGGCAAACTGGAAACGAAATCCCCATCCTAAAGCTAGAAAGCACTCAAATTGAAAACAAAATGAAATCACGTGACTCATTCATACGTCACAAATATGTTTCTTATTTATAGGCATGGTACAGCGGATAATAAAGGTTTTTAGCCAATTTTAAAATTTGAAATATTAAGATTAAGACTAAAACTTTAGTAGTTTTGTAAGTTTTCATTTAATTTGACGTTCAGTTTAGATATTGATATTGTCACTTAGAAAAGAAAACACGTGACTGTACAGTAGCATTATAGTTACCTCACATACAATAAACTAGTTTTGCATTTTATCGTACAAGTTTTAAAATAAATGTATGACCATACCCATAAATTCATGCAACTATTAAATAAAATTACTAGTTATGTCGCATTAATATTGTTTTTCTTTTATTAAATATGATATGTTTGATCGCTTCATTTTACACTGTGCTCATGTATTGACGATTTGCATACAACGCGTCTCCTGTATACAATGATGTCTATCGTTGTAATTAATACATTTAAACATTTAGATTTTTCGTTTCATTCATTCATTCTTTCATTCATTCATCATTCAACGTAAAGTGTTAGTGTTATTGTAATGTGTACATTGTTCATGAACATTACGCTAGTTTCTGCATTTCGTCGTTAGAAATACATCAAAATTGTATGAGACAATTAATTAAGACATGGACAATGGTGGATACATACACCTAAAATTACTTAAAAAAGATTTAATGTTACCTTTTTATTTATTTCTGTGAAGCGAATTTTTTTCTTTAAATATTATTATAACAATTTATCATGTTTTAACTATTGGTAAACCTGTATAAATGGGATTTACTAAATATCTTAAACGTCAATATGCCTTTCAATGCAAAATGATAAAATTAATCCATACTTTGTTATTTTATAAGGAAAAAATCGTTTACAAAATCGATAGTTCTTACACGAGTATTACGTTTTCATCTTTTCGAAAGAAAATGTTGCAGATATAACAGAATATCAAAATACGATATATCGTATTTCGAAGTTTATATGTAATGAATGCACTATTTAGAACACGTAGCTATTAGTACATGATAATCCAACAGTGTAACTGTGTGTGAATGAATGGATATATGTAAAGCGTGAAAACTTTTTCATTTGAATTCAAAATGAAAGAGCCATCCGAAACAGTGCTAGTTATCTTTCACAACATTTCGCATTTACAGTTGGACGAAACGATGCTGGCGTTTTCAAAGATCGTATTTATAAGAGTATTAGTTTTGAACTAGTTTATTAAGCAAATTATACCAGTTTCATAAACCAGTGGTTTTATACCTAAGTTATATTGTGGCCTTCATATCATCGTTCCAATTACCGACCTGAGTACAAATAGTTTGCATAATAAATTATGTTTTTTTTATTAAAGGTGCTGGTTATTGCCTTTTGAGAATATATTAGCTGAATATAGAGATAAGACCCTTTTGCCTTCAATTGTATTTTACTTATATGCATGATAAATATTATAACATGTGTTTATTTGGCAATAAAATATGTTTAAACTAAAAAAAAACAACAACTTTTTATCTATCTTTTCCTTTAACTAATACGATCAGACGTCTATTTCAAAAGTGTTATTATACAATACTGCATTTATTTATAATGCATACTTTTTCTGAAATATTTCGGTTATATTTGTAAGAATAGTCATTGCAAAGGGAAAGTGTATATCCACATTCGATAAAAATCGCATTTGTCACTATAGCAAAAGGTGTATGTATATTTGCATGGGTAACCGTAAAGCTTATCTTAGACTAAACATTAACACTAGTATACAGTGCCGAACGATTAGCCTTACTTACACATAAATGTTAGAATTGTGACTTCATACCTGGAAACAGGTTTAAATTATTAACTATATCCTTAATCAATACATCTGGTGAATACAGTTATTCTTCAACAAAATTGACTAGTTAAAACTGTGTTAATCGGAAGTTAAAACAAGTATGTATATATATTTAAGATCCGCTGACTATGGTGTCGTCCATATTGTTTTATTTCTTTATACATTATTTCACATTTTAACCGTTTTACGCAAATGTCTAATATCACATCTATTGTTGTTATGTCACATTCAGTTCTTATTTTGACCATTTCTATCAGGACCGCCAAATTATTTTGTAACAAAAAGTCGAAACATGTTCCTGTGCAATTCGTGAAGAAGAATAACAACCTTTATCAAATAAAACTTACAATAATAACATGGCCGTAAACTGCTGTGAATCAGTGGCCTGACCATATAAACGTCTGAAAACCAATCTAGGCGATTAAATCCGTACCCGGCCAGTCTCCATGATGATTGATATACAACATTGAGTATCATTGTCTTTAGTCTCTTACCGTTGATTCAAGTGGGAAAGTTATCAGTAAGTTGCGGGGATGGACGTAATCGAGTACTTGTTAACCTTGTTAATTCCGAGGAAATAGTGGTTAGGTAAAACTGATCGTCTGTTAGCCCTTGATGGCATACAGATGAGGATACAAATTAAAAAAAACGAAATTAAACAGAGTGTACCATTCAATTTGAAATCATAACATAGCCACAAACCATATTCAGCACAGTGTATTAATATATTCGTTTATTGTATTGTTATTCTTGTCCCATCCGGTCACTATTTTATGCCGTCACAACAAAATGCAATGTGGGTTATTTGCTCATCGAATAACAAAAAAAATATTTGCATAAAATAGGAAGATTAGAACATGTTGACAACGCATAGCGGTGTTTAAATATACATGTTATAACAACACACACAGTGTATAAACTAATTAATTATAATGAGCTGCAAATAAAAGTGTATACTTTGAAATGTTACCTTTTCATTTTTTTCAAAAACATTTGCATTTTTAAGCTTCACTTTAAAATAACATAAAATTTGGCATATTTTTCAATATTTACAGACGGCTCCGCCAGGTACAATTTCAGGGTGTGAAAATTCTAATGTTATGCTATCGTTGACCATTTCGAATTATATTTCAGTAAGTACAGTAGAAAAGAAGAAACATCCACTGCAAATCAATTACTATTATTTCGATATGTTTTTAAGATAGGTAATGCATCTCCTATATCGTGAACTTAAATAATAAATGATTAGAAAACAAATTCCGACATGTTGGTACATAAGCATTCTATGCTTATTTTATGGGCACATAATTATTTCTGGCTGATAGCCATTAACTGTTTGAGAGAGATTACTGAGTAGAGAAATGTGCTCTTTCAATACAAATAAAATTGCCTGTGTCTGGGACCGATTTAAAAAAAAGGATAAAAACTTTCAAACTAAAATCTTGATTTCTTAGTGAATTCAATACATATTTAATCACCGCACATAATTACACAGCTGTACTTTTTGGTAAAGGATAACATTTAATTGATAAATAATATAAATGAGTTTACAGAAAAATATTGAATTGAGAATAAATCTCATATTGAAATGTTTAGTGAACTAAAGTCCGCGCATCAATAATTATTAGTAATATAGTCATATAATTATACATGTACCTATGTGAGTTTATGAACATTCCAATCAATAAAATTAAAAATAAAAATATACCACTATCTGTTCAAATCGATTACATAATGTTAAACCTCCGGCAGGATAAGCATTGAAGATAATCTTATGTATTATACTCTGCCAACACCCAGTTATATACTTTAACTTAAATTATGCAATATTTCACATTCACGTCTTTAAGTATACAACAAACTCAAATGATTGTCGAGAATTGACCTAGATAAACTCTGTCATTTTACAAAAGTATTATTATTAAATATACTTTGCACTTATTATAATGTACAATACATTTAAAATATTAAATTGAGATAAGAAAAATACAAAATGAAAACAAACAGCATGCTGTCATAAATTATCCAGTATTGATTTGACTTGTAAACTAAGTTATGTTTTAAACAAAAATGCAATACTTTGTTGACTTTGCACAAGTCTAGAAAATAATGAAGTTTTTCTTCTTTTTAAAAGATTTAAGTAGCAATCGTGATTATGAACAGTAAATTGTTGTGCTAGATTGAGGACAAGAACAAGACTAGGAGCTGATATAATTAGATGTCGTTACAAATTAAAGAGGTATTTAAAATCAAACACTTGAGTCTAGATAAAAGATGAAAGAATAATATGCACAATGTTTACAGGTTGTAACAAGATAATAATGGCTTACACTTATTCCAGTTACTAGTATCCAACATTTGTATTCCACAATTTATATTAACAAGACACCGTTCTATGTTAGACTGTTATAAGTTTCTGATTGTAAATGCATTTCTTAATAACTAATAGAATCGTGTTCCACATTTTATCAAAATTGTCTGTATTTATCAAATTTAAATTAATGCCATTTTATGAAGATTATCAATCAAACACGAGATAAATCGTTTAGAAATGTCGCAATCAATAAAAAATGTATTTAATGGTTGCATGAGCTTCAAATATCAGAAAGTTTTATTTTCATTTATAGTTGAGAATTGATTCCTAATATGTGTTGGTTTATTCAGCATTGTACATATGTGGTATTAATAATGTTACTGTTTAAAACATGTTGCTTTTACGATCGGACATACATTGAACAAACTACAGGAGTATTTTTTTAACTTAGAAAAACTGTGTTAGTGTCGGTTTGGGGTGTGGCTAAACTTTCGACAACTTGCGATAACCTTGTGTTTCCATGCTTCATTGGCTGAGCTAAGTGTCATCGGCTTTAATTTTAACTACATCAAATACGCCGCACAGAAAGCGTCAAAGACGCCGTGCAGAAAGCATCATAGACTGTACGCATTATGATGGATTATTTTTTAACCCAAAACGGTGCCTAAGTGAAAATGTTTTAAGTTTAGTCGGCAAGCACAATTGAAAGTGTTTCTAGAGACAGTGATGACATTAAGCTGTATATTCAGCAGATAAATTATCCAAGCCGATTAAGTACTATCTATCAGAACAGAAACTTGAGGAGACAATGCAAGGGGTTTATGATTGACGACTCGGGCGTGTTATTAAAAGACGGCCAACGGGTGTTGAGCGATGCAGACCTTTTGGAGGGATGGGGCGGGGGTGGGGGTGGGGAGGGGTAACGTTTGATTTATTTAGCTTTAGATTTTTTTCCGGATGATTGCACTGCTTCACTGGTTATACAACATAATGTCAACTCAATTTATGACGAAGAAATGTTTTTTTGAAAAAATAATCAAATATAAAACTGTCCCAGATTTGAACTCGGCACGTCTTGGCCTTGTAAAATGTGCCTAACACACTGACCACTTAACCAGCAAGGCATTTGAAAACATATTAGTTATAATTTGATTATCAACTTATCCTTGTTTTTGGAAGTTTTAAGTAAGGAACAATATCGTACAAAATCTAACTCTTTCATGTAATTTTGGAAAGTACAAATTGCAATAATTTGTATAAATCATTTTGCTTCACGTGCAAATCTTTTACGTAAAACTAAATGTTTTGATTTGTGCTTGATTAAATGTATCAATGAAACGCCGTTAACCGTAAACCAATGAAATGAATACCATATGGCCATAAGATAATCTGAGAGCATTATCGTTACCTGTTTTATATATCGGGTAATATAAGTGAAAATAACAAATACAAAGAACAAAAAAAAGCAACAAAAACATACAAAAAAAGACATAATGAGTTTTTACATGTTTTGTTATAGACAGATGTCTCGTATATTAGAAAAGCAATAAACGACGTGCGGTAAAAAAAATTAGTGAACTTTTGTAATATTTTCACCATTTATTATAGCACAAGGATAAAAATTATTTTGCCATTAAGTGGAATACATCCTCTATGCAATTGCCAATTTTCATACTGATATTGAATATCGTTATGTAGCAACAGTGCTAAAACATATGCATGTAAAAGCTACCCGGAGCAGTCTAATAACATCAACAATGTCAATTATTTGCACAATGTTGTATGATAAATGGGTGAATGGACATGTATGAATTGCATCCCAGGAGCCCGGTATGTATGGAAGGGTATCACCGCCATTACTCTTAGTCTGAAATTTGTCGTTTGTTCTTTGTGCAGTGGGTGTAACTGTTTCTTCCGTCTTAGTTGTTTGTGGGAAATGAAACATTTCACCTTTGTAACTTTGCTGTTTGTCTATCCTACTATATCCTATCATTGTAAAAGTTACGTAAGTCTTGTCTCTTCGTGTCAGATTAAACATTACTTGCTGCGTAAAATGTATTTTTAGAATTTGATACATGTTTTGATATGTGTTTCGACTGCAGTCAGTCACGAATATCTTTTTTATTCCAATGTTCACTCCCTTTGTAATGAGTGTCGGGAATGTATTTGGACAAGGTACCAGACTATTTCGACTAACGTCATCATTGTAATAAATCCTAACTTCCCATTATAACGTTCAGTGGCGCTGCAAAATTACAAAAAAAGATCCCCTGTACACAACCCAAGAAGTTGCGAATGGAAATATTTGATGTAAATACAGCCTTACACATTTAGGTCAGCTACCACCATGGCGTTTTCCATAGACTTACATTATAACGTTTGGTCTTATTTTCACTATTTCTACCATTCGTGGACCAAAAAGTCCTACATCATATTAAAACACTATCCTAGACTCTAATTAAAATGTCCCCAAAATGGGATCAAAGTACCCCTTTTTACCACTTTTTTGCCCCCTGAAGTTGGTTACCTTCACTTTCAGCATGAAAAAACAATGAATTCCACCAATTTTACTTTCCATACAGTTTCCTTAATAAAATGAATTTAATCAGTCACAGAAACATAATTCTAATTTTTAATTGACACAGACATAATACACTTATATTTTATTATGATTATTTTCCAGTTTGACATTTTCATCCAACCAGAAATAACCTTACTATAAAAATATATCCCTAAAACTTCCCTATACTTTTTTCAGCCAATCAGAAAGCTTCTCTCAATCGTGGTAGCTGATCACAAAAGGTGTGAGGTTTATTTTAGGTCAGCCACCACCATTCCGTTTTCCATAGACTAACATTATAACGTTTGACCTTATTTTCACTATTTCTACCATTTGCGGACCAAAAAGTTTAGTTTAAACTGATTTATTTTACTTCGATTGTGAAACAAGTTATCACAACTTAGGCAAATCACGCTCGAAGTCTTCCTTGTTAGAACCAGTACTAAGCACATGCAGAAAAGAGTCTTGCGTCTTGCTCAAGGACACCACACATAGCCGTGGCGGTGGATTGAACCCACGATTCTCCGATCATGGGTTCGGTGCTCTACCACTAGACTACGCGCTCCACCAAAAATTCCTACATGATAGTAAAATACTTTTTTAGAATCAAATTAAAATGTCCCCAAAATGGAGTCAAAAGTATAATTTTTTACCACTTTTTGCCCCCTGATGTTGGGTACCTCCACTTTCAGCATGAAAAAAGTAAATTTCACCAATTTTACTTTCCACACAATTTCCTTGATACAATAAATTAAGTCAGTCACAGAAACATAATTTTGATTATTTATTGACACAAACATAATAAACTTATATTTTATTGTGATCGTTTGCCAGTTTGACATTTTCATCCAACCAAAATTAAGCTTACTATAAAAATATATCCCCTGAACATCCCTATACTTTTTTCAGCCAATCAGAGAGCTCCGCTCAATGGTGGTAGCTGACCATATGTTCAATATGACCAACGATGAAAAAAAACAACGCCGACTCCACTAGGGACTAATCGTTATTCTTTGACGTTTGGCATCATTGAACTGCTCCGAGTAACCATACTATGCATATTTTCTAGTCTAAGAGCTGTTGCTACATAACCGTATTCAATTAAAATACAAAATTTGGCAATTGCATAGAATACATATTACTTTTTATGAAAATATAATTTTTATTCTTGTGCTATATTGAATGTTAAAAATATTGCAAAATACCACGTAATTTTTTAACACACCTCGTATATTTAATGAAATCCAATAAGAAAATGTAAAAAATGACCGAAATGTTAAAGTTGTAAACGCGTTCAAACTGTTAGAACAGTTTATCTAGATATGCCGTATTAAATCGTAGCGGTTTTAAAACTTTTACATAGATGTGTTAATGCCATGTACCGGTCTAGACGTGCAATCGTTATCTTTGGCCTGCCTGAACCTTCGCCATCTCTGACGATTCCAGATTGGTGAAAACGTTGTCACGGATTGAAAACTGTGCTGCAATGACAGTTAAACTGACACTTACGCTCGACTCAAAAAGCACAAGAGCTTGAACTCTGTCGTTTTCGCGAAGTCGTGGCATCTTGTAATTGAGTCGAATTCGATGTGAAATAGTAACACCATTCCGTTAGTATGGAGGACAATTATCCGACACAATGTTAGGCAAATAAGTGCAATATGTACACAAGTATGCGTGTACTTATATTGAAAAAAATCACTCAGTTATTCCAAGTATTTATAGAAATGTTGCAAATATAAAAGTGCACAATTTCTTGTTTGCGTCAGTATATTTAGCTGTTTTATCAACCAGATGTTGCAAATAAAACATAATAAAACATAGCATAGCTGAAGCAGTAAATGCGGATTACCTATAACGAGTGCAGAAACATGAAGCAGATGACCAGTTGCAATTAATAAGCTTGATAGAAACTGAATCCAGAATATGCATTGATATAATTAGCCCGAGAAATTTGTTTCACAATTACGAACATGTAAAATGTTCAAGAGAAGTAAGTAAAGCTTTGATAATAAACTTTGACGTGTTTCAGCAGACATATCGACACTTCTTTTAACTGACATATTTATATATGGACAAAATTTCATTTTCAGGCGATTTACTCTTATGACGAATGGGAATGTACTGATTAATTTGAACAAGGACAATTAAGGCAAACGCTTTTAAAGTTTTAAAACTGCTCCTTTTTAACTTGATTTTAAATGCAAAAGTGGCTTCAAATGTCATGGACAATCATGCGTCTTCTTGTCGGTATAACCGGATCAGAATATATTCAGTTTAATAGTACTTTTATCAGGTATACTTCAATCACAAAGGTGATTAGAATGTTATTATTTGGTCGTTTTGCGTAAAAAAATAATCAGCGAATAGCGGCCATCTAGAATATCGACCATTTTGAAATTGCAAACTCTGACAGCGGTATGTTATATAAACATATGACGTGTTTTATAATTATAAGAAATGAAAAACACACAAGCCATTCAACACTTGCTTTTATACTACATAAATGCTAATTAAGACGATTTACTTTAAAACAATTTTTTTTTCTCGTTTTAGTCAACAGGATGAATAATGTATTTAACTGACAAAATAATGGTTTAAAAATGTGAATGAGGCATTAGGTAAAATGTTGTTCAAATTTATTTTGAATGTTGCTCTTTAATTTATATAGTGTAATGAGTAAACAACTATTATTTCAATAGTTATTTGCTATTAGTAAAACAGTATGTTCTTGCATATGCCCGTTTTTTTCACATCAGATATTCGGACTTACCCTTCAGTGTCCGACAGTGTTTGTGAGGTTTTAAGCAAAATTTGTCCATATATTATATCAAAATATAAAAAAGTTATATTTTTATTTCAAAATTAAAGAACAATTGACACTACCGAAATGTTGTTTTTTTTTGTAAAAACTCTAAACAGTTAAATTCAAACTTATAATTACCTTTTCCTTGACTATCCATATCATGTGCATGCATCTATATAATAGTTTTAATAATACTAGATGTAACCAATTTTATGAATTTTATGTTTTTTTCGCATTGCTTGTAAAGTCTACATTATTACTTTCAAGGACGGGTATGTTTTTGATGAGGTTATACCAAATAATCTGTGTTTTTTATCTCTGATATTGCATGAACATACAGAAACTTAAATACTTGGAAATTTCATAAAATTCTACACATAGGAAAAAATGACAAAACTACAGAAAACGTCCTTAGATATAAAGTGGCTCTAACAATAGATCAAAAACTAATATACATAATTCGGCTCTGATAACAGTTATAGCATATTAAACGTATAGGGGCTCTAAATTATTATATATATAGCATAGATAATATTGCACAAATGGTGGTTGTAACATCATCTATATAATAATGCACACATGTTATTGTAACATTAGCCAAATAATAGTCCACATAAGATGATTGTAACATCAGTCAGCTAATATTGCACATATGATTGTTGTAACATCAGCCAGATAATATTGCACATATATCGGTTGTTACATGTACATCAGCCAGCTAATAATAAACATATGACGGTTGTAACAGCAGCAATATAATATTGCACAAATAATGATTGTTTTACCAGCTAGATAATATTTAACACATAGCGGTTTAAACATAAGTCAGATAATATTACATATTTAAAACGTAGTAAAACGGCAATATATGTACTATACACGTAAATTATTAATGATTATTGCTACCGCCACGTTTGCTTTGGACATGTTTAAAATTAACATGTGGTTTCGATTTATGTAACAAATACATACTAAAACGTAGTAAAACGTATCAAAACGTAGTTAAAATGTATAATAAAGTAGTAGAAACGCTTTAGATACGTACAGAATTGTAGAACCCCGCTACGTACTACTTCTTATTATCTACGCTTTACTACGTTTTACTACGTCTTGCTATGTTTTATTTCTAAGTTTTATTAGGTTTCAGTAGGTTTTGATATTGCTTGGTATCACTGCGAATTAGTTCGTACTACTACGAATAGCTACGTTTTACTACGTTTTTGATGGCATCCCCGACTTGATGTCAACATCGTGAATATATGGCCACCATCTCATTGAGTTGATGACTGTTTCCTCATTGAGGTGATAACTGTTTCGTAAGTTATATATCTATCTATACCAACCACGAATACAGGTCAACTTCAGTTAATGGATGCTGCCTTGGCTCTGAACAGAGATGTGATACTAAATAAGATGTTTCACTGCATGTGGGAGCAAAGAGCTAGAGGAGGGAGATAACCGTCTCGGTGAGGGAGTTGCTCAGCCGCACACCCCAGTTTGGCATGTATAAACAGCTGATGGAGGATCTGGGGAGGGAAGGTGTGGTTTTCTGCAACAACTTCATGAAGGCAGATCCATATTCCAAGACAATGTGGACAGGCTCACCCCCAGGCTGCAGTAGAACTCAAACGCAAAATAAAGTGTGCACTGTTTATGTTTTGATTGTTTTAATTCTACAGAGTATAAAGTTGTCAAATTTGAAACATAAGAATATCGGTCGTTACGGTTTTTATCCACAACGAAATAAATCAATCAAACTATGGCTAGTTATTACGTAATAGCCCGAATTGCGATTTTGCAGGATTTCCACGTGGAACATGTATACATAATTATAAGTGGCCAAACTTGTTTTCTCTACATTCTTTCACACATGTATAGTGCAAATATCACTGTAGATTTTGTAAATTTTTAACAGCGAATATGCCACGACTACCAGAACGTCAGCGTCATAATGATCCTGGGCAAGGCGACTCAGTCGCTGCAGTTTCACTGTCACTTAATTACCATAGAAACATTATAATCAAGTTACGTGGTAGCGTTGTACCAGATATAAATGCAACATTTACATGATTTTGCAACAAATTACAGTAAATCTACACAAGAAAACATCCATTTGGCTATTTGTGTATATTATGTTTTGACCGCTTATCCACGTAGATGCGTAATAAAAATAAACATATTGGTTAGAAAGGTAATTTAATAAGCTAAAAATTGATACCACACATGATAGTATTCCATTACTGGATTTTCAGAAAATCAAAAATATAAATGTGCACACTTTCTTTTGCGTTTGAGAATAGTGCAGGCACTACCTCCTGGACTGATGGTGGCCATCACTGTGAGCCACCTTGCAACCGGGAACAGCTACCACTCTTTGATGTACTTTTTCAGGGTCGCCCACAACATCATCTCTATTCTAGCTGTGGTGGGACTTTTAGCAGTTGATCACTCTCTGGAAGACAGATATGGGTTTGATTTGAATTGTCCTGCGGCCGCGTTTATTTCCGACCTCGTAGTTATCCCTAACACAACCTACTTATCCCTAGTAAAAAACGTACTGAATCGTAGTTAAACGTAGCGAAACGTGGCAACAGAAACTTATACGCACAAACCCCTTGTGAAATCGTGACAATGAGCTGTCAAATGTCAGACGGGGTGATACGTAGTAAAACCTTGCAAAACGTTTGAACAGTTTACATAATTTACATTTGTGCAACAACAATAGAAAACTGATCTTCATTACTATTAATAAACCAACTTTATCAATATCGTAAAACAAGATTTAAAAATAATCATATCAAGATATGATACTCAATAAGTGACTGTAGAGTGGAGGATATCGCCCGCTGGCTAGCTAGGGCTCACATATATCAAAGTACTTCAAAGTCCTGATACCCGGTCTTTAAGGAATATTCATACGCCTTCCTGATTGACTGATTGATGTAAGTGTAGCGTTGGGTTTATGTTATGCAACATTTTAAAAAACGACATAATAAATGTCCGCAATATAACTTTTATATTTGTTTTGTTTCTGCTTGCTCATATTGAATACACAAAAAAATGAAATTTTAGTGGTGATCAACTCTGCAAAACTAAATCGCGACGACATAAGCAGGGCTATGCCTGTGGCATGAGTCCCAGCTAAAATAATATAATTGACTGCTTTGGTAATTTATGAAGACAATACGAGGATATAACCCAATGTATTTGGCTCACAGACATAAATAGGATTGCATTCTCTGCTTCGTGTATTCCCGTCAACAGATCTTTCATAAGAAAAACTTTACTAATGTAAATAACATTAGCTCGAATAAATATAAGGATAAATTATATGACTTTTACAGCACTATTAGTAAATGGTTATGGATAGATATGATAATTACATGAACTCATATTATTTTGGACGATCTGAATTGATAGGTAATTTCTCTTGTACACATCCTTTGATGGCTATTACAATATTACAGTTGTTACATATTCGTTCTTTTATTGGTAATCTATTCGGTCTATTCCAACTTCCAGCTTTATATGTAACCTATGTGGTGAAACACTTACTTTTGAAAGAGAAGATCAGATCTTAAAACTATTTGAAACGAAACACTGCAATATGATGATTAAGTAAGGCGTGACTGGAAGATTCTAATCTACTATGCCAATATCCAAGTTAACATAATAATAATTAAATAATGATTTCTAGTTAATCTTATTGAGATATTATTCATGTCTCTTAATAACATTCTATATATTATTTTTACATACTTAAATTCATTCATTTTTATAAATCTTTATTCAAAATTTAATTATGTTAAATAAAGGTATCAGTTTGACATTAAACTCAATGATTTTAACCATATAAAATAATCATTTTAACATTCAAAAGTACTTTTTACAAAACTGTAGGTGAACTTTTACCATTGTATAATCAAAAAACTTGACCATTGCAACTAAAAACAGCAGAAACAAGTTTATCAAAAAGACCGAGTGTGTGCTTTGGTAGAATATATACTAAGTAAATTTATATATATTTATTAAGTAAAAAAACACCTTTTTGAGCTTGTCCCGCAAAAGCATTATGAGCTTCAGAAAAAGAACCACCGTATGTAAAAAATTCCTAAATACGAAAAACTATTAAAAATTTGTAAATTGTACCTTCAGGCAAAAATAAATTCTTTGTGACGGTCCCCCTTTTCCGAAAATCATGACTTAAGTTTTGGAAAAAAATTTTTTTAATTTTCAAGTATTGCAGTAATATATTAACATGTGATGTGTGTAAGAGATTTTACTTAAGCCAATCAGACGCCTGATAAATAAAATAAAAAAAATGTAGATATTACATCCTAGACACGAACAGGATATATTCACGTAGACAGTATTCGCTAGATGTAAGCTGTCGCGGACGGTCACCTGTACGCGTTTCTCACCTTCACTACGTGTTAATTCTTGACGCTGCACTATGGCGCTACGGATACTTGCAGTTATCCTGTTGATGACTTACATTGGCACTGTCAATAGGTATGTTATCTCAAACACATTTCTTAAGAGTATTTGGTTAATCTGCTGTTTTGTTTTGTAAAGGTAAATCTTTGATAATTAAAACAAATTTGTAATTATTAAATGCTTACTCGAGATCTTTCTTCTCGCCTTTCCTTATTGTTACATTTTAGTCGTCATTTAAAATTTTGTAAAAATATTCTAATTTTGATTTTTTTTATATCATTTGATAAGTAATTTGGAAAGTTTAGTCTGTTTTCCACCATTAAATAAAAAAAATCTACAAACTAGACCTTTACCGAGGAAATAAATTAATAGATTAATAGTATTAATTTATAGGGGTATTTTTTTTTTTACTGTATTATTTTCCATGCAAAAAAAAAAAAGCACCAACTAGACCATAACGACATTCTGCACTTACTCGAACTACAGTCAAACCTGTCTTAAGCAGCCAGTCAATGGAAACACAAATGTGGCATTTTAAGACAGGTTGTTGCTTATTGCAGGTTAATTTGCTCTGAAAGCATAGGCAAGAGAAATAACTAATGTGACTGCTTAAGTCAAGTGGCTGCTTAATAGAGGGGACCGCTTATACAGGTTCGACTGTAGTTACATTTTAACGTGATCATACCTTTAACATTGATTAAACGTATTTTATTTAATGGTAATAACGTATACATACGCCCAAAAGTCGTTGAGCTACGTACGTTCTTTCAAGAACCCAGGTCAGTATATGGAAGAAGAAGAAGAAGAAGTACTGTTTGACACCAATGTTGTTTAAATATATCACAATAGCTGAATAAAGAGACAAACAGCTAGTGTGTAGTATTATTTTAGTTTAACCAAAACTTTTAAACTAACCATGGTAATACATAAACATGTTAAAGTGTTGTTTTGGTTGTTAATATATCCCCAGCGGCTAAATTGTCATCATGTGCAAATATAATTATCAAATACGTGCAGTTTTGCACGCATTGTGGTGTAGCCACTGCATGCGGTTACACTTATTTACGATTTTATTGATGATTTTGATTTTTACAGTACTTTTTTGTACAGATGAGCATAAGGTTGACATCCGTTAAATCCCATTATATATATGATTGTCATATATGCGATAACACTTTAAAGCAGTGTTTCAGGGTAAAATGCAACTTCAGGATCCCATATCACATAACAAAACCACAGGAACACATAATACAATTACATGATCACATACCAAAACTACAGGATTACATAACAAAACTACAGGACCACATAACAAAGTACAGGGTCATAAACCAGAATTACAGGGTCACATAACATAACTACAGGATCAAATAAAAAATCAGGATCACATAACAAAACTACAGGATCAGAAAAAAACAGGATCACAAAACAAAACTACAGGATCACAAAACAAAACTGCATGGTCATAACAAAATTAC
Organism: Panopea generosa; assembly: GCA_029582155.1. NCBI lineage: Eukaryota > Metazoa > Mollusca > Bivalvia > Adapedonta > Hiatellidae > Panopea > Panopea generosa. Next base: position 9,370,465 of record CM055909.1, read on the forward strand.
AGGATCACATAACAAAACTACAGGATCACAAAACAAAACTACAGGATCACAAAACAAATTAAACTGCATAGTAATAACAAAACTACAGGATTACATAACAAAACTACAGGAGCACACAAAGTACAGGGTCATATAACAAAATGACAGAGGCACATAACATTACTACAGGATCAAATAAAAAATACAGGATCACATAACAAAACTACAGGATCACAAAAAAACAGGATAACATAACACAACTGCATGGTCACAACAAAAGTACAGGATCACATAACAAAACTACAGGATCACATAACAAAACTAAATGGCTACAAAACAAAGTTACAGGATCAAATAACTAAACTACAGGACCACAAAACAAAACTACAGGGTCATAACAAAATTACAGGATCTCATACCAAAACTACAGGATTACATAACAAAACTACAGAAGTACATAACAAAGTACAGGGTCATATATCAAAATTACAGGGGCACATAACATAACTACAGGATCAAATAAAAAATACAGGATCACTTAACAAAACTACAGGTTCACAAAAAAACAGGATCACAAAACAAAACTACAGGATCACAAAACAAAACTTCATGGTCATAACAAAATTACAGGATCACATAACAAAATTACAAGATCACATAACAAAACTACCGGAGCACATATCATAACTACATGGTCACAAAAACAAAACTACAGGATCAAATAACGAAACTACAGGACCATAAAACAAAATTACAGGGTCATAACAAAATTACAGGATCTCATACAAAAACTACAGGATAACATAACAAAACTACAGGAGCACATAACAAAGTACTTGGTCATAGACCAAAATCACAGGGGCACATAACATAACTACAGGATCAAATAAAAAATACAGGATCATATAACAAAACTACAGGATCACACAACAAAACTGCATGGTCATAAAAAAACTACAGGATTACATAACAAAACTACAAGAGATCATAACAAAGTACAGGGTCATAAACCAAAACTACAGGGGCACATAACATAACTTCAGGATCAAATAAAAAATACAGGATCACGTAACAAAACTACAGGGTCACAAAACAAAACTGCATGATCATAAAACAATTACAGGATCACATAACAAACTACAGGATCACATAACAAAACTACAGGAGACATTACATAACTACACGAACACAAAACGAAACCACAGGAACACATAAAAAACTACAGGATGACATATCAAAACTACAGGATAACAGAACAAAACAACAGGCGTATATAAAAAACTACATGGACACATCACATATTTATAAGATCACATAAGAAAACTACATGATCACATAATAAAACTACGTGATCACATAACAAAAATACAGGGTCATAATCAAATTGCAGGATTTCATAACAAACCTACAGGAGGACATAGCAAAACTACAGGATCTCATTACATAACTATAGGATAACAAAACAAAATTACAGCATCACATAACAAAACTACAGGATCACCAAAAAATTACAGGATCATATAACAAAACTACAGTTTTACATAAAAAGCTATAGAAGCACATAGCAAAAATACAGCATTGCATTACAAATACACAGCTAATGGCTTTGTAATGTTTAAGTGTCTCGTAGGCCAGGACAACCGGTCCGATATAGAAGATTTGCTGTATAGTTACGGCACGATGTATAGACAATATTAAGTTTGTGGCTTTGCCTACAAACATTTAATGTGAGGCTAGGCTTACGTTAAAGGACGAGGCTATACCGAGTAATTGTTACATTTTCGTGTCGAACCTTTCAGAAAGGCACTTATCTATTATTCTATGTATACTTTTGACTAGAAAAATAATTGAGTAGGTTTCAAACGCAAAGAAATATATTAGTGCGAATAAAATTTTATTTCGTTACTAGTATCGGTCACCTATTATATACTGAACGGAACAGCCAACCCACCACTTTTGTATTTCCAATATATTCGGTAAAGTATTCTGTAGCGCTATTATAGTTTATATACGACATTAGCAGACATGCGTATATTGATTCTATATACCTAAATGTTCTATTTAGTCGAGAGAAACAAAAATGTCAGGTACGTAAAATGTCAGGTAGTGAGTTAGCTCTCCGTTCAATATATCATCTGGTGCTCTGGTGCCTGGTAATAGAACATTAACTTTTTGCTTAAGGCTAGATATCGATATATATATATATATATATATATATATATATATATATATATATATATATATATATATAGATAGATAGATAGAGAGAGAGAGAGAGAGAGAGAGAGAGAGAGAGAGAGAGAGAGAGATTACATAATTTTTATCTAAATTTAACTTTTTTTGAAAAAAGGTATAATATAGCAAAATAAAAAATAAGTCACTGAATATAAATAAAACTATCTACATGCATATAGAGTTCATGGGTCTCCCGACTGCATCAATACAATGTTGTTTTTTATAGCACAAAAAGTAAAGTTAAAAAAGAAAATAACTGCTGTTTGACCTTCGAATACACCATTACTAACCAACTGGTAGGCGATTTCTTCACTGAAACCACGACGTTGCTGGCTAAAGCCGGGAAACCACTCATTCGACACATGGAAGATGCCGTGAGGCAGAATCCAAACAGATTCAAGAAGTAAGTTTAGTGCGTTATAACTATAATTTATGCAATTTATATGTAAACGCGTGTGTGTACATCCATAACTTATACATGTACAGTTGATCAAAGTTCGTTGATAATTGGGCAAGTTCATCATTGAACGGTATAGGGAAATCAGATACTTCTAAATTCTAATAATACGTTCACGTCCGTAATTGAGTACTAATACCTTAGCTGTGTTTTCATTAAGCGGCAGAAGCAATACACAGACAAAGAATAGATAATGTAGATGTCAAGGTTAAAATGGTATTTAAGGAATAGAAGCAGCTGCGTGTTCTATACTTCTGATTTATGAAAGTTTCGTTTAAATTTAAACATATTTTATTGCCATGTAAACATATATTCCATTATAATTTTTAATAGGGTTTAAAGCCATTTTCAACATATTTCAGGTTAAATATGGCATATCCAGTTATATTGGTAGAGGAAGACCTTGGAGTGAATCTAAGTAGAACCACCGTTCTTCGTCCTTCTGCAAGTAACCGGCAGTCTGTCTCTCATATTACACTAACTAATGTACACATAAAGCATGTACAATTATAGCCTCACACATTTTGATACCAAAAATCACAAAATGTATGCTGGTTTGTTCAGGAGGAGTTGTGTTTCCAAGATTTGGAAAACGCCAAATGTAACCCCCGAAATTTAGACAAGCACCTGCAGTCACTTATCTCTGTTCACGCGAACCTAGTCGCGTTATAGATTCTATAACAAGGCACGTTGAAGTTGGATGAATGACGTCACCAGTGTTTGTAATTTGTTAATGATAGAATGTTTTGGCCGTGTCATGTATGTGTCAGAATGTGTGTTTTTGTTATAAATATTACCTTTTCTTTCGGTAGTATAATTAAGATTATTTATTAACACACCGTTGTCCAATATATCACTGTATGGAAACTAACCCACAGAGCATTTACGAAAATTAGATTTCTATATGCCTGTAGATCTATATGAACAAATCAATTAAACATTTTCGGTTATCCCAATACATATATTTGGTGTCTAGGGTGTGTTCTCACTTTGCCAACTTTCAATTACTATAGACATAGGAACAGGGGCAGAGATTAATAATTGGTATACTGCTCTGCAAAAAGGTTTAAGCTAAAAATCAAGAACAAGATAATGATGGTTAAAGTGTAAATACTACTGTCTATTTATTGATTATATCATACACATTGCTTCTGAATTGACTCTTTCTGATACTAGTATTCATGTTTTGATTTTATATTGCAGTTTTGTTGCTAAGTACTCCAGCCCATATGGGTTTTTTATCAACTCTGTCAATGATTTGGCTAGCGATTGGTTCAACAATCATACCTGGTGGAAATTCCTCGACGAAAACGGACCTTTACCCGTCGGTATGTTACCAGATAAGTTGTGATATAAGTTTTGTTCCTTTTCGTCTCACTACACAGTTATTCCTTTTTTTGGCACGTTAACATGATTATTGCTCTTAAAAATAATTTCTATGTAGTTTGGTGTGAAATATTTTTAAAATGGTTCATAGTGGCTGCGATTTCTTGCTGCATATGAGTAGAACAAATGTTGGCATAGCATATACTGCAATAAGACATCATCGGTGTTACAAATGGAAGTTTATAGGATTAAGGAGCATTTTGGGACTCCTTTTTTAAAAAAAATAATGGTGTCACTGAATTGTCTTAAATACCTAAGCTGATCAATCTACCAGTAAACGCGCATTTTTGTGCGAATAAACCGATAAACCTATACGAAACAAATACATAATCTGGTTTTGTTATCGGAATTTATTTACACGATCGTTTAGAATTATAATACATTTTACTACTTGTTAAAAATGAACAACAGTAAAACATAGAATAGCTAAAATAAGATTATCACCGCACAGCTCGCACATAGAAAACCGGACGTTAAACACACACACACACACACACACACACACACACACACACACAGAGAGATAGACATGAAAGGAAACTGTGCTTTGTAACAAAAACGATGTATAAAATGAATATCATTCATGTCCTTATCCTCTGCGTGCTATATCAGTTGTTATATCAGTTGTTATATCAGTTGTTACATCAGTTGTTATATCAGTTGTTATATCAGTGTTATATCAGTTGTTATATCAGGTGTGTGTTCGAACCTTTTTATCTTTTTGAGTCGAACAAAAAGAATCTGCTTTTAATAAACTAAAATTATATTATATTAAAGCATTTAAAATGCGAAAACATGTGATTAATGCATACAACTTATTAGAATGGTAACTCTGTTTATAATATCATTATCAAATTTTGAATACTTATTTACATATTCATGTTGGTTTTGTTATATTATGGAAAAAGCGATAGCAATGAAACTGTTAATGCATAAATCAATTGTTACAAATAACTTTTCAGTTTGATCTTAAGTTATATGTGAATAGTTGAAGTAGCCATGCTACATCTCACTACTATAACCATATTGTTCAAAATATATGTATTTACTTGATATGTACTGATATATTGTTTTGTGTATTTGAATATGTACTTAATGCTAAAAAATTGTTATGCTTAAAGGGGAACGCAACCCTGTGTATAAAACAGGATAATATGAATAGCTATGAGTTCAGCTTTCTATTAATTGTATCAATATGCATAAATTCGCGTCCATAAAGATATATCAGCTCGTTTTGTAACGGTCATTTTCGCACGTCGACTTTGTGGTGGAAGTCGCCATATTGGTTACCTGCTGACGTCATAACTGCACTTCCGGTTTAAAACATAACTAATTTATACGCTACAGCAGATATAGTACGTGCAATTATAGTCACCGACAAAAGTAATCGCAAGAATAATGAAATGGATTTTAATAACTTGTTAATTAAGGACTTGTGGCCTTCAACTTTGAACCAGAATTTTCGGAAGCAGAGTTAAATGAATTAGAAAACGAGAGAAATAGTGAGACGGCACAGTCGTTCACACATGTGAAAGATTTTTGCAGCTGCGAAAACTGTGTAATGATGCCTTCGTCTGACGAAAATACGTGCTGCTTATGCAATGACCTTACTTTTGAAATTTAGAAGATTTAGAATGTATCACAGAAATAATACAGAGAAACACAACAATGTCTTATGAAGCTTTGACCCAAAAAGATGATAACTGTTAAACAGTCACACCGATCATGAACCAGAGATCAAACCCGAAACCCATGAATCACGAGTCTGACATCTTATCATGTAGCCTGACATTGATGATTGAATTTCAAAATAGTAAAATAACCCTTAGCTTGATAAAAAAAAGAAGTAATTTTTGCGGTCAGTGTTGATGTAGATCCAGGCGAGCCTGCACATTCATGCTATACTATCAGGGTATATACTGTTTGCTACACAGTCAAACATCATCAAAACACACTATTTAGACCAGGAATGGAATTTAAGGGGAAATGGTTTGTTACATATATTTACCTGTCAAAGAGAGAATAAGAAATAATATTATATCTTTTTTCTGATCGTGTTTAGCTGGTGCGGCCATTGTTGCACACTGAGAAATGGCTGATAAAATTTTGATTTCATACCCTTTTTAGTAAAATTAGATGAAGCATGGATGAGGTTTGTTTGTGTGTTGTTTTACATAACTGGCACTGTCTTTTGGTTATTCAAATGGTGTTACTACCCAATTTGATATATGATGATTATCTATTCTACCAGTTCCCTGAACATGTATGAATGTTGTTCCTTATAGGGAGTGTCATATGGAATATAATGTCTACAGGCATATTGCACAAAGTGTAGGTTACTGTCCAGGTACTGGCACCCTGCTGAGCTTTCACAATTCACCAACACCACATTCTCACCATGTGGTAATGAGAAATACCCTGCCACAGTGTGCATATTGTACTCTAATTAGCGTAAATCACCCCAGGTTTAATGACCCCAGGGATTAAGACAGGATGTTATATCACATAGTATTATGCCTTATTACTAATTTAAACATTTCCCGTTAATTATGATTTCAATATCAATGCAAATTTGCAAGTAAAAAATTATGTTATATGATTTTATGTATATTTTTCACAAATTGTATACCAGAACACTATTTTAACAGTAAAAAAAACTCTGCGGTTGAATAACATACAAAAGCAAAGCATAAGAAGAAAAATAGATGTACATTTTCATGTATTTATGAATAAATAAAGGAACAAAGGTTTTACTTTATCTTTTTTTATTACGAAGTAGAGGTAGTTCAAATGTCTATTCAAGAATAATGACCTAGCTAACTGTGAAAAAGCCATATATCATTAAACTAAATTGCCTATTGATTATAAAATTAATAAAATGAGTTTATGAACAATTAATGGTTGGCTGAATAATTAACGTCATTTTTTGCAATCGAAGGCTTACTGTACAGATGTTCAGTTAACCTAACCACTGTTTCCTGAAAAGTTAACCAGTACTCGAACACACTCCACAACCGCAAGTAATTGATAATTTTCCCAATGGAATCAGCGGTGAGAGACAAATGATATTGAGACACAATGTTGTATGTCAATCATCACAGAGACTGTCCCCGGGTGGGGATTCGAACTCGCGACACCTGGATTGATAGCTAGACACGTAACTGACTGAGCTAATCAGGCCTGTCACACTTAATTGGCTTTAATTTGTATTTTAATAATAGTTTTCACACCTTATGTTTTGGCATTAACCTGTTCTTTTTATTGTTTATTGGATTATCGCACCTGTTTAATCAGCATGCAATTATAACATTGTGAAAGTTTGCTATATCAATTTCGCAATATTTGGAAGAGTATATAAAATTACAAATTAAATTTCAGAAATCAGTTGAGCTATAAGTGTTATTAGCACATTTTTAAGAGCTTCCCACTGGATAATATTCTAAACCTATTATGTATGTCGCATATGGTAATCTTCGTACTGAAATCATCAGAAATTGTATGCTTGGGTAGTGGTACGCCAAGGCATTGGTATACTTCATTCTTCAATCTTAAGTCCTACCCCAAAGTATTAAGGCGTTTTGCGCGTGACGTCACCAGAAGCTTGACACTGAGGCATTGTGAAATCACATGTTAGGAAAACTAAAAACAACGCCGCCCACAAAACATATCGCATTACTCCACCCACTTATTCCGCTGAAGAAAACAATGTTTATGGGTCAAGTCCTTCAATTCAGAATCGTTTTCGCGTTCAATTGTCTTCCTTCGATGTTCACTAATGTACTGTATATCTATCTATCAACTGTTTACGTGAATTAGTGTATATACATAAGAGTTTCAGTAAAGAGCAGTCACTAACGACACAATAAAATTTTCGCGAGAACTAGAACGGAAGTGCAGCTATGACGTCACCGAAAACCTCCAACATAAAAGAGCTATAAAATGGCGGCGCCCATGATATATAGGAAACGCTTGAAATCATGAAATTTAATATCGTTTATCTCACTTGATAAATTACGTTCAATCAAAATTTGTTGATTTTTGTGTTAGTTACATGTCTATTTAACGATAAATGGCCATTTATATTCTGACATGCGGTACCCTTTAAGCCAAAATAAAAGAATGTTCTGTTCATAGAAACAGAAACAGTATGATCAGAAAACTATTTGAGTGATTATTGCAAACAACTACTTAGATAAGATTGCTAACTCGTGTAATATCGTTATCAAGTTTAGATTTTCTATTTCAGTTTCAATATTCAATATTTAGCTAGAAGTAAAAAAAATCTTATTACGGGCTAATTCTCTATAGTTACCATTTGAATGTTTGTCTAGATCGAATGTTCCGGTGTCACGTTATCCAGAACTCTCACATACTGCGTCCTTCTATCAATTATACAAAATAAACAAAACCACATGCATGTATACATTGGTCCTGAATTCTACGTAATTGCAATGTAACCGGGGATTAAACAAACAAAAAGATGCTATAGTTACCTCAGCGGTTCGATTTCCGGTCGGATGATACCGGACTTTAAAAAAAGGTACCAGAAGAAGCTTCCTCGCTTGGCGCTCAGCATTCAGAGAATAGTTCCAGGTCAGGTAGATCCGGTGTCAGAATATTGTGCCTTGGTGGTGTCTCATGCCATGTGTTTGCGGCAAGATACTTCAATGTGACAGCGCTTAGAATATTGTCTCAAGTAGACACTGTCGCGATATGACTGAAAAGTTGTTTAACGCGATGGTAAACACCATACAACAACAACAACATGTTACCTCAGAGAACATGCAATATAACAGCCCCTGTTTTATAGCGAAGGCTTAAACCCGTGTCGCAGTGTAAACCATCTCTATGTTGAAACAGTAGTGATGAATTTGTTTACATAAATATAATACTGAAGCAACTAAAAGAAAAACCCAACGTTAGCATTTTACATTTGTAATGCACATAGCACCTTATTTTATATTTCTGTCATTTCATTACAGGAGTCAGCACGTACGTGCCAAAGCCGTGCGACCATATAACACTTAGCTACACGAACGAAACAGAACATCCGTAACCGAAGAGCCGGTGATCCAGAGTGTATTTCAAACACTAAATGACAAGGAACATTGTATATACGACCAGAACTCCCTCTTATATAAAAAAAAACTCGTGAAAACAACGTTATTGCACTGACACTACGCAATTGTATATGTTGAATTTCATATTTGATATTCACAGGTTATTCCGTTGTTGAATAAACGTTGACGTGCTTAAGAGAGATACTTTATTGTTTTATAACTATGACATGGCTCCTTTGTCACCAATATATATTTAAATACGCAAAAACTTAAATCTAAGAAAAGTAGTCAGGTGATCATGATTTTAAACTGGAAATCTAACTTTAATAAGTAATTGTTAGTATATCTTTGCAAGCATTTATCTATTTAATTGTATTCACTTATTTCTTTTATTGCGGGCACAAAATGGCATATTTATGTGTCGACGTGCCGTAAAACACCATTCATACATTCACTCACTCACTCACTCACTCACTCACTCACTCACCCACCCACCCACCCACCCACCCATCCATCCATCCATCCATCCATCCATTCATCATTATTTATTTTTACGACAAAATACGATATGTCGTTTAGAGGCCATTAACAACAACATTGAAGACATTATCGTAACTATTGTACAAACACCTAGAAATGCCGGCAAATTCTATCCATATGAAAAATAGAAAACCTCGGTTTTAAAGTGGTCGTCAGTATCATTGATTTTTCCGGATTCTATCTAATTAAGATACCAAACCCTGATGTAATAGCATAAACTGAATTGGAAATGTGGCAGATTGTAAACGATGTAATTATGTTTTACCGTTTTAATAAGAATTAAATACATGCAAGTTGGATTGTTGTCACATCTGTCATTTCCTGTCATGTTGCCTAGTAACAGTGTTGTTAATATGCAGAACAGAATAGAACATATAGTTTATTATGTTGTGTATTTAGTGCATCATCGTAAATTATACAATATACAATCAATATAAACGTATACTCACTTAACAGCAATAATTGAATGCACACAGTACCACTACTTTTGTATATTATCTATAGTTCAGAGTATGTAACAAACTATTTGATAATGGTTGATCAATGAAATGAGGATCAGTGAACACTATGCTTAATCAGTTAACACTGTTTTACTTTTTTTCTAATGCTTCCTTTATCTATCTTGAAATGTTATGTAACGTACATACCATGTATCCCGGGGAAACACCCTTTACTCAATATGAGATTGCGAAGAATGGTGCAATGTATACTCCAAGTAGAGCAGCCCGTATTAGCCTTTATTATGTAATAAGTTGTAAGGACGAGCTATCTAAATGTTGAATCTATCTAGGTGTATTTCCATTTCCATTCCAGCTACCTTACTGTGAAAAAATATTTGAAAAATATTTTTTAACTTTGGAGATACTAGTGAAAAAAAAAATTTCAAAAACAAATCCTTTGTTTGATCCTAGACATTTTTCTAGTCAAGAAACACTGTGAAACCATCCCTTGGATTTAAGGATTAAAATTTTGTGTTTTTCTCACCTGTGTTGTAATCATGAACAAAGGAGATATCATTAAGCCAGCCAAAGCCATTGTTACGGCTAAAATGAACACTGCCTCAGGGAGTAAACCACCAGCTTCTAAGAGAACAATATCTGAGGTGTCACCCAATGTGAGCATGGAGGAAATTACAGTTATTTCTCACCAACTTGAAAGCTTAACAGAAGATGTAAAAAATATGAGGGATGATGTCAAAAATGTGATAAAAAGAAATGAAATGGAATTGTTTATAAAGGACACAGTAACAAAGATCATGAATGAAATCTATGAAAACATGGAATTAACAATCAATATGAAAGTAGAGGAAAAAACAAAAGAGGTAAATGAAAGGATGAAAAATGTTCAATGTGAAAATGAGAACTTGAAAAAAGAACTTGTGGTGATGAAAACAGAACTCACTAGAGTAAAAAACTCATGTTACAATGCAGAAATGCAGTCAAGGGAGGCTCTGTTGAAAAGTAATTACAACGAGCAATATTCCCGCAAGAATAACATCAAGATAATGGATGTTAAACCATCAGAAAAAGAAACAATAGAAGATCTGACATCAAAGGTATGTGATTTAGTCAATAACAAGGGACTTACTTTGGATCCTTCCAACATAGTTGCAATACATCGCATACCAGGAAAAATGAACTGTGTCAAACCAGTATTGATTAAGCTTAAAAACAACCATGAAAAAACTAAGATCATGAAAAAACGATCTGAATTCAAAAGAGATGGCAACCGCCTAGTGGATGACGTAACAAAACCAAATGCCAAATTGATCCAGACATTGATGGAAAGAGATGACGTAGAACAGGCATGGTTCTTCAATGGTTCCGTATTCGCAAAATCGAGGGCTACAGATAAACGCTACAAAGTTGATCTATTTGATGATATCAGCCAAATCCTGAAAAACTAAGTGTATTAACTGAACTCAGAAACACAGTATACTATTGGAATACTTTTTTGGATTAATGCTTTTTATTTAATGCCTTATACCTATTTCCAAATTATGTGATACTTGTGCACAGTGATACCCAAACACTAAGGATTTAAAACTGTCTCCAAAGGGATTTACTATGAAACTATTTGTGTGTCAGTGTTTTTAATGTATCGATTCCAGTTTGCATTTATCATGCATGTGTTCCTCCTTTTTTCATTTATTGAAGAAATTTCTCTGTGTGCTAGAATTCCCACATTCTATTATAATGTGAATTATCATTTTTATTCAATTACGGATTACAAAATTAAACAAAGATGCAACTAAGAACTCAGTGAGACTTTAAACGCACCACTGCAAGCATCTTGATTCTTTTAAGCATGATAGTTTTAAGATCTAGATTAAAGTGAAACAAGACTCGTTAATTTAATGTCATTGCATTACATATAATGATAAAATGGTGCATGTAGAACTCAGTGAAACTTTTCAATGTACCACTGCAAGCATCTATACATATTGTGACATTCTGGATGGATTATTAACATTTCCTTTTTTGACTACACTGCATTTGATATATATGCAGTGTCATGTCACTGGTTATATGTATGCATAGGTAGATTGTTGTGTGTTTGGTGTGAGTGGCCTTGTGTTATTTTTTATTTCTCCCCCTCAATGTATTATCCCACAGTTCCCTACCAGAAACAGTAAAATAAATATTTATAGGCATATATATTTATACAAATTTATATAAATCTACATGTTGGATACCTGGTTTACGATAACCTTCCAAACTTACCTTCAAACAGAAAGTTTATGTTTTCAATAATGATTGATAATTACTTTCAATAAGGCTTATTATTCATTGTGGAATTCTCTTAAGTCTGCTTCAGAGAAACACTATTAATATGAATATGGTAAACAATTTGACATTCAGATCTAAACCGGAAACGTAATCAGCTTCCTCTTTGGACAGGCTTAAATAACGCGACTCTTAACAAAAAACAAGTGTCCAGTAGGGCCTTATACCAATAATTTAATAAATTACAGTATTAACTAAAAGATGATCATGAAAAGTATTTTATTCAAATGTATAATAACATTATTAGAAATTTACACAAATTAGAAAATTACTATTATGAAAACGACCAATTATTTCCAAATAAAAAACACCAAAATGTACAGCTATTTTTAGCTTGAAAAGTTAACAGTAAAATTGCTTTACTCAATGGACTGTTTTTCAAATTTGTTCTTATTAGGTTCATACATAAAATTACACATGTTCTCCATAAGCAGGTCTTTGTTATATAATACACATTCTATAGATAATTATGGAGTTTAAAATACTGTCTGTCAATTGCCAGGGGCTAGGTTCTGTAGAAAAAAGACTAGACGTTTTTAATTATTTAAAAGCCAAAAATTGTCATATTTATTGTCTGCAGGACATACATTCTGCACAACACACTGAAAAATTCATTCAGACACAGTGGGGTAACAATAACTGCCTATTTAGCTCAGTTAATTCTAATAAAAGAGGGGTAGCAGTGTTATTTAATAAAAACCTTGACCTTACAATTCATAAACACTTATCTGACCCTGAGGGGAATTTCATTATAATAGACATAACAGTTGATAATCACAGGTTCAACCTCATTAACTTGTATGGGCCAAATATTGACTCACCAACATTTTTTAATAATATTATGTCAAAAGCACGATCCATAAATAATAATAACCCTTATATTCTCTGCGGAGATTTCAATGTTGTACAAGACTACAACCTAGATAACTGTAATTATAAAAAAGAAAATAATAAAAAAGCTCATGATTTAATTCTTGAAATTATGCAGGATTTTAATCTAATCGATCCTTTTAGAGAAAATAATCCATTGTTAAGAAGATATACATGGAGGAAAAAAACACCGTTACAACAAGCCAGGCTTGACTATTTTCTTTTATCAGAAAGTTTACATGCTTCAGTAAACAAATGTTCTATTGAACCTAGTTATAGGTCAGATCACTCAATGGTAATTCTTAATATGTCTTTTACAAATTTTATTCCTGGGCGTATGTTATGGAAACACAATAATTCTCTTTTAACCGATCTAGATTATTTAAAGATCATTAATAATAAAATATCAGAAATTAAATGTCAATATGCATTGCCTGTATACAACCTTGAAAACATTAATTTGATTCCCGATAACCAATTACAGTTCACTATAGATGACCAGCTATTCCTCGAAGTTTTATTAATGGAAATAAGGGGGAAGTCAATTTCATATTCATGCTATAAAAAGAAAAAAAATGAGCAATTAGAAAAAGATTTAATAATCGAAATAGAAAAACAAGAAAATAAGGTCACAAATGAAAATATAGATTATATTGAAAATCTAAAAATGAATTTAAAAAATATACGTAAACACAAAATGCAAGGTCATATGATACGCTCAAGAGCACAAATAATAGAAAATGACGAAAAACCAACAAACTATTTCTGTAACTTAGAAACTTTTAAATCTTTAAATAAAATCATACCTAAATTGGAAAAATCAGATGGTAGCATCATAACAGACCAAAAGGAAATATTAAATGAAGCAAAAGGTTTTTATGAAAATCTTTACTCTAGTAAAGATAACAATTTAATTGATATTAATTTAGAACAGGAATTTATTAATTATGACATTCCTAAACTTAGTACAGAAGAAAGCAATTTGCTCGAAGGACTAATCACTTATGAACAGGCATCGGCATCTCTAAAAGCCATGGCTAATAACCGTTCACCTGGCACATCAGGATTCAATGCAGATTTCTTTAAAGTGTTTTGGAAACAATTAGGTCGTTTTATTGTTAGGTCAATTAATTACGGATTTAAAAAAGGGGAGTTATCCATAACACAAAAAGAAGGTATTATAACATGTATCCCTAAAGAAAATAAATCTAGGTATAATATGAAAAATTACAGGCCTATTTCTTTATTAAATTGCATCTATAAAATAGCCTCAGGTGTTATAGCAAACCGAATTAAATCAACTTTACATAAATTAATACATAAAGATCAGACAGGTTTTAGTTCAGGCAGATATTTAGGTGAAAATACAAGATTAGTATACGATATTATGCATTGTGCAGAACAAAACAATTTGAAAGGATTACTGCTTTTGATAGATTTTGAAAAGGCGTTTGACTCAATATCTTGGGTTTTTATTAATAAAGTTTTAAAATTTTTTGGCTTTGGTAAATCTATCATATCTTGGGTAAACTTATTTTTTAACAACGCAAAGCTTGCAGTAAACCAAGGTGGTAACTTATCATCATTCTTTAATATAGGCCGTGGTTGCCGACAAGGAGACTCGTTGTCACCATATTTATTCATTTTATGTGCTGAAATTCTTGCAATTAAAATAAGAAACAACAAAAATATAAAAGGTATCAAAATAGGCAATACAGAATATAAAATATCACAATATGCAGATGATACATCAGCTTTTTTAGACGGATCACAACAGTCTTTAAATGAAACACTATCTGAATTATCAAGTTATGCAGAATATTCCGGTCTCAATGTTAACTTTGACAAAACACAAGTTATATGGATAGGGATGAAAAAATACAGTACTGAAACTATCAAAACAAAATGGAAACTAACATGGGGAATAACAAACTTTAAACTGTTAGGAATACACTTTGACGTAGATCTGGATAAAATAATATCAAAAAATTACCAAGAAAAAATATCAAAAATAGAAACCTTAATCAAATCTTGGAAACGGAGATATCTTACTCCAATAGGGAAAATAACGGTTGTCAAATCCCTTCTAATTCCAATATTAAATCACCTATTTATGTCCCTTCCAAACCCAAACCTCAATACTATAAAACACATTAATAGTCTATTCTACAGTTTTATCTGGAATGGACCATCTAAAATTAAACAGTCGGTTCTTGTTAAAGAGTATAGCCAAGGAGG
This sequence comes from Panopea generosa, assembly GCA_029582155.1. Classification (NCBI taxonomy): domain Eukaryota; kingdom Metazoa; phylum Mollusca; class Bivalvia; order Adapedonta; family Hiatellidae; genus Panopea; species Panopea generosa. The sequence continues at coordinate 9,386,016 of CM055909.1, forward strand.
ACTTAAGATGATAAACATTAATGCATTCATAGCAGCTTTAAAAGTCACCTGGATAAGACGATTAATATTAAATGATGGAAAATGGGCAAATATAACGCATATACCATTAAAAAAATTGATAGATTTCGGGGACTCTTATATTTTGAAAATAATGAGAACTATCTCAAATCCGTTTTGGTTAGATGTACTCAAGTCACTACACACATTAATAAAAATAAAGAAACCTCAAAATATGGATAATATACTACAAACACCCATCTTTTTTAATGAAAATATACGTATTGGAGGAAAAACATTTTTTTACTCAAAAGGGTACGATAATGGAGTTACATTTATCAACGATTTCGTAAACAATACTGGGGACTTTTATTCAGAATCGGAATTTAAAAATATATTTAATGTAAAAACAAATTTTATACAATACAATGGAGTAGTAAATGCTATAAAATCGTTTGTACATAAAAACAATATGACTTTAAATAAAAAATGTTTAAGACCAATACAACCTCCAACATATAATTATATTACAAAATCTAAAAAAGGTTGTCAAGACATATACTCAATACATAATAATAACAATGATGAACCTACATCAAAGTTAAAATGGCAACAGATCTACGTCATAGATGAAGTAACATGGGACAAAATATTTGCCACAAGACCGTATATGGAGAACATTGTGTAATATATTTAACCTAGTCAAAATATCAAATTTACCATTTATTTCCCACTAGAAAAACAATGATATCTAGAAAACTGTAACAAAATAAAAAAAAAAATCTACACCTTTTTTGAATTGGAGAAAGACTGAGAGAAAGACATTTGTTTTATAGCGAGAAAGATAATGATAATTTGATAATTTGTTATTTGATTACAACTATGCTATACTATGTATTTATAATGTAAATGAAAAGTGGAATAAATGTTAAATGTTAAAAAAAAAAAAAAAAAAAAAAAAAAAAAAAAAGTCTAATTATTTACATGTATATACAGCGAGGGCATCCGTGTCAACACATTTCTGGTTAATAAATGTTTACTATTAAACAATATACAGTTTTTGTTATGAAGCCCACTCCCCCTCCCAAACATTTCTTTTGGGTGGCATATAGTAACCGCAGTGTCAATATTTCGTGTCCGGTCTAAAACTTTGTCATACACAGATGGATTATAAAAAGAATGACACAAATGATAAACATGACGTGACGACGTGTCGTGCGTAATAATACACAGTACCCACTCCCTCAAAGGTTTACGATTTCGTAACTTGGTCTGTAGTTTTGTCATTCAAAGATGGATTTCAAAAACACTTGACTCAATTGATCAACATGGCATGAAGACGTGTCACGCGTAAGACATAGACTCGTACCTCAAAGGTCAAGGTCACATTTGAGTTTGTTTGACAACACTTTGAATCTGTTTGGGATTTTGTGTCCGGTCTGTAATTTTCTCATACATGGATGGATCTCAAAAACTCTTTGCTCCTTTGATCAACATGACATGACGACGTGTCGTGCGTAAGACATAGACCCGTACCTCAAATATTAAGGTCAATCTTTGAGTTTGTTTGACAACAATTTGAATCTGTTTGACATTTCGTGCCCGGTCTGTAATTTTGACATCTATGGATGTATTTCAAAAACACTTGGCTCAATTGATCAACATGACATGACGACGTTTCGTACGTAAGACATTCCTACATCAACTCGAATGTAACAAGGTGGCAAATATAAGAAACCACCCAACAAGCCTACGGACGCACTAATAACTTAACTATACGGACTCAACTATAAGAAACAATCCTGTATTTATTGGTATATAAGGGATATGTATAAAGGACTGTTGCCTGCGGACTAGCGGACTGAATAATACGCAACATTAAAATACCTTCCAAACAAGTGGTCCGCTAAATACCTGGTCCCCTTTTATACCTTTCCAGTCTGCTAGTCCGCAGGCGAGTCCTTTTTTTTATATCTACCCGTATATAAGACTATTTCAATTCCATTTTTTTTAGCAAAACTATGTCCAGGGACACACCAGCGGATCCGGGTGAGTAAAGTGGCTTGTCAAGAGAGAAGTTAGTTGCAGTTAACTATCACAGAGGATTTTCGGTTAGGGAAATCATTGGCTTCATGGTTTTACAACATGAATTTGCTTTCAGTGAACGGACTGTGCATCGTATATTAAGACGCCAAAATCTATACAGGAGGCAGAATCAGGGTAGATTAGAAGTTTGTGTGCAAGCTGTTTTTTAAGAGTTGTCTGATTCAGGACTGAATGCAGGCTATCGTCATATGCGTCAGAGGCTTCTTTTAAATCATAATATAGTGGCCACCTGTGAAATAATTCGACTGGCTCTCGGTGTAATCGATCCGGAGGGCGTAATGTTAAGACAATCTAGAAGACTTCGGTGTCGTGTCTATCGCAACAGAGGTCCTAATTATGCCATGCATTTGGATGGCTGGGATAAACTGAAACCATATGATGTATCGGTGCATGGTGCAATTGACGGTTTCTCTCGGCGAGTTCTATGGTTGAAATATTGCGATTCAAACAAGAAACCCCAGTATATTGGCCATTTTTATTTTGAATATGTGCAAAAGATTCAAGGCATAACATTGCGTGTGTTTGGTGACCGAGGTACTGAAAACGCAAAAGTGCGTGATGTGCAATGTGCCTTGCGTTCGAGCCATCGTGACCAATATCAGGGACCGTCGAGTTTTGTTTATGTTTCTTCAACAAGAAATGTTAGAATTGAGAGATTTTGGCGATCTCTTAGAGATATGTGTGCAAACACTTGGATGAATCATTTTAAAGATATGTGTGACCATGGAATATTGGATACATCAGACAATATACACCTTGAATGTGTTTCTTTTCACTAATTAACAGTGATTTAGATAATGTTCGCTGTCTTTGGAATGCCCATCGCGTACGGCTTTGTCGCTTTTCAGAAACCCCAGCCGGAACACCAGACGTGTCATTTTTTCAGCCAGAATTATTTGGTGTTAGAGATTTCAAAGCTCCAATTGTGAATGGTATAGAAGAAGTCGATCGGCAACACTGTCAGTGTCCACCAGCGAATGGGGTGTCCGAAGAGTTTCGTGCTTTAGGAACACATGTTGTGCAAGAAATGAATATTCATTATCCATGAGGCCACTGAGTTGTTTATTGCATTAACTACGTACGTAGACTGTTTGCAGTGAGCTTGTCACACATTTATTACATAGAACATTGTTCTTGACATAAATCACAAGTTTCCATCTAACCTATAATTTTTTATAAACGCATCCAGGTCACAGGTCAAAGTATCATTTTAGTACTCCAACACGTATTTTTGTGTATTATATGTTTTTTTGCAAAATACCCACACACATATATATAATTCACGACATGTATCTCTACATATATTTTCAGATTTTAAATGAAAAATTAAGTGGCATAAAAAACACAAAAATACCAAAAAAAGAGATGCTGATGTGTGTGTGTGTGTGTGTGCGTGTGCGTGCGTGTGTGTGTGCGTGCGTGCGTGCGTGCGTGCGTGCGTGCGTGTATACTTTGATCTGTGATCCGGTTGTCCTTAAGTTAAAAGAGTCACTGCCTGGTTTATAGAAGTATCATATAAATCACGTGTATATACAGTAAACTGTGAAATAAAAAGAAACTCTTTATTTTCATCTCAAGACTTTTTATTCACTTACATACAGATTTCAGTTCAGACAGTTGAAAATCAAAAGACGTGTACAATACATCATAAATGTACAGAAGCGCATGGTCCAGTGATAGAGCATCGGAGGGTCGTGAATTCGATCCTCCTTCTCAGCTATGTGTGGTGTCCTTGAGCAAGAAACTTTATCTGCATATGCATAGTACTGGTTCTACCCAGGAAGACTTCGAGCGTGATTTGTCTTAAGTTGTAATTACTTGTTTCACAACCAAAGTAAAATAATAAGTTTAAAACAATTGTACAGGCGTATTAATTGACCACCACAGATATTTTCCTGTTATTTGGCAAAGTGTGGTTAAATACAGGGGATGGTACAACTATTAGAAGGCAAGAGCATATGTCTTGAACTAATAAACTTCAAATGGCCAAGGATCTGTAATATTTAGCCTCGTCAAATGTCTCCTTGTTATTTAATGCTGTAAAGACATTGGAACAGATACTATATAGATTGTGCAAGAAGAAACATATGGATTGTACATCTTATCCAGTCATTATCATCTTTCAGATAGGTATTCATTGTGATAATTAATAATTGTTTTCCTAACGTTTCCAAAAAATGTTACAAGACTCAAAATTAAGCTTCAGTGAATATTGGTACATCATCTTCGAATCTGAAGTAACTCAGTCTCAGCTTTGTGTGAATTAATTACCATCCAACTTTTAGTGCAGGTCAAATTCAGAGTCCATAAAGTAGGTCAAGGTCGGTGATGTAAAACAACATTTAAACATGATGGTGATCAGTTTACAGAATTAATACTATTACTCAAGACCAAAACTGATTTAATAAAAAATAAAATCCAAGCTACAACACGTTTAACCTATGGTTTTAGAGCCCAAAGTATAAAAACTTGGGTAACTTAGCTGTATCTACATTGTTTGTATAACATGTATGAACATGTTTATGGAGTGAACGTAACACAGTAGTAGTTTGTTGAGAAATAGTCACTTTACAGAACTAATACCTTTTACTGAAAAACAAAATGTATTTTAAAAAAAATCGAACCCGAGCTAAACAAAAAATGTCAACCATGGGTTTTAGAAACCAAAGTTTAGAAATTTAGGTAACTTAGTTAACATAAACATTGTTTGTATAACATGCTACTACCGGTAATGTATACATGAAGTTTAGTCACTATAAGTTAACATAAGACGTTATGAAACAGAGAAATGCCAAGCTAAACATAAAACCGACGATGACGCAAGTCGTGAATATTTTTATATTAAGTTATATTATGTGTGTTTTGCTACATCTATGTATGTTTATACACGATTAATTCACTGTTTATAGTTTGTGTAGATTTAACTCTATTAACAAAACAGATGCATTTCCATGCTATTTTTTTTTAAATTCAAGATCACACCTTAATCATGCAATCAATGCATTTTCAGGATTATTATATATTTTTGAGACTGCACCAAGCTTTAAGGTTCAAAATATGTAAAATATTGCAGTATGTCCCTCTAAATATTGGTCTTTAGCATTCATTTCAAGCTGATGAGACAACAAACCATGATAATCAATTAAATAAGTTTTTTTGCTTTCCTCATGGTCTGCCATACAGTTTTTCTTTCTTGAATTTGAGACCCGTGTCCATTACTATCCAAATGACTTGAAGCTTGTAAGGTACCATTGTTTTGAATTAGAAATGGACAGTGCATTTTAGTTTCATATGTCGAAAAATGTGACCGTTGTAACACATACATTAGTGAATATTCAGTGAGCATGACGGAATCGTTTTAGCTCTTTGCTTCATATGTATTTAAAGTGAACTATTCAAAAATTAAAGCTCAAAATAATCAATTTTCATAAATATGTACTTTTCCCCCAGTTATTCTGATAGAGGAGAAAACGGTGTTCCGATTGCTTGATACGGGCAGAGCTAGACATTGATATGTGCAGTCAGAGCTAGACATTGATAAGTGCAGTCAGAGCTAGACCTTGATTCGTTCAGTCAGAGCTAGACCTTGATATGTGCAGTCAGAGCTAGACATTGATACATGCAGTCAAAGCTAGACCTTGATACGTGCAGTCAGAACTAGACCTTGATACGTGCAGTCAGAGCTAGACATTGATACATGCAGTCAGAGCTAGACCTTGATACGTGCAGTCAGAGCTAGACATTGATACGTGCAGTCAGAGCTAAACATTGATACATGCAGTCAGAGCTAGACCTTGATACGTGCAGTCTGAGCTAAACTTTCATATGTGCAATCAGAGCTAGACAATGATATGTGCAGTCAGAGCTAGACATTGATACATGCAGTCAGAGCTAGACCTTGATACTTGCAGTAAGAGCTAGACCTTGATACGTGCGGTCAGGGCTAGACCTTGATACGTGCAGTTAGAGCTAGACCTTGATACGTGCAGTCAGAGCTAGTCATTGATACATGCAGTCAGAACTAGACCTTGATACGTGCAGTATGAGCTGCTAGACCTTGATACGTGCAGTCAGGGCTAGACTTTGATACTTGCAGTCAGAGCTAGACCTTGATACATGCAGTCAGAGCTAGACATTGATACGTGCAGTCAGAGCTAGACCTTGATACGTGCAGTCAGGGCTAGACCTTGATACATGCATTCAGAACTAGACCTTGATACGTGCAGTCAGGGTTAGACCTTGATACGTGCAGTCAGAACTAGACCTTGATACGTGCAGTCAGAGCTAGACCTTGATACGTGCAGTCAGAGCTAGACCTTGATACGTGCAGTCTGAGGTAGACCTTAATACGTGCAGTCTGAGCTAGACCTTGATAATTGCAGTCAGGGCTAGACCTTGATACGTGCAGTCAGAACTAGACCTTGATACGTGCATTCAGAACTACACATTGATACGTGCAGTCAGAGCTAGACCTTGATACGTGCAGTCAGGGCTAGACCTTGATACGTGCAGTCAGAGCTAGACCTTGATACGTGCAGTCAGAACTAGACCTTGATACGTGCATTCAGAACTAGACCTTGATACGTGCATTCAGAGCTAGACCTTGATACGTGCATTCAGAGCTAGACCTTGATACGTGCAGTCAGAGCTAGACCTTGATACGTGCAGTCAGAGCTAGACCTTGATACGTGCAGTCAGAGCTAGACCTTGATACGTGCATTCAGAGCTAGACCTTGATACGTGCAGTCAGAGCTAGACCTTGATACGTGCAGTCAGAGCTAGACCTTGATACGTGCATTCAGAGCTAGACCTTGATACGTGCAATCAGGGCTAGACCTTGATACGTGCAGTCAGAGCTAGACCTTGATACGTGCAGTCAGAGCTAGACATTGATACGTGCAGTCAGAGCTAGACCTTGATACGTGCATTCAGGGCTAGACCTTGATACGTGCAGTCAGGGCTAGACCTTGATACGTGCAGTCAGGGCTAGACCTAGATACGTGCAGTCAGAGCTAGACCTTGATACGTGCAGTCAGAGCTAGACCTTAATACGTGCAGTCAGAACTAGACCTTGATACGTGCAGTCAGAGCTAGACCTTGATACGTGCAGTCAGAACTAGACCTTGATATGTGCAGTCAGGGCTAGACCTTGATACGTGCAGTCAGGGCTAGACCTTGATACGTGCATTCAGAACTAGACCTTGATACGTGCATTCAGAACTAGACCTTGATACGTTCAGTCAGGGCTAGACCTTGATACGTGCATTCAGAGCTAGACCTTGATACGTGCATTCAGAACTAGACCTTGATACGTGCAGTCAGAACTAGACCTTGATACGTGCATTCAGGGCTAAACCTTGATACGTGCATTGAGAGCTAGACCTTGATACGTGCATTCAGAACTAGACCTTGATACGTGCAGTCAGGGCTAGACCTTGATACGTGCAGTCAGAGCTAGACATGATATGTGCAGTCAGAGCTAGACATTGATACGTGCAGTCAGAGCTATACATTGATACGTGCAGTCAGAACTAGACCTTCATACATGCATTCAGAGCTAGACCTTGATTCGTTCAGTCAGAGCTAGACCTTGATACGTGCAGTCAGAGCTAGACCTTGATACGTGCAGTCAGAGCTAGACCTTGATACGAGCAGTCAGAGCTAGTCATTGATATGGTCATTGATACGTGCAGTCAGAGCTAGTCATTGATATGTGCAGAAAGAGCTAGACCTTGATACGTGCAGTCAGAGCTAGACTTTGATACGAGCAGTCAGAGCTAGACCTTGAAATGAGCAGTCAGAGCTAGTCATTGATACGTGCAGTCAGAGCTAGACCTTGATATGTGCAGTCAGAGCTAGACATTGATACGTGCAGTCAGGGCTAGACCTTGATACATGCAGTCAGAGCTAGACCTTGATATGTGCAGTCAGAACTAGACCTTGATACGTGCAGTCAGGGCTAGACCTTGATACATGCAGTCAGAGCTAGACCTTGATACGTGCATTCAGAGCTAGACCTTGATACGTGCATTCAGAACTAGACCTTGATACGTGCAGTCAGGGCTAGACCTTGATATGTGCAGTCAGAGCTATACCTTGATACGTGCAGTCAGAGCTAGACCTTGATACGTGCAGTCAGAGCTAGACCTTGATACGTGCAGTCTGAGCTAGACATTGATACGTGCAGTCAGAGCTAGACATTGATACGTGCAGTCAGAACTAGACCTTCGTACATGCATTCAGAGCTAGACCTTGATTCGTTCAGTCAGAGCTAGACTTTGATACGTGCAGTCAGAGCTAGACCTTGATACGTGCAGTCAGAGCTAGACCTTGATACGAGCAGTCAGAGCTAGTCATTGATATGGTCATTGATACGTGCAGTCAGAGCTAGTCATTGATATGTGCAGAAAGAGCTAGACCTTGATACGTGCAGTCAGAGCTAGGCCTTGATACTAGCAGTCAGAGCTAGACCTTGAAATGAGCAGTCAGAGCTAGTCATTGATACGTGCAGTCAGAGCTAGACCTTGATATGTGCAGTCAGGGCTAGACCTTGACATGTGCAGTCAGAGCTAGACCTTGATTCGTGCAGTCACAGCTAGACCTTGATACGTGCAGTCAGAGCTAGACATTGATACGTGCAGTCAGAGCTAGACCTTGATACGTGCAGTCAGAGCTAGACCTTGATACGTGCAGTCAGAGCTAGACCTTGATACGTGCAGTCAGAGCTAGCAGTCAGAGCTAGACCTTGATACGTGCAGTCAGAGCTAGACCTTGATACGTGCAGTCAGAGCTAGACATTGATACGTGCAGTCAGAGCTAGACATTGATACGTGCAGTCAGAACTAGACCTTCGTACATGCATTCAGAGCTAGACCTTGATTCGTTCAGTCAGAGCTAGACCTTGAAAAGAGCAGTCAGAGCTAGTCATTGATACGTGCAGTCAGAGCTAGACCTTGATATGTGCAGTCAGAGCTAGACATTGATATGTGCAGTCAGAACAAGACCTTGATACGTGCAGTCAGGGCTAGACCTTGATACATGCAGTCAGAGCTAGACCTTGATACGTGCAGTCAGAGCTAGACCTTGATACGTGCATTCAGAACTAGACCTTGATACGTGCAGTCAGGGCTAGACCTTGATATGTGCAGTCAGAGCTAGACCTTGATACGTGCAGTCAGAGCTAGACCTTGATACGTGCAGTCAGAGCTAGACATTGATACGTGCAGTCAGAACTAGACCTTCGTACATGCATTCAGAGCTAGACCTTGATTCGTTCAGTCAGAGCTAGACCTTGATACGTGCAGTCAGAGCTAGACCTTGATACGAGCAGTCAGAGCTAGTCATTGATATGGTCATTGATACGTGCAGTCAGAGCTAGTCATTGATATGTGCAGAAAGAGCTAGACCTTGATACGTGCAGTCAGAGCTAGGCCTTGATACAAGCAGTCAGAGCTAGACCTTGAAATGAGCAGTCAGAGCTCGTCATTGATACGTGCAGTCAGAGCTAGACCTTGATATGTGCAGTCAGGGCTAGACCTTGACATGTGCAGTCAGAGCTAGACCTTGATTCGTGCAGTCACAGCTAGACCTTGATACGTGCAGTCAGAGCTAGACATTGATACGTGCAGTCAGAGCTAGACCTTGATACGTGCAGTCAGAGCTAGACCTTGGTACGTGCAGTCAGAGCTAGACATTGATACGTGCAGTCAGAGCTAGACATTGATACGTGCAGTCAGAACTAGACCTTCGTACATGCATTCAGAACTAGACCTTGATTCGTTCAGTCAGAGCTAGACCTTGATACGTGCAGTCAGAGCTAGACCTTGATAGGTGCAGTCAGAGCTAGACCTTGATACGAGCAGTCAGAGCTAGTCATTGATATGGTCATTGATACGTGCAGTCAGAGCTAGTCATTGATATGTGCAGAAAGAGCTAGACCTTGATACATGCAGTCAGAGCTAGACCTTGATACAAGCAGTCAGAGCTAGACCTTGAAATGAGCAGTCAGAGCTAGTCATTGATACGTGCAGTCAGAGCTAGACCTTGATATGTGCAGTCAGAGCTAGACATTGATAAGTGCAGTCAGATTTAGACCTTGATACGCGCAGTTAGAGCTAGACCTATATTATTTTCATAGACCATCTCCACTGGAATCATGAAAATGATTTCTATGGAGTAAAGGGTTAAGAAATCTTCACCAAATTAGCAGAGATTGAGGTGGTCTTTTTAGAAACAAGTAAATCCGCAACATATTTTAGCAATGCTTTTATTACCATGTTTTGTTTCAAGAAGAATGGATTATTGAGTTTGGGTATTAACAATTTCTTATTTCCATCATTCAATGGCAGCAACTGTGGCTTCACTGTACATACTCTTTTTTAATTTTTAATCACTTAATAGGTTTGTGAGGGTCAAACCATACATATATGTATATAGTAAAGTATATTTTAATCTTAAAGGGGCACATCACAGTCTCAAAAAAATGTTAATGCTAACAAGAGCTTATTATTTTTACGATAAAAATTTATCAAAGTTGCTCATCTGATTTCACATGTCACTCCTTTCAAATTCTGACTAAGCCTATGAAGAACTTAGTTATAGATGAGAACAATGAAAATTATCTGTTTCCCCAAGCATTTCCATGAAATCAAAGTTGCCCTACTGGGCCCCAATAGACCCTTGCCCCTTTATTTTAACAAACTTAAAACTCTTTCTCATATGTATCATTTTTACCAAATATTAACAAATTCAGCTTATTAGTTCTTAAAAAGGTTTTTAAATATTCACCATTTTATCCCTTTTTGGGCCTCTGCTGGGTTATATTTCAACCAAATATTTACAAATTTGGCTCATCAGTTTTTGAGAAGATCTTGAAATTTCATCCCTTTTTGTTTGGGCCCCTAAAGTTCCCATATTTATATCAAATCCCCTTTAAAGGACCCAGTCTCAACTATTATGTCTAAGCGATGCTCCAGACATCAAGATAACTGAAATTACGAGGGGTATTCAATATATTCTGTCACTAATGGCCTTCTATAGAAACAATTTTGCGTAAGAACATGAAAAACTTGTGCAGTTGTTTGAGGATGTTTATTCAATACACATGCGAATTCTCAATTTAATCCTATTACAATTGACAAAGATATTCATTGTTGAATTATACACACTCATGTACAGTGGTTTTATTTCAATGTCATAATGAAACCTGAAGAAAAATTAGAAATACATGTAAGGTGAAAATCGGTCAAGCGGTTTCAGAGAAGTCGTTCGAAACAAAAAGTTAATTATGGACAAAGTGATCACAATAGCTCAGCCTGAGCTTTGCTCAAATGAGCTAAAATGGAGATTGACATTACAGATGATAACACATGGTCTATAATGTCTCCTGAAGATTTTCTATATTATATGGAGATTTGATGTGTGAACCATAGTAAATATTTAATCGATACTGCTGTGTCCTTTACAAAATTAAACTTATATTAATTAATGGTGTTTATGGATGGCAAGAAGAAAAAGACATTCTGAATCTACTGTAATACTCTTTTGTTAAGTACCGTTTATTATTATATAAAATATTATTTTTTGAAAACCAGATAACTTAAATCTTAAATATAAAGTATTTCCAGCTTTTTATTTATTTATTTAATGAATGAATGAATGAATGAATGAATGAATGAATGAATAGGATTTTACAGCGTACCAACACATTATAGGTTATTCGACGCCAACAGGAAGGAATATTCCAGGTTCACTCTACATGTACAAAAACAATAAATTAACATAGATTTAAAAAAAATACATCAACAAATGAATATGCAGAATGAAGTTAGAACCTTGATACCTGCAGAACTGCAGAGTTTCAGCAAATTCTTTTTCGTATTACTCAATTTGTCACTTCTTACGACATGTATAAGCCACAGTGATCCTATTCTTGCCATTACTCATGGCTCCCTGGAACAACACAGGGGTTGATAATTTAACCACAATAGTGAACATGACAAAAAATGATAAAATGAACAGGACACCCATTCAGAGGATTCCTACCCCTCTGCAGCGATAGACAGCAATTCTATCCTTAGCCGGAACCACACGGGCTTTATTTATTTAATATACATTTCCAATTATTCTATAAAAATAACTGTATTCATAAATAAGTTATTATACATTATATCAAAATATTTACATAGAAAAGAGCAATCATATATGTACAAAATGTGTATTCAAGAATAATTTGTAGTGCAAAGGGTACAAAGTTTATGCTGTTTTTATAAAAAAAACAATTAAAAAAAGTTATAAGGAAACAGTATTATGAATATGCACACGTAAACACCATTTTCAAACAAATAGTTACATTAAACAGGAACTGTCAGAAGACAGCAAAGCTTGCCTCTGGGTGTCTAAATCCACATGATCCTTCCTTGAATGATCTTCTGTATGGTAATGAAAATCTTACATTAACTGACAACAACTCGATTTTCATGACAGTTCAAAATTATATTATAAAGACCAAACGTTTTGAATATCGCACACAGTTAAAAATATAATGACTTGTTATGTTTTTTTACCTACTTAATTATAACAACACGCCTCTATTTGATCTTGGATAGTAAAAAACAATGGTTAATGAATGGATTGGATTGATAAAAATAAACTTGGAAAATACCTATCCCCTGTATCGGAATGAACCGATAAAGAAAATAAAATCAGTGGAGTCTCTTTCTTTCTTTCCTTCTCTGCAACCAATGCTCTCTTTTTTAGTTTTTAAAATATTCTGAATAAACCATTATTTCTTTAACCAATTTTTGCACATTTGGCCCAATTGATTTCGGAACAATATGATAAAGTTTATAAGAAATGTAAAATAACTGTTATGGAAGCAGATTTACACAAGCTTCTAAAGCTTTTTTCTGTATCCTTTCCACATAATTCGTTAAACGTATGACTTTATTGTTAAATGTATGCTAAATATATGTACTTATGTGAATAAAATATTGTTTAAGTTGAAAAAGGGCCATAAGTGTGTAAAAAATGCAACCTACAGTTATGGTTCTTGTGCGTGTGTGTTTCATTGATGATGGTGAACACACATGTGGAGGTTCATTCACATCCAATGAGTGGTTGCATATATATCTTACGTGATAAAAAACTTAAACCTGAAAAATTAAGTCGAAAAAGGGCCATACCTGTGCCAAAATGCAACCCAGAGTTATGTTTTTTGTCTCTGTGTGTTTCAATGATGATGGTGAACACACATGCAAAGTTTCATTCACATCCAATGAGTGGTTGCATAGATATGTTAAACTTAAACGCAACTAAACGCAAAGTTTAACCTTGGTGTCTAAGTCCAAAAAGGGCCATAACTGTGTCAAAATGAAATCCAGAGTTATGGTCCTTGTCTCTGTGCGTTCCATTAATGATGGTAAACACACATGCAAAGTTCCATTCACATCCAATGAGTGGTTGCATAGATATCTTAAACTTAAACACAACTAAACGCAAAGTTTAACCTGGGTGTCTAAGTCCAAAAAGGGCCATAACTGTGCCAAAATGCAATCCAGAGTTATGGTTCTTGTCTCTGTGTGTATCATTGATGATGCTGAATACACAAGTGAAGTTTCATTCACATCCAATGAGTGGTTGCATAGATATGTTAAACTTGTACGCAACTAAACGCAAAGTTTAACCTTGGTGTCTAAGTCCAAAAAGGACCATAACTGTGTCAAAATGCAATCCAGAGTTACGGTTCTTGTCTCTGTGCGTTCCATTGATGATGGTGAACACACATGCAAAGTTTCATTCACATCCAACGAGTGGTTGCATAGATATGTGAAACTTGTACGCAACTAAATGCAAAGTTTAACCTGGGTGTCTAAGTCCAAAAAGGGCCATAACTGTGCCAAAATGCAATCCAGAGTTATGGTTCTTGTCTGTATGTTCCATTGATGATGGTAAACACACATGCAAAGTTTCATTGACATCCATTGAGTAGTTGCATAGATATCTGCAACTAAATGCAAAGTTTAACCTGGGTGTCTACAGATGACGCCGCCGCCGCCAGCGCTGCCGCCGATGCCGGGGTCATGACAATAGCTCTCCTTGGACTTCGTCCCGGCAAGCTTAAACGTCCAAACTATACTATTCATGTTAACAGAAATGCTTATCTTACATTATTGCAAATTCTGTTTTTCACAAAAAGTACAACCCTTTTAGACTAGGCATGTGTGTTTTGACATGATATAAAGATTATATAACAGTACATAAACATTTCTAATTTTTCCAAAGAGAAAAATGGTTTATAAGATTGTAAAGGATAAAGAAATGGATCAACAATATAAATCAGGAATGAGATGATTAAAAATAATTATTATACAAGAAGAAAAACAGCAACAAGGAATTCTCAACTCACACACCGTGTCCTAACACATATATAAGAAATAAAACAACCCTTGAGGGCCTTGTGTTCTTTATATATCTTTATATAAAACTTTTTTTTCATTTTTTTTCCCATTACATCTTTCCAAAACCATAAGACTCCTTCACAGCTTTAACCATAGTCAGCTTGAATTCATCTGGGTTTGCTATTCCTCTTGGTAGTGAAAGTGTTAACAAACAAGTAGATACAAGGTGCAACCGTTTGCATCCGTCTTCATTTGTATAAAATTCAATTGCAATTTTCGAAGAAAATCCACATGGAGAAATTTTGTTAGCTCCGCTTATAAATACCAACAGCTCTTCAAAGGTCACATCAACTGTCTTGTCTGCAAAAGAACCAAGAAATATTGGTGGAACTGATGGATGCCTCCTGAAGTGAGTGTTTGACTCTGTATCATATAAATAAGTATGGTGCATTGCCACTTGACAGTCATGCATCATAGCAAGTTTAATTCAGATATTTCGTTCAATTTAGTAATAGTGTTAAAGATATATTCAAGAAAAATAACAAATAATAAGGTACGAAAGGGCAAACAATTCTGTGATTTTTTAGTTATGGTACACTGTCCTTTATCCTTTCATATTTTACAAGATACACTCCTGATAAGCAAATAAAAAATGAAAATATAGTACAAAAGGACATAATTATATCAATATTCCCCTGGAGCATCAAACATACAGTAGTGTCGTAGTGATCATAAATATGCTCAGAAGTCATCATTCTTGCATGGAAGTAGTGTAAAATGGCTCAAATGTTAATTAGTACTTCATGCTAATGTGAGTTGAAAAGAGAGGGCCATAATGACCCTGAAATTGTTCACCCGAATCTACAAATTTCGAAAAGAAAACAGGGGCTAAAAACAGTAGAGGCTAAAAGTAGTGCTTGTCCAATGTGCAGGAATTTTAAAAAAAATAATATTTTAATTTATTTCTCGCCTAAACTAAAAAAAACATGTGGAGTACATTTCACAAAAAAACTTACAACAAAAATTGCCATAAAGGTAAACCAACAAATATTCATAATATTCATTTAAATGAACCCAAGATTGCTCAAGTCATGCAGAAAATGATATATTTTCTGAAAATATAAGCATTTTAAATGTCAATTAAAAATTTGAACATTTAACAAAATTTCTATGTATTAACTGACTTAAGGCAATTTTTATCATGGCTATTTTGTGAAACACAGCCCAGGTATCAGACTTGGTACTGTTTGAAAGTCTTTATTCCTTTAAATACCTTGAATGTCCAGCAGGAAGATTTCCCATGAATAAATGGTATCTTCCTCCAAATTTCTTTTGTTGCTGCTTTCATCACTGCGCATGGTCTGGAATAGAGCCATGAATTGGTCTTTTAAAAATGGTGATGGTTTGTGACACAGCAGAGGAATGCACGATTCTGGGTTTGATTTCATCAAAGTCCAAAAACCAAATAATTCATCCATGCCATTGGTAAATTGACTCCCTTCAGCTAATGTTCTGTAAATAAATGTTAAAATATGAGTAAACATTTTGAACAATTTCATGCATTCTTTCTTATTTCAAAACTAATCTAATTTTGCAACGTAAATCTGAGTACCGGATATTACTTACAATTGGAGAAATTTAATTTGAACTCTGACATAAAAAACAGTTCTGTAGGCATTTCATTTTCAGAATACTTTTTTAAATGATTTATCCATCAGTTTAAATAAAGTCGTATGAAACGGTAAATCAATCTTGACCAATAATTGAAAACAGATCTGAATCCTAGCTTGATAAATTTCAAATGTTATTTGTTTGCTGTGTATGTCACTTATATCTGTTTTAACTGCTGAGAAAGTGAATACATAAACAAAGCAGGACGTTTACAACCAAGAAATATTACATAGTATTAATATTACCTATAATAGATGAACTGTCTGATCAAAGTTTCAATCACTTCTGTCCGCTCTTCTACTTTTAGTGTCCAGGCACTGGTGTATCCCTGGTTGATAAGCCAGTCTCTGTGCTCTGACAAAAATGTGTCTCTTTTATCATACGTGTCCATAGCTTTTAACTAGAAAAAAACAATTTTGTTGAATTGGTAATCCCAACCAGAAATTTTAAAATTAGAGTTACAACATTCTCAAGATTTCATTATGATGATGCATATAACATTTATAATGTGCCAAGTATTGTTAAAATCTAGACAGCCATTACAGTGATAGTAAGTGCTGTATCAAGTAAATGAGGAGTTGTTGGTTTTACAGGTTTGTTCCATGCAATAAATTCATATTTGTACAATATGTGTGATATAAATTCGATGTATGGGTAGAATGATCTTCATAGGAAAATGTGGTCAACGGAACAAAATATTGTTATTATGAACAAGGGCTGTGTATTGCTTGACCAATGGCGATATGATATTTATCATGATACAGGTATCCCGATATGCGAAACAATACGATACAGATTATTATTAAAAATGTAATGAAATTCATGAGAAATTGCTAACAGTACATTAAATATGTATACTGTGTCACCCTCTTAACACATCATAAAAAACCAAAGTTTTCAGGATGGATGATTTTCAGCATATAATACCCATCACTAGCTGAAGCAACTGTACTGAAAAGGCATACTTCTGTAGTTGGTTAATTGCTGTATTGCAATACAGCAGATACAGGCACAACCGATACGCCACGCTGTATTGCTATGAAGCATATTGTTATATACCGATATTTCAATATTGCTACAGCCCTATTATGAACTATAAAAATCAGATTTAAACATATTACTTAAATTATTACGTGGCAATATTACACGACTTCCATCGACACCACACTATAATTTGACCCATATGCTATATAAAACTATAGCTATCACTAAAGGTGATTAATACCCTGCAAAATTGCCTCGAAAGTACATACAATACCAATCAACCTGCACAACTGTCCACTGCAGCTTCATTCCTCCGTAAGTTTTGAGAGAGTTTTCATTCACAAGGTCACAAAGACCTTGATCTTTGTTCTATTGACCCAAATATCGTGTTGGGTAGTATGTCAACATAACCAATCCACCTGTGGAATTTGACTGCTGTATCGAAAGTTATGTAGTGAAAACCAAATGGTACAAGACAGCTTGTTAGAAGAAGCTCTAAAATTTGTATAGCCCTGCTCTCATTCACTACATGAAGGAAGAATAGAAATTAATGACCCAAAGTATTGCATATAAAATGGGAAAATTCATGTGCCATAATTTAGAGATGGAAATTATGTTAAAAGTTCATGTACATGTATTTTGATTATACAATGATATATTTTCCAGTGTGAGATACGTTTTTTGATGTCTTGTTATAGTATTACCTGTGTAAGAATGTCTCTCACTTCTTCACCTGGCAGCACATCTACATGTATGTTAAAAGAACCTAAATCTGGTTCAATGTTGAGCATCAGTCTACACAGATGTTCTTCTAGAAAGTGAATACCAGGACCCTCATGCAGAACTGACATGGCAGTGATTTTGCCAGCAAGGAAATATTCTTTCTCCTCCAGTTTTTTTATATTGTGGCTGAAGAACTTTGAGAACTCACACCCTTCGAACAAAGATGAACTGCACAGCTCTTGACGGACAAGCCTGTAATTCATTGATAAAAAGAAATACAACTAGAACTTCCTCTTGATGCAGAAATAAATACCCCCATCCCCCATTATATCTCTGTCCTCACATCTTTTGTTATAGAACATGATATTTGTTAGCTTTGTTTGAATGGGGTTTAAGATGTTTCCAGAAATTGTTAAGTTACATGTATGTTATTAACCTAACCATGTTTCCTTGGTTTCTAACCAGTACTCCACATATTATTTCTTTTTAAGTAACTGGAAACTTTCTCACATGCATCAGTGGTTTGGGATGAATAACATGGGACCAATGTCTTTTGTCAAATCATCACATAAAATGTGGTCAAGCTGGAGATGCCGAGGATTCATAACCAGATGGGTTATCGACTGATATTGAATCACCTAACAGAAAGCCTGATAAAATGTTTCCCTGTATATATTGCATTTAAATGGAATAATTAAAAGGAACACATATTGCATGATATAATCATTTGAAAAATTCAAACAAGAGGCCGAAGTTGATCACCTTTCAAAAATTTTCCCATATAGGGACCATTTTTTTTTTTACAAAAGAGACCATTTGAGCAATGAATATTTCTGTGTTATTTTTTTTTAAAATAGGCAAGCGGTTTCAGAAGAATATTTTTAAAGTTTTCACTAAAGACATGAGGAAAACTTACACAAACATAACAGCATTAACAACTTTGTTAGAGGTTCACCCAAGGAACATTCCTATGAAATAATTTTGAAATTAGGCAAGTGGTTTCCGAGAAGAATATTGCTTAAATTTTCACTACATACATATAGGAAAACTCCACCTGTTGGCTGAAGGGCAGTTTGTCAAATCTTAAAATCAACAACTGTAAATATAACAGCATTCCTGAAATATTATTTTAACATAATTTTTGAATTGGGTAATTTTTTATCATGGAGTCAAAGCCAAATTTTGCAGTCAGAGGGTAAACCTATAGTTCCCACAGGTTACACCAGTAGGGAACTAGTAAAAGACAATGTTTGTATTTAACAGATGAGAATATATAAATCACCACTTCTTAGTATTTACCACTAGGAAAAAACAGTTCCTTCCCTCTCTGTAGTAGGTCCTGGTATCCAGTTTCGCCTGGCGAACTCCTCCCCAGTCTTCTGTCTAACCTGGATGTATTTACCGTCACTCCACAGAAGCCATCCCATCTTAGTTTTGTAGTTAAGTTTTGGTCGTTTTCTGACATTCTGATACTTAAAAAGATGAGACATATTAAAGGGCATTATGTTAATCACTCAATGCTTAAATCAACTGCACTGAAAACATGTTTGCCCGACTGTTAAAATTATTCTTACAGTGTACCTTTAACCTTTATGTACATGACTGTATTCATAAATAAATAAATGGTTTCATTTTACAATTATTTGGCCTGATATCAAATACTTCGTACAGCAGTTCAAGCAAATAATCCTTCTTACTATATCAATTATCTAGACTTTCTTCTGAAAAAACAACAACAAAACAACAACTAATAAAAGGACATGTAGCAACATTTACACGTAGTAAGACTGGAACCGGGAAAGTCAACAATTCTTCTACCACACTGAGCTGTCCAACATGAACGTTCTACATTTTAACTCAGACTTTATTTTATAAAAATATGAACACCGACATAACAGTGATCATTAAATTCGATTGATTGATTGATTGAATATTTAGCATCATTTTTATGCCATCGAGGGCTAACAGATGATCAGTTAACCTAACCACTGTTTCCTGGGATAAACCAGTACTTGAGCACACCCCGTCTCCGCAAGTAACTGATAACTTTCCCACTTGAATCAGTGGTGAGAGACAAATGATAATGAGACAGAATGTCGTATATCAATCATCATGGAGACTGTTGCCGGGCGGGGCGGATTCAAACGACCCCTGGATTGATAGTCAGACATGTAACCGACTGAGCTAATCGGGCTGGCATCATTCATTAAATTTCCTAAGAAAAGGCTTAAGAAAAGCAAGCGTCCCAGATGATCAAGACTAAACAATTACGGTAATTCCCAAGTTACTGACTTATCCTAAGTTACCCGTTTTATGTCTATTTCGATATGGATGAAATATCTTAAACGGGAACATGCCAACAATATATGCATCTCCATTTGGAAGTGGTAAATTCTACCAAGTTTCATCAAATTCCATAGAAAGATATAGCAGGGACAAATTACAGCTCATCCATGATTATGTATTCGGCTAAGTAGTGTTCAAAGTTTTTAATCCAACAATGTAAACAACAAAGTTACAATATCAACAGGGGAACTAAGACTTATTTGTTACTTACCAAGCTTGTTTGTTTGTTTCTTATCTTTGCCACTAAATCCAGAAGTGAGGGTTTACTGGAACCTGCAATCTCATCTGAAAAGTAAGTAGCATATGAAGCATTCTTCAAGAGAAGCTATTCAGTCTAGCAAGAAATCTTATGTCAGAGTTAGCTGCATATGGCATACTATAAATATACATAAAAATTGGCTTTAGACTTTGTTTCTACCCAAATACATGTAATATTGACTTTGACCTGGATTCTTACTTAATATCAGTTATCTATTAAAAGATATAGGTTATTAGGTGTGTTTAAAACTGAAATCATTCACTTATCACAGGACACAAGATGTATCAATAGACACAGTAGCATCACATCTCTTACAGCTCAACAGCTGCTACATTAATACAGACTTGAAATACACTTACCATTTGTACTACTTGTGGCACAGGTTTCACAGGGTATTCCTGTTAGTACATATACATTATAGATATATGTAATAATTAATATAATAATAATAATGAACTGTTGGGGTGAGTAGAGGAGAGAATATATCCAGGCAGACACGCCATATATACTATTTAGATACAGCAAAACCTTTATTGTTAATGATCTAAACATTTTTTCTCATCATTTTTCGTCTATAATTTATATTAAGCTAAAACCAAAAAACTATGATGTTTCTGAGTCAATATCATGTGCACCAACACCGCAGTCATCAATTTTACCATTGTAGTTAATGGGCCCCTGACTTTACGGTCTTAATCTGCCTGTGATTACTTGGTTTTCACATATTCTAAAAATACACTACTGCGTCACTTGAATAATAGCACACTGCAGACTTGTGTAATGATTTCAGCTCAACCGCATTATAAAACATGTCAGTACAATGAGTAAAAGTGTCTTATTTTCTACGGAAAGAATTTGTAAATGAAAATGATGCTCATAAATGTCTCTCTTTTTCTTTTCTTTGCCAAAATCTGAGAATTCAATCAAGAAATTCCATCTCGAAGTTGTGCAGGTATCAAAATACAACACATTGGTGGGGAATGACACGAATTAGAATGTAAACAACTAACTTAAAAGAGTGGACTGTTTGAAGTTATTTATTTTCACATTTTTAAACCCATTACTCCATAAGGATTTTTTTTTTCTCTTCCAAATTGAAAGCATTAATTCACCACTTATCAGCAATGGGTGAATTATGTTTATATGTACTGACAGAGTGGAAAACAGTGCAGGAAGTGTTCAGAATTGTGCATTTGAGCCTTTAACCAACTGGTTTCAGTATAAAAATAAGGATATACCTGTCATTTTCCACATTTCTGATCCACTTAAAGCCATCAACTGTGTCATGTGGGTCAAACACCCATAAAATTCCTCATCAACCTCAAAACCATCTTTGTCCAACACAATTTGGATGTTAATGTTTTCAGGTATGTTAAATTTTTCTCTACCTGTAATCATAAACATGGTTTAAAATACATTTGTTAATTATGTGTTTTTACACTAGCAGTATGTTTTTCAATGTTAAATTATCTGTAAAACATTGTCGTTTCATTTTAACCCTTACTTCAAAGTGCTCTGTTTTTAATAACAGTTCTGAACATTCATTACAAAACAGAGACAGCAACGTTATCTACCGGTACTCTATCTAAATCAATTGTGAAATTTATTCTAGTACATGAAGCTCAACTATTTGCATGATATATATTTATTTGCTCAATATATAGAAAATGCCATTTTTATGGTCAAAACAGGTTACAGCCTGTTTATTTTTTGCATCGCCTTAAGTCATACATACACTTTTTCAATAGATCCCTGAAGTTAGAAGACAAAATTCCTTTCCGAACTGTTCTATCAGCGGATAAAACGTTCACAGCCAAGGAGCCAGACTGGTTTGAGGCCATCTGCAATCAAACAATAAAGTACTGAAAAATATCAACTGATAGTACTTGTGGTGCTAGTGTATTTCCTCTTAGAGATTTAAAAGTGCCTAGATAATTATTCCTTTCCTAGAATAGTTTTCCTCTTAACACTGCAGTTGGTAATGATGTGCAGTGACACAAGAAAAATGGTAGAATTATTTCTGTTCTTTTATTGTAGTATATCGGACATATGGACAGATGGAAAGCACAAAAACAATGTCTCCCAGAGTTGGAAGTTGGAGAGGTAATCCTTCTTATTAGTGTCAACATGTGATACCTCACGGTGTGTGACAAAATCTAAAGGAATTTTGACTCAATTCACAACACCACGGATTTTTACTAAAACCTCTCGAAAATATTGTATTATGAAAAAATAATGTGGACCATTTTTTTTCAATATTAAGTAATTTTAGCTGGTTTACAATAATCAATTTTTTGTGAAACAAACACAAGAAAACTTAAATCCCTATAAAAACAAAGTGTCCATTTTAAAGTAACTGTCACTTGATAAGTACCATAATTATGCAAATCGGAATATACAATGTTGTGACAATGTATATGCATAGGTACAGCAAACACATGGGATTATGTTGTTGTATGGTGTTTAGTGTTGCTTTCAACAATTTTTCAGTCATATCGCGACAGTGTCTACTTGACACAGTATTCCGAGCACTGTCACACTGGAGTATCATGCTGCAGACACATGGTATGATACCCCACCCAGTCACATTATACTGACACCGGGCTGACCAGACCTAGAACTCTCCTCTAAATGCTGAGCTTCAAATGGGATTAGGAAGAAGTGATTACCCCTGAGTCATTATGGGGTATTTGTATTTTGAAAACTTTCTGTATAAACTGCCATACATCTATAAGAAATGAAACATAAAAGAGCATTTCAATCCATGAATCGCAAAAACATGCGACAGTACAAAGCTACATCCCAAAAACAACAGGTGCCGACAAGTGGAAGGGTAAACCTAGCTAATTTGGCAATGAAAATTAGAAGATAAAACAAGAAAACTACAGAACATATGATTTTAGAATTAAAAATTAAACATCCATACATTTGAACTTCCATTTCCATGTCTTACCAAACACGGCAAAGACTGATAAAGACCCACAAAGACAAAAAAGTAACAACAAAGACTGTTTATAGGATTCATATATTTATACATTAATCTTAAGAAAATGTTTCCTCACAAGCTACAGCTTCATATCTTCAACGTTCTTTGTTTATCTTGATGATATGTTGATTTATAGGACAAAATATTTTAAATGTGATCAACAGCTTAAAATCAGTCGTACTTCTTTGGGACAAAATAGTATTATCCCAGCCCTACTTTTTGTTGTGCATATGCCGAGAGGCTCTACACTGTATCTATCCAGATCCAGATACCTTTATTAATCAATAGCTATAATTGTTACTTATGTTATGATTTTTTCCTATTCCATTGTCTGCCCTACCCCAGTGCTTGAAAATATTTTTTCAGATGGCCAAAGAACAGTTACAGGTCATTTCTGTCTCACAGTCTATCATTTCTTTAATGATTAATTGGACAGGAAGTACAATATGAAAGCCTATAGGCTATTTTGAATAAAATTTGGATCACTGTTTTAAGTCAGAGCAAAGTAAAATGTGAAAAAACCTCTACTCCAGAATCAGGTCTGTGCCAGAGCCTGATATCTCCTGAATCAGGTCTGTCCCAGAGCCTTATATCTCCTGAATCAGGTCTGTCCCAGAATCTGATATCCCCAGTCCCTGATATCTCCTGAATCAGGTCTATCCGAAAACCTGATATCTCCTGAATCAGGTCTGTCCCAGAACCTGGTATCTCCTGAATCTGATATCTCCTGAATCAGGTCTGTCCCAGTCCCTGATATCTCCTGAATCAGGTCTGTCCCAGAACCTGTTATCTCCTGAATCAGGTCTATCCCTGAACCTGGTATCTCCTGAATCAGGTCTGTCCCTGAAACTGATATCTCCTGAATCAGGTCTGTCCCAAAACCTGATATCTCCTGAATCAGGTCTATCCCAGAACCTGATATCTCCTGAATAAGGTCTATCCCAGAACCTGATATCTCCCTAACATGATATCTCCAGAATCAGGTCTATCCCAGAACCTGATATCTCCTGAATCAGGTCTGTCCCAGAGCCTTATATCTCCTGAATCAGGTCTGTCCCAGTCCCTGATATCTCCAGAATCAGGTCTATCCCAGAACCTGATATCTCCTGAATCAGGTCTGTCCCAGAGCCTTATATCTCCTGAATCAGGTCTGTCCCAGAATCTGATATCCCCAGTCCCTGATATCTCCTGAATCAGGTCTATCCGAAAACCTGATATCTCCTGAATCAGGTCTGTCCCAGAACCTGGTATCTCCTGAATCTGATATCTCCTGAATCAGGTCTGTCCCAGTCCCTGATATCTCCTGAATCAGGTCTGTCCCAGAACCTGTTATCTCCTGAATCAGGTCTATCCCTGAACCTGGTATCTCCTGAATCAGGTCTGTCCCTGAAACTGATATCTCCTGAATCAGGTCTGTCCCAAAACCTGATATCTCCTGAATCAGGTCTATCCCAGAACCTGATATCTCCTGAATAAGGTCTATCCCAGAACCTGATATCTCCCTAACATGATATCTCCTGAATTAGGTCTGTCCAAGAACCTGATATCTCCTGAACCTGATATCTCCTGAACCTGATATCTCCTGAATCAGGTCTGTCCCAGAGCCTGATATCTCCAGAATCAGGTCTGTCCTATAGCCTGATATCTCCAGAATCAGGTCTGTCCCAGAACCTGATATCTCCTGAATCAGGTCTGTCCCAGAACCTGATATCTCCTGAATCAAGTCTATCCCAGAACCTGATATCTCCTGAATCAAGTCTATCCCAGAACCTGATATCTCCAGAATCAGGTCTGTCCGAGAACCTGACATCTCCTGAATAAGGTTTATCCCAGAACTTCCAAAACCTGATATCCCCTGAATCAAGTCTGTCCCAGAGCCTGATATCTCCAGAATTAGGTTTATCCCAGAACCAGATATCTCCTGAACCTGATATCTCAAGAATCAGGTATGTCCAAGATCCTGATATCTCCTGATTCAGGTCTGTCCCAGAACCTGATATTTCCTGAATCAGGTCTGTCCAAAAACCTGATATCTCCAGAATCAGGTCTGTCCCGGAACCTGATATCTCAAGAACCTGATATCTCCTGAATCAGGTTTGTCCCAGAGCCTGATATCTCCAGTATCAGGTCTATCCCAGAACCTGATATCCCCTGAATAAGGTCTGTCCCAGAACCTGATATCTCCATAATCAGGTCTGTCCCAGAACCTGATATCTCAGTAGTTTCTGACAAGAAGATTTTTTAAGTTTTTACTAATTAAACTTGCCCTGCCCCTGGCGGCTATGTTTTTTAACGAATCAAGATGGCTTGAATAACTTGGTAGAGGGTCACCCAAGGATAGTTTTTGTGAAACTATTTTAAAATCGAGCCAGTAGTTTCTGACAAGAAGATATCCTAAGTTTTAACTATAGCTTTAATAGTAAACTTACCCCACCCCCTGGCCACCATATATTTTGACGAATCAAGATGGCTTGAACAAACTTGGTAGAGGGTCACCCAAGGAACATTTCTGTGAAATTATTTTAAAATTGAGCCAGTAGTTTCTGACAAGAAGATTTTTTTAAGTTTTTACTTTAGCTTATATAGTAAACTAATCCAACCCCCTGGCGGCCATGTTTGTAACGAATCAAAATGGCTTGAACAAACTTGGTAGAGGGTCACCCAAGGAACATTTCTGTGAAATCATATCAAAATTGGCCCAGTGGTTTCTGATGAGAAGTTGTTAAAAGCTAAAAGTTAACGAGGGACGACAGATGACGGACACCAGGCTATCACAAAAGCTCACCTGTGAGCCTTCGGCTCAGGTGAGCTTAAAATACGACTGATTTTTTTGTATGAGTAGCTTTCAGTGTTAAATGTTGAAGTCCACATCAAGTTTATATCTACATTCTGGTCAGGCCAGTTGCAGATATCATCTATTTTACTTCTAAATTGTTGGTCTTTATTCTTAATAAATTTGAAGTTGAATTCCTAAATCTTACAGATCTGACATCCATGCACCACAAGTGACAATGCAAGATTTACATATGAAATGTTTATACAACCAACTATAATTATGTAGTGCTGAGATTTATACATTATACATACATTATACATGTTAGTAGTATTTGAGTTTTATATAATTATGCACCACTTATTTTGATGATTACTTGTGATGTCTTGAAATTTACATATACCTTTTGTGATAATCTGAGATTTATATATACCTTTTGTGTTATTCGGAGATTTACATATACCTATGAGATTAACATATTTAGATATATGTATTCACATATTTTATAGAAAATTTACATAGTATTATTGGTTCATTGTTAACATGTGACTTGCATACACCTCCAGATTTCAAGACGATGTTTTAACCTTGGACTGAGCCATGTAACTTTGGTACTCAAGTTCTTCATGCGCTACCTTCTGTTCTAAATAAAGTATTAGAAAAACAAATTGTGTAGTAAACGGTTTAAGAATTGCAGCAGCTGAGGTCTTTATTAAGTATTCAAATTTCCCAGCTTGAAACAGTCCAACTTGTCTACAGTGTTCACCGAAGGGAAAAACCCAAACAGAAAACTTGTGAATTGATCACTATACAGATTTACCAATGAAATATTTATTTTGAAATTGAAGACAAAGAAATATGTAACTATGTCATTTTCTTCATTTAATAGTTTTATAAGAGAGGCAGTGATTTATTACACATTTATTGATTAAAACAAGTGTTAAGTGTATAATAATAAATGTATAAATATTGTTACAGATTTATTTTAAGAACACAATGTTATGACTGCAACAGTGCTACTCTATGTTCAATGGACAGAGCCTTGCCTTTCAGTGATTTTAAAAACTAGAAATGTGTCTCTCAACATAAATGCCCCCACTATTGATCTGAAACAAATATTTTACTGAAAATTTAGTCTGAACGGGGTGCCATTTAACTTGTGTAAAATTTGACAAATATCACACTTGGCTGGTATTTTACATTTATACAGCTTCTCACTAAATAATAATTAAATATAAAGTTCAGATAGACAATTCCAGCCCAAGGGAGATAACTGTTGGTGAGAACACTAAGGTTCAGATAGACAATTCCAGCCCAAGGGAGATAACTGTTGGTGAGAACACTAAGGTCCGGCTGAGTTTCTACTAAAACAGTTATCTGAGGGGAAGTTTTCTATCTGAACTGAAATTCTTTTTGCCATGGATAATTCTTTTTCTTGCACACCAAACAAATTGAATACTTGTTTTAATTTATCATCACATTTTTTAATACAATAACTATTATTTAAGTTACATCATATCTTTTGATATGTCAAATTGTCACAAGTAGTTCTAACATTGCAGCATGAGAATTTTATCTAAGCCACACGATATGATGGGAAAAAAATATCTAACCTCAATAAAAATGCAAATAGCCTTATCTAGTATACAATATATCTTATTTTATTTTTTTAATGGGGTTTGATGCCATTTTAAACACATTTCAGGGTATATATGACCTATCCAATTTTATTGGTTGAGGAAGATCTCAATTCACAAGTAACTGGCAGCAGGCAGGACTTGAACTTATGCCCTTAGCTGTGAAAGGTAAGTGATCTGAGACAGCACCTTTAACCTGTATGTATGTATGCAAATACAATGTTGGTATAACGAAGTAACAGTTCTAACATATTTACCTACCAAGATCTATCCTCTCTATTTCATTGTTCTGTCTCACGACTGCTATTCTCTGTTCTTCTGGCTCATTCTGAATTATTCATAAAGAAATGTACATTATATTAAGAATGGGAATAAATCTTCAGTTCACATGCATTTACATGTATCTGATATATACATCTGTTCAATGGTCTCAGTAGCTGTATCTGAAATATATATTTGTTCAATGTTCTCAGTAGCTGTATCTGAAATATACATTTGTTCAATGTTCTCAGTACATGTATCTGAAATATATATTTGTTCAATGTTCTCAGTAGCTATATCTGAAATATACATTTGTTCAATGGTCTCAGTACATGTATCTGAAATATACATTTGTTCAATGATCTCATTAGCTGTATCTGAAATATACATTTGTTCAATGTTCTCAGTAGCTGTATCTGAAATATACATCTTTTCAATGTTCACAGTAGCTGTATCTGAAACATACATTTGTTCAATGTTCTCAGTAGCTGTATATGAAATATACATTTGTTCAATGTTCTCAGAAGCTGTATCTGAAATATACATTTGTCCAATGTTCTCATTAGCTGTATCTGAAATATACATTTGTTCAATGTTCTCAGTAGATTTATCTGAAATATACATTTGTTCAATGGACTGAGTAGATGTATCTGAAATATACATTTGTTCAATGGTCTCAGTAGATGCATCTGAAATATACATTTGTTCAATGTTCTCATTAGCTGTATCCGAAATATACATTTGTTCAATGTTTTCAGTAGATGTAACTGAAATATACATTTGTTCAATGTTCTCAGTAGCTGTATCTAAAATATACATTTGTTCAATGTTCTCAGTAAATGTATCTGAAATATACATTTGTTCAATGTTCTCAAACATATTTTTCATATCAGTCATCAATCTAACAATGGACCAGTCATATCAAACTTGAAAGGTGACTCTTTTAAAGGTAAACAGAAAAGCAAAAGATTTCCAAATGGCAGAGTTGAGATGACACATATTTCTTACCAATACAGTCCAGGCCCTCGAGGTTTCAAAGTTTTTTCATGCTCAAACACATTTTCCAGGATTCATATAAAAACACGAATTACATGTAAAGCACAAACACTTGACTCAAAGTCACATTTGACAGTATGGATGTAGATATGAGGTAGAAAGTAGCAAGTATTTACAGGTATTTTGTAATGAGTCTATTTGTGTCAATCTCACATTTGACAGTATGGATGCAGATATGAGGTAGAAAGTAGCAGGTATTTACAGTTAGTTTGTAATGAGTCTATTTTTGTCAATCTCACATTTGACAGTATGGATGCAGATATGAGGTAGAAAGTTGCAAGTATTTACAGTTATTTGTAATGAGTCTATTTGTGTCAATCTCACATTTGACCGTATGGATGCAGATATGAGATAGAAAGTAGCAGATATTTACAGTTATTTTGTAATGAGTCTATTTGTGTCAATTTCACATTTGACAGTTTGGATGCAGATATGAGGTAGAAAGTAGCAAGTATTTACAGTTATTCTGTAATGAGTCTATTTGTGTCAATCTCACATTTGACAGTTTGGATGCAGATATGAGGTAGAAAGTAGCATGTATTTACAGTTATTTTGTAATGAGTCTATTTGTGTCAATCTCACATTTGACAGTATGGATGCAGATATGAGGTAGAAAGTAGCAGGTATTTACAGTTATTTTGTAATGAGTGTATTTGTGTCGACCTCACATTTGACAGTATGGATGCAGATATGAGGTAGAAAGTAGCAGGTATTTACAGTTATTTTGTAATGAGTCTATTTGTGTCAATCTCACATTTTACAGTATGGATGCAGATAAGAGGTAGAAAGTAGCAGGTATTTACAGTTATTTTGTAAAGAGTCTATTTGTGTCAATCTCACCTTTGGCAGTATGGGTGCAGATATGAGGTAGAAAGAAGCAGGTATTTATGGATAGTTTGTAATGAGTCTATTTGTGTCAATCTCACATTTGATAGTATGGATGCAGATATGAGGTAGAAAGTAGCAGGCATTTACAGTTATTTTGTAATGAGTCTATTTGTGTCAATCTCACATTTGACAGTATGTGTGCAGATATGAGGTAGAAAGTAGCAGGTATATACGGATATTTTGTAATGAGTATATTTGTGTCAATCTCACATTTGACAGTATGGATGCAGAATATGAGGTAGAAAGTAGTAATTATTTACGGATAGTTTGTTATGAGTCTATTTGTGTCAATCTCACATTTGACAGTATGGATGCAGATATGAGGTAGAAAGTAGCAGGTATTTACAGATATTTTGTGATGAGTCTATTTGTGTCAATCTCACATTTGGCAGTATGGTTGCAGATATGAGGTAAAAAGTAGCAGGTATTTATGGATATTTTGTAATGAGTCTATTTGTGTCAATCTAACATTTGATAGTATGGGTGCAGATATGAGGTAGAAAGTAGCAAGTATTTACAGGTATTTTGTAATGAGTCTATTTGTGTCAATTTAACATTTGACAGTATGGATGCAGATATGAGGTAGAAAGTAGCAGGTATTGAAGGATATTTTGTCATGAGTGTATTTGTGTCAATCTCACATTTGACAGTTTGGATGCAGATATGAGGTAGAAAGTAGCACGTATTTACAGTTAGTTTGTAATGAGTCTATTTGTGTCAATCTCACATTTGACAGTTTGGATGCAGATATGAGGTAGAAAGTAGCAGGTATTTACAGTTATTTTGTGATGAGTCTATTTGTGTCAATCTCACATTTGACAGTATGGATGCAGATATGAGGTAGAAAGTAGCAGGTATTTACAGTTATTTTGTAATGAGTCTATTTGTGTCAATCTCACATTTGACAGTTTGGATGCAGATATGAAGTAGAAAGTAGCAGGTATTTACAGTTATTTTGTGAGGAGTCTATTTGTGTCAATCTCACATTTGACAGTTTAGATGCAGATATGAGGTAGAAAGTAGCACGTATTTACAGTTATTTTGTAATGAGTCTATTTGTGTCAATCTCACATCTGACAGTATGGATGCAGATATGAGGTAGAAAGTAGCAGGTATTTACAGTTATTTTGTGATGAGTCTATTTGTGTCAATCTCACATTTGACAGTATGGATGCAGATATGAGGTAGAAAGTAGCACGTATTTACAGTTATTTTGTAATGAGTCTATTTGTGTCAATCTCACATTTGACAGTATGGATGCAGATATGAGGTAGAAAGTAGCAGGAATTTACAGTTATTTTGTAACGAGTCTATTTGTGTCAATCTCACATTTGACAGTATGGATGCAGATATGAGGTAGAAAGTAGCACGTATTTACAGTTATTTTGTAATGAGTCTATTTGTGTCAATCTCACATCTGAAATGGATGCAGATATGAGGTAGAAAGTAGCAGGTATTTACAGTTATTTTGTAATGAGTCTATTTGTGACAATCTCACATTTGACAGTATGGATGCAGATATGAGGTAGAAAGTAGCACGTATTTACAGTTATTTTGTAATGAGTCTATTTGTGTCAATCTCACATTTGACAGTATGGATGCAGATATGAGGTAGAAAGTAGCACGTATTGACAGTTATTTTGTAATGAGTCTATTTGTGTCAATCTCACATCTGACAGTATGGATGCAGATATGAGGTAGAAAGTAGCAGGTATTTACAGTTATTTTGTAATGAGTCTATTTGTGTCAATCTCACATCTGACAGTATGTGTGCAGATATGAGGTAGAAAGTAGCAGGTATTTACAGTTATTTTGTTATGAGTCTATTTGTGTCAATCTCACATTTGACAGTATGGATGCAGATATGAGGTAGAAAGTAGCAGGTATTTACGGATAGTTTGTAATGAGTCTATTTGTGTCAATCTCACATCTGACAGTATGGATGCAGATATGAGGTAGAAAGTAGCACGTATTTACAGTTATTTTGTAATGAGTCTATTTGTGTCAATCTCACATCTGACAGTATGGATGCAGATATGAGGTAGAAAGTAGCAGGTATTTACAGTTATTTTGTGATGAGTCTATTTGTGTCAATCTCACATTTGACAGTTTGGATGCAGATATGAGGTAGAAAGTAGCACGTATTTACAGTTATTTTGTAATGAGTCTATTTGTGTCAATCTCACATTTGACAGTATGGATGCAGATATGAGGTACAAAGTAGCAGGTATTTACAGTTATTTTGTAATGAGTCTATTTGTGTTTGAGTTGAGCATGGAACAAAGTTATATAAGCTGGGACCCTGGTTTGAAGCCGGTTCCCTGTGAGATTTAAGCTGGGAGCCTGGTTTGAAGCTGGTTCCCTGTGAGATATAAGCTTGGAGCCTGGTTTAAAGCCTGTTCTCTGTGAGATATAAGCTGGGAGCCTGGTTTAAAGCCGGTTCTCTTTGAGATATAAGCTGGGACCCTGGTTTGAAGCTGGTTCCCTGTGAGATATAAGCTGGGAGCCTGGTTTGAAGCTGGTTCCCTGTGAGATCTAAGCTGGGACCCTGGTTTAAAGCCGGTTCCCTGTGAGATATAAGCTGGGACCCTGGTTTGAAGCTGGTTCCCTGTGAGATATAAGCTGGGAGCCTGGTTTGAAGCCAGTTCCCTGTGAAAGGACCTGAGTGCCAAACCAGCCAGAAGATGAGGCTTTCTCCATATTTTTCATCCTCTACTACCCATACTTACAGTTTTCTCCACAAGTTCTTTGTAAACTATATTTAGTTCACTGATAATTTGGTTGATAAAGTCAGAAAAAACCACTTATGTTTAGGTTGTACTTAACTGACCCTAAAATTGAGGGTTTTTTTGCTTCTTGAAAAAAAAAAAAAAATGTGAAAGTATGAAAAACTGCAGAAAAAATCTGTTTAATGTGTAAAGAATATTATATCTAAATTGTTCCTTATTGATTTTAACTATCATAGCTTTATTTATAGACTAAAAAAACAAGTTAAAATCAATTTGCTTATAATAGTTCATTATTGTTACATTTTCACTATGAAATACAAATCAGATAAAAATAGAAAAGAAAAAACACATCAAACTTACATATAACAATAAAACAGTTTAAATAAATGCTTTAGTTATTAAATGTACATCAAGTATTCATAAAATCAAACAATTTCTAAAAATGTGGTATAATAAATGTCATACCATTAATCAACAATAGTCATTATTTCAGCAGAGATTTGCAAGTCCCACATAACTACCAAATATTGACATCAATCCAAAGACTACCAAAGAACATAAAGTAGTTTTTTATAAAATGACTATGTTTATTGAGGTATTAAATCCACCAATGGCATTATTTTATAAGCAAGTCATATACTGAAATCCTGAGATGCTAATTTTTACTACAAAAATTAGCGATGTTGCTATGTTAACGGTTACTGTTTTTTGCTCACCTTATTTTCAACTTTGTCCTCAATTCAATAACACCATGACCACAATGGCTACAGATGAGAAATTCAACTTTACTACAACAGCTTCACATGAGAAATTCAACTTGACCACAATGGTGCCAGACGAGAAATTTAACTTTTCAACAATGGTGCCAGATTGACCACAACAGCATCAGATGAGAAATTCAACTTGACCACAACAGCACCAGATGAGAAATCGTCTTGACCACAATGGCACCAGATGAGAAATTCAACTTGATGACAATGGCATCAGATGAGAAATCAGCTTGACCACAATGGTACCAGATGAGAAATTCAACTTGACCACAATGGCACCAGATGAGAAATCAACTTGACCGCAATAGCACTAGATGAGAACTTTTAACTTGTGATAATGAAACACCAAATTTTATTTTTTTAAATTTAAACTAACTTTAAATCTAATTTATATATTATAAATGTCCATGCTGTAAAAATTTAGGATGGACATCTGTTCAACATATACCAACCATTTAAATGGCCAATGCCTTGTTAGCCACACCAGACACTTCATTAATGGATTCTGTATACTGATCAAACAATATTCTATAATCTTCTCCAGGGTGAACTCACCAGTGTGGTCGAACTGACATTGCATCTTTGTCTAAAATTTACAAACAAGCCAAACCACTTGTGTATATCAATCTCACAAACACAGATACTTTTTAACTGCACACATATGATACATATCTACACACATATGATACATGTCTGCACACATACGATACATATCTGCACACATATAATACATGTCTGCACACATACAATACATGTCTGCACACATGATACATATCTGCACACATACGATACATGTCTGCACACATACATTACATGTCTGCACACATATGATACATATCTGCACACATATGATACATATGTGCACACATACGATATATGTCTGCACACATATGAAACATGTCTGCACACATATGATACATGTCTGCACACATAAGATACATGAATAAATATATTTTTAATGTGATTTAATACTAATTTAAAACATTACATATTATAAATGATAGCTTGTTAAAAAATCTAATGATGAGTGACTGCAGAACAAGTGTAGGCAGAACCACCATCCATCCCCAAATAACTAAACTAAAAATGTGTCTTGATTGAAAGCCAATTTTTTACAGAAAATTAAGCAATAACTTGTGTAAAAATTGACCAGCTTGTCCTATATATAATAATTATACAGCTATTAACTAAATACACAGACACCTTCTGAGGTAATAGATAGGAAACACATTTTTTAGCTTGGACAGATGAAAGCATAAAAACATCCACACATAATGATTGTGTTTGGACTGTGGTGAGAGGGAAGTGACTGTAAGATATTTATACCTTATATTTATACCATTTAAGCAAGGAGGACCTGGAAGTATGCTATAAGTATACTGCATTCTGTAGTAATTGTATCTGCCTATTGTCAGGGCATTTTTCCTGGAAATACGGGAGAGGCCCAAAGCCTTGATATTGGGAAAATACAGCGAAAATACAGCAGGATTGAGGGAAAATTAGGAATATTTTTAAGACTATAGCAAACTGAAAATAAAGCGTAACACAGTTAAGATAATGTTCAAACCAAATAATTATCAGATATTACAGTAATATGTCATATCCATATCCTTTAAATTAATGCAAAGCTAAACTTGATTATTCATCCATAACTATCAGTTTTGTAAAAGGTTACTGGTAGACCCAATGAATCTGACCTCTATAATAAATTATGTACTATAGACAAGGCAAAATAACCTATAATAAGGTACAATTATTAAGACAGTGTTATGGTTCTTTCTGTGTGCACCTCCACACATTGCCCTCTATCTCAAGTTATTTTTAACACTTTTGAAAATATGCTCCAGACAAGCAAAAATAAGCAAAAAGTCTAATTTAAAGTACAAAAGGGGAGATAACTCTGTCATTATTCAAGAGAGAATTCACTCTGCACTTGCACACATTGCCCATAATCTATTTTCAAAATGTCACTGGATTCCCTTCAGTATTCTAGTTTTTTCTTGGACAAGAAATTTAACGGATACACATGTGGAGGTATGTGTGTGCGTATATGTCAGACCATTTGGCAACTATATGTGTGTGCGCATACATCGGCCATGTGGCAACTATATGTGTGTGCGTATATGTCGACCATGTGGCAACTATATGTGTGTGCGTATACATCGACCATGTGGCAACTATATGTGTGTGCGTATATGTCGACCATGTGGCAACTATATGTGTGTGCGTATACGTCGACCATGTGGAAACTATATGTGTGTGCGTATATGTCAACCATGTGGCAACTATATGTGTGTGCGTACATGTTGACCATGTGGCAACTATATGTGTGTGCGTACACGTCGACCATGTGGCAACTATATGTGTGTGCGTACACGTCGACCATGTGGCAACTGTATGCTTGCCCTTCAGGGAGCATCATAACAATTTAGCTATTGTGATTTTTTAAGGATTTTAGGTCATTAGTTTCAGTTGAGTTAGGTGAACATCTGTCATTCAGAGCATGTAAATGTTTGGTCTCTTTCACTCTGATGACCAGAGACAATATGTTGAGAGATAATTAAAAAAGACCCTGACCCCAGTTTCACTAAACATCTTAACTTGATTTTTTGAAATAATGTTACTTCATCCATATTGATTATATTGCATGTTATCCTTAGTCTGGTTCCGATTTCAATTATGTGTGGTGATTTAATGTGTAACAATTATGTGTGGTGATTTAATGTGTAACAATTATGTGTGGTGATTTAATGTGTAACAAGTTCAAGAAATCATTAAGTTGTGGGAATCATTTCTGATAATGCCTCCAATATAGTTGCCTGTATGTGTGTAATACAGCACTTTCAATTTCCTCCCATACTCTTCAGCTGTTTATCCGCAGAGCTTATGACACTGTGCCATCAATCTCACGTACAATAACTGTAGCAAGAAAGTTGGTGTCATATTTTCATCGGTCTGCAAGTCAGGGGCTGAAAGTTCGGCAGAAACAGAATGATCTGCCTGCAAATGCTTTGATTCTGGACTGCCCAACGATACATGTATATACTTTTGTTTTACTTTTTAAACAACACAAAATCTGAATACATTTATGTTCATGTAAATATTCACCCCGCAGCAGTTATTTACCCTTACACATTTAGCTGTCTTGAAACCTCGGCACATTTTAGAATGGTGGAAAAAGTCATATAATTATAGAGTAGAATAGCCCTGCACCCATCATGGGCTTGTCAATTTTTTATCTGGGCTAGGGTTGGTTTTATAAAATATTGCATAAAATGGCCCCTCTAGAAAAACCGGGCCCCATTAAAAAATATCCCAGTCAAGCCCGAGATACAGTCTTAATTTGTCAATTAACAAACCTAATTAGTAATAATCCTCCTAGCAGCATTCCTACCCAATGAATCAATCATCGACCACATGTTATTAGTTGGCATTGGTTTTGCACACAACATGTCATAAATCTTAGTGGGAGGAGTTTAACTCTTGGTATCAACCACTCACTATCCGTTATTCACAGGACAGAAGTACTCATGATATAACAGATGTGTTTATTCAAAGAAAATTTCACAAAATTTCAAAATTGCAATATCATGAGCGACATGTCAGCCATTTGTTAGGGGAGTTATTTAAATATTTATGGTATCTACTAGTAATTAGCTGTAAATAAAACTTTAAAAGATAATGCACATACAAAACACCCAGGTTTAAACAATGTATAAATGGAGGCGTGTTATTCATTAGCGTTCGTGTACACGTTTACAGAAATCAGTAACTATGACAGCCCTACATGTAGTTCAGTGCTGCCAATCTTGTTCTTATTGGAATAACCAACCAATGGGTTTCTGCCATTGTTTTGTTGTTTAATTTGCCAATCGAAAATAACATTTGACTGGTTAACAACTTTTAAGTTATTACTACACTGGTCATTTTTTTATTCATAAATAAAAAATGAAATCTCAGCTGCATATATAATGTCTTTTTTTTTCTTTTTATATGCTTAATTTTGTTTGCTCATTTACACAAATACGAGCCTATTCTTCAGTGCGGTATATAATGATATAATGTATACATGTATTATTTCTCCAGTCAAATATGCTATACCTAATAAACTTGAATTTGACAGTCAACTTTAAAAATAATCTTATAACAAAATTTTATCATTTTAACTATTAAATAAATATCCTTCCCCAATCGTTCAATTAACATTAGCAAGATAGCTGAATACACAGTTGACCTGACACGAGAGCAACTATCGCTCCACCCACTGGCCATGTGACAATGTTTGTCCAAGTAAATACAATGTAATACAATGTACTGTTTACTTATAGGCTGTTAGCTTGTCTAAGAAAAATGGTGGAACTGGAAACAATATTGATCACTGATTGGATTATCGAATTGTTTGATTGACAGCTTGCATCTGGTCAATTACCTTATTAAGTTCTCTACTGTATTTATTCAGTTTCTTAAAGATGGCACCACACTGGCTCTCCATACTGTTTAAACTTGCTATCCATCCAGCTGGCCAGCAGCCTTTCCCAGTTCTTGTTAAGGTTTCAGATAGTCTCAATCAAAGTCCTGCAGGTGGGTATATAATTATATATAAGTAAGCAATATCAGGGGGACAGGTGGGTATATAGTTATATATAAGTAAGCAATATCAGGGGGACAGGTGGGTATATAGTTATATATAAGTAAGCAATATCAGGGGGATAGGTGGGTATATAATTATATATAAGTAAGCAATATCAGGGGGGCAGGTGGGTATATAGTTATATAAAAGTAAGCAATATCAGAGGGACAGGTGGGTATATAGTTATATATAAGTAAGCAATATCAGGGGGACTGGTGAGTATATAGTTATATATAAGTAAGCAATATCAGGGGGACAGGTGGGTATATAGTTATATATAAGTAAGCAATATCAGGGGGACTGGTGGGTATATAGTTATATATAAGTAAGCAATATCAGGGGGACTGGTGGGTATATATAGTTATATATAAGTAAGCAATATCAGGGGGACAGGTGGGTATATAGTTATATATAAGTAAGCAATATCAGGGGGACAGGTGGGTATATAGTTATATATAAGTAAGCAATATCAGGGGGACAGGTGGGTATATAGTTATATATAAGTAAGCAATATCAGGGGGACAGGTGGGTATATAGTTATATATAAGTAAGCAATATCAGAGGGACAGGTGGGTATATAGTTATATATAAGTAAGCAATATCAGGGGGACAGGTGGGTATATAGTTATATATAAGTAAGCAATATCAGAGGGACAGGTGGGTATATAGTTATATATAAGTAAGCAATATCAGAGGGACAGGTGGGTATATAGTTATATAAAAGTAAGCAATATCAGAGGGACTGGTGGGTATATAGTTATATATAAGTAAGCAATATCAGGGGGACTGAGATTTATTGTTTGTAAGATGTATATTGACATAACATGATTT
The DNA here is from genome assembly GCA_029582155.1 of Panopea generosa. Lineage (NCBI taxonomy): Eukaryota > Metazoa > Mollusca > Bivalvia > Adapedonta > Hiatellidae > Panopea > Panopea generosa. Next base: position 9,425,061 of record CM055909.1, read on the forward strand.
CCAATAACAATTAATTACCATTTTACATTTCAAATATAAATCTCACATCAGATCCATGAAAAGATAAGATTTATATAAAGATTGCATTTTAAACCATTATAAACCCATAACATGCTGCATTTCTGTTTGAATATTAAGCATCATTTTATGCCATCAGGAGCTAACAGACTCAGTTAACCCAACCTCTTTCATCTGGCAACCAAGAAAGGTTAACCAGTAGTTTATAGTATAGTTTATACTAAAGATTGATGAAAGTTCAGAGCTTATTTAGACCGCTCTCAAGTTAGCATCCTGAGTAGAACCAGCACTGAGTGTTGTTTTATGAGAGGCATCAGGTCGAACTGGGGATCAAACCCACAACCTCTGGTGAGAGCAGCCAACACTATCCATTACACCATCACCCCCGCTGTACTCGAGCTCACTTATCTTCACAAGTTATTGACAACTTCATTGACACTGTATTATAAATGCTTTGAAAAATCATATAACTAGATTACAAATTTTGTTTAATACTGGTCAAGTGTTACTCAATATATTTTATAATATAAATATAGCAGCTGATATAATGATTTTAATTTTACTCTTTTTTATGATTGACTGACTATATAGTGAATGAATGAATGGTGTTTTACGGCACGTCAACACATAAATAGGTCATTTTGGGCGCAAATTGACTATATAAAAGTTTTACTATACAACTCCACCTTATATACTTATAAATGACTTTTCATACATGTATTGTGCTATTAAAAACTACGTGACAGATAAGCCTGATTAGGCTGGGTACATTATTACCAATATTATGTTTAATTGTTTATGTTTGACTCATTTCATGTTAATAAATAGATAAATTAAAAATTATAAAAAAAAATAAGGTATGAGAAGAACTCAGCCCTAAACAACACAGACTTGTCTGTATACAAAAGATGCTTAACATATTGAAATGTCGGACAACTCAGGTGTAAAAAATTAATTTTGAACTTGAAGACTGTGATAAACACAAAAGATGGTTATATTTACACCTCACTTAGTAAAATATTCAGGTGTGGCTTCACATATTATCTATCATGCTTGAGTAATTACTATGTCTGACCTTGTCACATATTGTCTATCATGCTTGAGTAATTACTATGTCTGACCTTGTCACATATTATCTATCATGCTTGAGTAATTACCATGTCTGACCTTGTCACATATTATCTATCGTGCTTGAGTAATAACCATGTCTGACCTTGTCACATATTATCTATCGTGCTTGAGTAAATACCATGTCTGACCTTGTCACATATTATCTATCGTGCTTGAGTAATTACCATGTCTGACCTTGTCACATAGTATCTATCGTGCTTGAGTAATTACCATGTCTGACCTTGTCACATATTATCTATCGTGCTTGAGTAATTACTATGTCTGACCTTGTCACATAGTATCTATCGTGCTTGAGTAATTACAATGTCTGACATTGTCACATATTATCTATCATGCTTGAGTAAATACTATGTCTGACCTTGTCACATATTATCTATCATGCTTGAGTAATTACTATGTCTGACCTTGTCACATATTATCTATCATGCTTGAGTAATTACTATGTCTGACCTTGTCACATATTATCTATCATGCTTGAGTTATTACTATGTCTGACCTTGTCACATATTATCTATCATGCTTCAGTAATTACTATGTCTGACCTTGTCACATATTATCTATCATGCTTGAGTAATTACTATGTCTGACCTTGTCACATATTATCTATCATGCTTGAGTAATTACTATGTCTGACTTTGTCACATATTATCTATCATGCTTGAGTAAATACCATGTCTGACCTTGTCACATATTATCTATCATGCTTGAGTAAATACCATGTGTGACCTTGTCACATATTATCTATCATGCTTGAGTTATTACTATGTCTGACCTTGTCACATATTATCTATCATGCTTGAGTAATTACTTTGTCTGACCTTGTCACATATTATCTATCATGCTTGAGTAATTACTATGTCTGACCTTCTCACATATTATCTATCATGCTTGAGTAAATACCATGTCTGACCTTGTCACATATTATCTATCATGCTTGAGTAAATACTATGTCTGACCTTGTCACATATTATCTATCATGCTTGAGTTATTACTATGTCTGACCTTGTCACATATTATCTATCATGCTTACCTTGTCACATATTATCTATCATGCTTGAGTAATTACTATGTCTGACCTTGTCACATATTATCTATCATGCTTGAGTAATTACCATGTCTGACCTTGTCACATATTATCTATCATGCTTGAGTAATTACCATGTCTGACCTTGTCACATATTATCTATCATGCTTGAGTAATTACTATGTCTGACCTTGTCACATATTATCTATCATGCTTGAGTAATTACAATATCTGACCTTGTCACATATTATCTATCATGCTTGAGTAATTACAATGTCTGACCTTGTCAAGTCCAGCATTTCCTTCCACAGTAACTGATCAATTTTGAAGCTGTTGAGCCCACATCTTATATAAGCCTCCTGCTTTTTAAGGAATTCCATCTGGGCTTGTATGTTTTGGATGTTCTCTGCGGCATCTCCAGAATGGAACCTTGGTTGTGAACTCATCCGCCAAGATGTGAATTTGTTTCTAGAACTCCTCGGACTAGCCCAGTAGATTGGCCTTCAACTTTTCCTATAAATTTTTGCCATAACTTTAAAGGGGCATTTAAAAATCAAATTTACATATAAGTACAAATGAAATCAGGTTTTAACTGTTTGACAGTAAAACATTTGGTGACCTTCAGAAAGTATCATTTATATATATGAAACTTCAAATTTCAGAAATCGTTTCAAGTTCCGAAAAAAACTGGTAAAGAAATCTTTAAAAAATACAATTTGATATTTGTTTATTAATGTTGTTTTTTTTAAATATAAAATAGAAGTGAAACATATTTCAGTTATATTTAACATAAAATGGATTATCAGGGATTAAATTCATCAAAAGCTTGAGTCTGAGAATTGAACTCAGATTCAAAATCTTATATTTTACAAATCCTGTAAACATAAATTTAAAATTGCTCATTTCAGCAAGTAAATATAGAAATGTGTTTGTTTAATTGATATTATCTGGATCTTTTTTTTTTTTTGTATTCCAATACATTACAATATATTACAATATATAACAATTTCAACTTACAGAAACATATAGCATTTACACAAGTGTTATTTTTTAAATGACAATTGTAAATAAGTAGTTTTTTGTTACAGACATCTCCCCATAAGGGATGCCATCCCTTATAGAGAAATATCTGTAGCAAAAAACTACACATGGTATGTAAATATATATCATTTAGAAAGTTTAATCCATTCATCACATAGCTATGGTGTTATGTGTTACAATAATAACCCTAAAATTATCATTTTTAGTTGATATTCTATGTTTAAATTTAATGTCTAATATAAACAATAGTATTTGAACACCGTTTTTTTGTAGGAAAAATAAAAAATGTCACTGGTAAGTGTCGCATGCCCCCCCAAATGGTCATTGAAAATAACAATATAATTATGTTATAATAGGTAGCGATGTATCCATTAATATAAAGAGTTATGGACTGATGTTTCAGACGAGACATGCAATTTCATGTTTTTTTACATAAAAATGTGACCTTGACCTTTGTGTAACCTTGACATCTGATGTAATGGTCTGGGTATTTCAACAATTAAATGCTGTTGAAACATCATCATGACATGCTGATCACTTGTGTCAAGCTACATGTATTTTAAAATCCCTAAATGTGAGACAAAGTTACAGATCAATTGTTGATAAATTGAGCCAAGTGTTTTTGAAATCCATCCATGTATGATAAAGTTAAAGGATGGATTGGAGATCTCAAACAGATTCAAAGTGTTGTCATACATACTAAAAGTGTGACCTTGACCTTTGAGGTATGGGTCTAAGTTTTACTTATGACATGTTGTCATGTCATCTTGATAAATTCAGCCAAGTAAAAGGCAAAGTCACAGGCCAGACACACAATATCAAACAAATTGAAAGTGTGACCTTGATCTTTGAGGAAAGGTTCTGGGTCTTACATGCAACACTTAATTATGTCATGTTGATCAACTGAGCGAAGTGTTTTTAAAATTTTTCTGTAGATGACAGACTGGACAAGAAATGTCAAAATGACTGAAAGTGTTGTCAAACAAAGTTAAATTGTGACCTTGACCTTTGAAGTGGGAGTTTGGGTATTAAGTGCAACATGCCATCTTTTTATGCTGATCATTTATAACAAGTATTTATAAAAATCCATCTATGTATGACAAAGTTGCAGGCCGGACATGAAATCTCACAGACTTAAAGTGTGACCTTGACCTTTGAGGTAAGGGTGTAGGTCTTACTCGCGACATGTCGTCATGTTATGTTGATCATTTGTAGCAAATATCATTAAAATCCATCTATGCATGACAAAGTTACAGGTCAGACATGAAATCTCACAGACTCAAAGTGTATTAAAACAAACTCAAAGTGTGACCTTGAACTTTGAGGTACGGGTGTGGGTCTTACTCGCACCATGTTGTCATGTTATGTTGATCATTTGTAGCAAGTATTTATAAAATCCATCTATGGATGACAAAGTTACAGGCCGGACACGCAATCTCACACAAACTCGAAGTGTTGTCAAACAAACTGAAATAGTGACCTTGACCTTTGAGGTACGGGTGTGGGTCTTACTCGTACAACGTCGTCATGTTATATTGATCATTTGTAGCAAGTATCATTAAAATCCATCTTTGCATGACAAAGTTACAGGCCGGACAAGATATCTCACACAGACTCAAAGTGTATTCAAACAAACTCAAATTGTGACCTTGATCTTTGAGGTACGGGTGTGGGTCTTACTCGCACCATGTTGTCATGTTATGTTGATCATTTGTAGCAAGCATTTATAAAATCCATCTATGCATGACAAAGTTTCAGGCCGGAGACAAAATCTCACACAAACTTGAAGTGTTGTCTAACAAACTCAAATAGTGACCTTGACCGTTGAGGTACGGATGTGGGTCTTACTTGTGACACGTCGTCATGTTATGTTGATCATTTGTAGCAAGTATCATTAAAATCCATTAACGCATGACAAAGTTACAGGCCCGACAAGAAATCTCACACAGATTCAAAGTGTATTCAAACAAACTCAAATTGTAACCTTGATCTTTGAGGTACGGGTGTGGGTCTTACTTGCACCATGTTGTCATGTTATGTTGATCATTTGTAGCAAGTATTTATAAAATCCATCTATGCATGACAAAGTTACAGGCCGGACACGAAATCTCACACAAACTAGAAGTGTTGTCAAACAAACTCAAATAGTGACCTTGACCTTTAAGGTACGGGTGTGGGTCTTACTCGCGATATGTCGTCATGTTATGTTGATAATTTGTAGCAAGTATCAGTTAACTCCATCTATGCATGACAAAGTTACAGGCCGGACACGAAATCTCACACAGACTCAAAGTGTATTCAAACAAACTCAAATTGTGACCTTGATCTTTGAGCTATGGGTATGGGTCTTATTTGGGACACGTCGTTATGTTATGTTGATCATTTGTAGCAAGTATCAACAAAATCCATCTATACATGACAAAGATACAGGCTGGACACGAAATACCAGACGGACGGACAGACGTTCTCACGAATGCGTATTAAAGTGGCTTCTTTGCGTCAATCATATACTTGTGTGGCTAAATTTTAGAAAATTTTAGCAACGTAAGAGAAAAAAAGCCACTTAAATACTGTTTTTTAAGTGTCTAGAAACAGCCACATAATTATTTTTCAACAGCTTTTCAACTGTCTATAAAAATTACTAACCCTAAACCCTAGACACTTAACTACCCATTTGTTTGCCCGGACAGACGGAAGGACGGACGTACGGACAGATGGAAGGACGGACATATGGATTATCTGGATCTTATCTTTTCATTTACAGTTTGAGCCAGTGTCCGAATCAGACCTTCTAAAATTCCAAAATGCAAATCGGTCCAGGTTTTTTACTACAGTAAGAATCGCACTTATTTTAAAAAAATCACTAAAATTGCCTTACATTATGCCTTTACATGTAAGCATACCCCACCCACCATGTCAGCTGCATCATGTATTTTCTCTGTTTATGTATTAATAAGGAATGATTTAAAGTTTATTTGTGTATTATTTATAACATACTTTATCACAGTGTGTAAATTTTAATGACTGACATTGTGTTTCCGCGTTACTCAATAATTTTCATTATATTAAAAATGATCAATCGAACCGGAAGTGTTGCAAGTTCCGGAAGCTGCGTGAAATAATCACCATGGAAACCAATGTAACGGTTCAACCACCAAAGTAAATCATTCAGAACCTGTCCCACATCAAAACAAAATCGGTCCGGGTTTTATCACTTTCATTAATTAATGTCATCAATTTTATAATTAAATTATTTTTAAAAATAAAAAAATGAAACAAACAAGTAACGCTGCACGTTTTATCAAATATTTTAATGACGCAAACAATATTCGGTCCCAGCTTTGGTTAGCGGTATATCAAAGAAATTACGGACGCAAACAGTCTTTTGATGAACCGACAGAACGCTATGGGTCGCTGATCACACATCGGAGGCGTGCTACATAGTGATAGACTCTCCCGATAAACTCCCCTAATACTGTCAATGGTTTAGTCGAAAATGACATCATTTCGCACAGCAGGTGACAAAATAAACGGATTATTGGGTCAAATGATATTGCCGCAAGGCGTATTTCACAGGTCAGTATGGCATGGTAAGAGCAATTTATGAGATCTTATACGACCGATAGAAAATATCTGGACCGATTTTTATTGAACTTTGAAAGTATTTGGACCGATTTTTTATTAAACTTTGAAACGAAAACCGGTTTTGAACTTCAGAAATCGGTCCAAAAACCAAAAAAACGGCAATTTAAGAAGGCCTGGTCCGAATCTCAAGACTAAAATTATTGATGAATTTAGTTCCTGACCTTTGAAAAGAGTCAACAGGTTTAGTAATTAATTTATTTGACTGGTTTAGTTGATAGGATTTGACTCCTCTGGTGGCAATGAGTGTTATAGGATCAGACATAATTTCAGTTTTACCTTGTGTTTCTTCAACATTCCCTCGGCCTCCATAAGTTTTTCCTGGAAAGGTGACTCCTTCTGTACTGAGGTCATTCAACATGGATTTAACCTGTGTGGAATTGATATAAATAATGTTATCAAGGACATTCAAACAAGTTTGGAGTTCTATTTACAAACTCTACTTCATAGACTAATAACAAAATAAATGTGATAGTTATGAATGTCCTATCACACATCTGTAACTACAAATGTTGATAGTTATGAATGTCCTATCACACATCTGTAACTACAAATGTTGATAACTATCTGGTTTATTATGTTTCCCTTGTGAATAAACTTGTGTTAGCCGTTTCTAAGTAGCTTAGTAGGTCTCACTTGACGGTAGCAAGATTATTGCGCTTAAGAAATTAGAGCTGTGTAAATTGGGGTTATGTTCCAGACAAGGATTTTGACAGACAGACAGATGCACGAGGAAAGCGGAGGCTATTTGCTAGCCCTTCAGGGAACATAATAAATTAAGATATTAAGGTTTCATGAACTCTTCCTGACTGACTTCTACAGTAAGATCAGATTTCATCAATTTGAAGTATTATTTTCATCATTACCAAAATAATAATAAAAAATAATGAAATTGAAGTAATTATGAACTTACATCCTCTGGAAGAGCAACCTCATATGTCTCCAAGACTGATCATGCAGTGGTGGGAACCTCTGTTGTGGTAAGTCTGCTGTTGAGATTCCACAAATCCAAGCTATTTCCTAATTCATCCAAGGTTGGTGGAGACTTACTTACACTGTGATGAAAATAAAACTTTTGTTAACAATCTGAAAACCTTTATTGACCATTTTTAGTTGTGTTACCAATTGACCAACACAAAATTGACAATCGCTCCAACCACTGGTCACTTGGCATTGCTTGTCAAAGTAAAATGGTTGCACTTGAAGCAATATTGATCACTGAATGGATTATCGGCTTTTTTGACTAACAGCACTCATCAGGTCAATTGTTTTAAAATTAAAATGCGTAGACATCTTACTCCCAATCAGGGGTGGTACCTTACTCCCAATCAGGGGTGGTATCTTACTCCCAATCAGAGGTGATACCTTACTCCCAATCAGGGGTGGTACCTTACTCCCAATCAGGGGTTGTACCTTACTCCCAATCAGGGGTGGTACCTTACTCCCAATCAGGGGTGGTACCTTACTCCCAATCAGGGGTGGTATCTTACTCCCAATCAGGGGTGGTACCTTACTCCCAATCAGGGGTGCTATCTTACTCCCAATCAGGGGTGCTATCTTACTCCCAATCAGAAGTGGTATAATCTTGTAAAATATCTACTTGTCTGTAGATGACATCTACGTTCAAGACCATTTACCTTAAAACAAAACAATTGGCAAAGAAACTTTTATTTTAGGTTATAGAATTCAATTAATAGAAATTCCTTTTTTCAATGCCATGAATCTAAATGATTTCAAATAACTTATTTTGGTGGAAACACAACATGAGCCATTTTTGCATACTTCATCTTTCCCTTTTTAAACTATAACTGAAAATATTACTTGTCCACAGGCAAGTAAACTCACATGACCATATTTGAAAATGTACAATACAGATAACTTGGCCATCCCTGCCAATATATATTGTGTTACGTTGAATTGTAAGAACTTCTTCCACCAGACAAAATGGCAGCTGTATAGTCAATTTTCACTGTTATCATGTAAAAAAAATTTAAAGTAATATATTTATTGATTATTAAAAAAATGCTGTTATTTGACACCTACAACATATTTGTAAAATGTTTAATGTTTAATATTAATATTAAGGTAAATTGTTGTACATTCAAGTTTTTCCTATTCTAATGTGTTAACAGTCCTTATTTATAACATTTTTTTTTATATATTTTACAGGAAAAAATGTCATTACTTTTCCATTAAGAAACAAATAAAAGCATAAGAGACACACCACCCTACATCCTCAAATGAAAGATGTTTTGTTTAATCTAAAAACCTTCATTAATATTATTGCTGCAGTTGGACGCAGAAATATCTCAACAGATGGACAGGAAACTTGCATTTCTCTATTAAAAGTTGATAAAAAAGCACACAAAAAATTGATATTTTGTCAAATTAATCACTCAGATTTCACAGGAAATGGATTTCATATACATAAAATGTTTATCTAACCATAAGTATTTTAACAATTTTAAACATAATTCACTGGGAACGGTCTCATTTTATAGAGAATTTCATTTTGCAAATAATAAGTTCCGATCTGTATTTCTTAGATGAAATCAAGATTTGATGTGAATACATGACATGGGCATTCATAACACCTTGATGAGTTGCTTTCCTTCTTCTATATAAGTTTATGATAAAAATAATCCTTAATCTCCATAATTAGATTTGACAAGTAATTTGTCATTTGACAAATTTTCACTTAGGACGTTTGGGGATTTCCTAGATTAAAATTTGATATTTAAACTAAGAAGTTAACTAAAAATCACCTTGATTCAAAGCATACACTTTCAATTTCTGAAGAGACAAGCATTTGAGAGAACTTCTGAAGAGACAAGTGTTTGAGAGAACTGCTGAAGAGACAAGTGTTTAAGAGAACTGCTGAAGAGACTAACATTTGAGAGAACTGTTGAAGGGACAAGCATTTGAGAGAACTGCTGAAGAGACAAGCATTTGAGAGAACTGTTGAAGGGACAGGCGTTTGAGAGAACCGTTGAAGAGACAAGTGTTTGAGAGAACTGCCGAAGAAACAAGCATTTGAGAAAACTGCTGAAAAGACAAGCATTTGAGAGAACTGCTGAAGAGACAAGCATTTGAGAGAACTGCTGAAGAGACAAGCATTTGAGAGAACTACTGCTGAAGAGACACGCGTTTGAGAGAACTGCTGAAGGGAAATGTGTTTGAGAAAACTGCTGAAGAGACAAGCATTCGAGAGAACTGCTGAAGAGACAAGCATTTGAGAGAACTGCTGAAGAGACAAGCATTTGAGAGTACTGCTGAAGAGACAAGCATTTGAGAGAACTGCTGAAGGGAAAAGCGTTTGAGAAAACTGCTGAAGAGACAAGCATTTGAGAAAACTGCTGAAGAGACAAGCATTTGAGAGAACTGCTGAAGAGACAAGCGTTTGAGAGAACTTTTGAAGAGACAAGCATTTGAGAGAACTGCTGAAGAGACAAGTGTTTTGAGAGAACTGCTGAAGAGACAAACATTTAAGAGAACTGCTGAAGAGACAAGCGTTTGAGAGAACTGCTGAAGAGACAAGCGTTTGAGAGAACTGCTGAAGAGACAAGCGTTTGAGAAAACTGTTGAAGAGACAAGCGTTTGAGAGAACTGCTGAAGAGACAAGCGTTTGAGAGAACTGCTGAAGAGACAAGCGTTTGAGAAAACTGTTGAAGAGACAAGCGTTTGAGAGAACTGTTGAAGAGACAAACATTTGAGAGAACTGCTGAAGAGACAAGCATTTGAGAGAACTGTTGAAGAGACAAACATTTGAGAGAACTGCTGAAGAGACAAGCGTTTGAGAGAACTGCTGAAGAGACAAACATTTGAGAGAACTGCTGAAGAGACAAGCGTTTGAGAGAAGTGCTGAAGAGACAAGTGTTTTGAGAGAACTGCTGAAGAGACAAGCGTTTGAGAGAACTGTTGAAGAGACAAACATTTGAGAGAACTGCTGAAGAGACAAGCATTTGAGAGAACTGCTGAAGAGACAAGCGTTTGAGAGAACTGCTGAAGAGACAAGCATTTGAGAAAACTGCTGAAGAGTCAAGCGTTTGAGAAAACTGCTGAAGAGACAAGCGTTTGAGAGAACTGTTGAAGAGAGAAACATTTGAGAGAACTGCTGAAGAGACAAGCGTTTGAGAGAACTGCTGAAGAGACAAACATTTGAGAGAACTGTTGAAGAGACAAGTGTTTGAGAGAACTTTTGAAGAGACAAGCATTTGAGAGAACTGCTGAAGACACAAGTGTTTTGAGAGAACTGCTGAAGAGACAAGCATTTGAGAGAACTGCTGAAGAGACAAGCGTTTGAGAGAACTGCTGAAGAGACAAGCATTTGAGAGAACTGTTGAAGAGACAAACATTTGAGAGAACTGCTGAAGAGACAAGCGTTTGAGAGAACTGCTGAAGAGACAAGGGTTTGAGAGAACTGCTATTAAGATTTTATTTTTTGATTAATTAAACCTCAGTTTAAAAATAACTTTGAAGGCACCAACTCTGTTAATAGTTGCGCTATATTGATACATAATCTTGTATTCAGATTGCATTAAATCTTGCTCATTAAATGATAGTTTTTATACTTTTCAGCATTCTCCTTTGATCAAGAGTTCATTAAGTTCCTTCATCCTGGTTGTGGCAATCTCACTGATTTGTTCTGCCATTCTGTGACGCGAGACGGGATGGAGTATTTCAACGGAGAGCAATCTAGCAGCACAAAATGGGAGGTTCAGGATTGCCTCTTGTGTTTGTACATTGTTGACAATTTCAGTGTATCACATTAACTCATTAATCACATATACCAAAGCAACAGATAAATTAGTACTGTATACCTTCATCATTATAATTTCAAATGGGTTATATCCTTCAAAATGAACCGGGTAATATAAAGCTCCTGATATTTAGTTCTTCTAGTTTGTACAATACATTTGGAAATCAACCCATTCAAAGTCTGTGTAAGCGAGGCAGTAATGCAGTTAAAAGTGTTTGCTGCTAACACTATATGTTGTAGGTTTGATCCATAGTGAAGCAGTAATGCAGTTTATAGCGTTTGCAGCTAACACTAGAGGTTGTAGGTTTGATCCCCAGCGAGTAAGTTATGCAGTTTATAGTGTTTGCCGCTAACACTAGAGGTTGTAAGTTTGATCCCCAGAAAGGCAGCAATGCAGTTAATAGTATTTGCCACTTACACTACAGGTTGCAGGTTTGATCCCCAGTGAGGCAGTAATGCAGTTTATAGTGTTTGCTGCTAACACTAAAGGTTGTAGGTTTGATCCCCAGTGAGGAAGTAATGCAGTTAATAGTGTTTGCTGCTAACACTAGAGGTTGCAGGTTTGATCCTCAGCGAGTAAGTTATGCAGTTTATAGTGTTTGCTGCTAACACTAGAGGTTGTAGGTTTGATCCCCAGCAAGGCAGCAATGCAGTTAATAGTATTTGCCACTAACACTACAGGTTGCAGGTTTGATCCCCAGTGAGGCAGTAATGCAGTTTATAGTGTTTGCTGCTAACACTAAAGGTTGTAGGTTTGATCCCCAGTGAGGAAGTAATGCAGTTAATAGTGTTTGCTGCTAACACTAGAGGTTGCAGGTTTGATCCTCAGCGAGGCAGTAATGCAGTTTATAGTGTTTGATGCTAACACTAGAGGTTGTAGGTTTGATCCCCAGTGACGCAGTAATGCAGTTTAAAGTGTTTGCTGCTAGCACTAAAGGTTGCCGGTTTGATCCCCAGCAAGGCAGTCATGCAGTTTATAGTGTTTGCTGCTAACACTAGATGTTGTAGGTTTGATCCCCAGCGAGGCAGTAATGTAGTTTATAGTGTTTGCTGCTAACACTAGAGGTTGCAGAATTGATCCCCAGTGAGGCAGTATTGCGGTTTATAGTGTTTGCTGCTAACACTAGAGGTTGCAGGTTTGATCCCCAGTGAGGCAGTAATGCAGTTTATAGTGTTTGCTGCTAACACAAGATGTTGTAGGTTTGATCCCCAGCGAGACAGTTACACAGTTTATAGTGTTTGCTGCTAACATTAGAGGTTGCAGGTTTTATCCCAAGTGAGACAGTAATGCAGTTTAAAGTGTTTGCTGCTAACAGTAGAAGTTGTAGGTTTGATCCCCAGCTAGGCAGTAATGCAGTTTATAGTGTTTGCCACTAACACTAGAGGTTGTAAGTTTGATCCCCAGTGAGGCAGTTATGCAGTTTATAGTGTTTGCTGCTAACTCTAAAGGTTGTAGGTTTGATCCCCAGTGAGGCAGTAATGCAGTTCATAGTGTTTGCTGCTAACACTAGAGGTTGTAGGTTTGATCCCCAGTGAGGCAGTTATGTAGGTTATAGTGTTTGCTGCTAACACTAGAGGTTGTAGGTTTGATACCAGCGAGGCAGTTATGCAGTTTATAGTGTTTGCTGCTTACACTAGAGGTTGTAGGTTTGATCCCCAGTGAGGCAGTAATTCAGTTAATAGTGTTTGCCGCAAACACAAGAGGTTACAGGTTTGTTTCCTTGCGAGGCAGTAATGCAGTTAATACTGTTTGCTGCTAACCCTAGAAGTTGTAGGTTTGATCCCCAGCAAGGCAGTAATGCAGTTTATAGTGTTTGCTGTTAACACTAGAGGTTGTAGGTTTTATCCCTAGCGAGGCAGTAATGTAGTTTATAGTGTTTGCCGCTAACACTAGAAGTTGTAGGTTTAATCCCAAGCGAGGCAGTAATGCAGTTTATAGTGTTTGCTGCTAACACTAGATGTTGTAGGTTTGATCCCCAGTGAGGCAGTAATTCAGTTAATAGTGTTTGCTGCTAACACAAGAGGTTACAGGTTTGTTTCCCTGCGAGGCAGTAATGCAGTTAATACTGTTTGCTGCTAACCCTAGAAGTTGTAGGTTTGATCCCCAGCAAGGCAGTAATGCAGTTTATAGTGTTTGCTGCTAATACTAGAGGTTGTAGGTTTGATCCCCAGCGAGGCAGTAATGTAGTTTATAGTGTTTGCCGCTAACACTAGAAGTTGTAGGTTTAATCCCAAGCGAGGCAGTAATGCAGTTTATAGTGTTTGCTGCTAACACTACATGTTGTAGGTTTGATCCTCAGCAAGGGAGTAATGCAGTTTATAGTGATTGCTGCTAACACTAGATGTTGTAGGTTTGATCCCCAGCAAGGCAGTAATGCAGTTTATAGTGTTTGCTGCTAACACTAGACGTTGTAGGTTTGATCCCCAATGAGGCAGTAATGTATTTTATAGTGTTTGCCGCTAACACTAGACGTTATAGGTTTGATCCCCAACGAGGCAGTAATGCAGTTTATAGTGTTTGTCGCTAACACTAGAAGTTGTAGGTTTGATCCCCAGCGAGTAAGTTATGCAGTTTATAGTGTTTGCCGCTAACTCTAGAGGTTGTAAGTTTGATCCCCAGCAAGGCAGCAATGCAGTTAATAGTATTTGCCACTAACACTACAGGTTGCAGGTTTGATCCCCAGTGAGGCAGTAATGCAGTTTATAGTGTTTGCTGCTAACACTAAAGGTTGTAGGTTTGATCCCCAGTGAGGAAGTAATGCAGTTAATAGTGTTTGCTGCTAACACTAGAGGTTGCAGGTTTGATCCTCAGCGAGTAAGTTATGCAGTTTATAGTGTTTGCCACTAACACTAGAGGTTGTAGGTTTGATCCCCAGCAAGACAGCAATGCAGTTAATAGTATTTGCCACTAACACTACAGGTTGCAGGTTTGATCCCCAGTGTGGCAGTAATGCAGTTTATAGTGTTTGCTGCTAACACTAAAGGTTGTAGGTTTGATCCCCAGTGAGGAAGTAATGCAGTTAATAGTGTTTGCTGCTAACACTAGAGGTTGCAGGTTTGATCCTCAGCGAGGCAGTAATGCAGTTTATAGTGTTTGATGCTAACACTAGAGGTTGTAGGTTTGATCCCCAGTGACGCAGTAATGCAGTTTAAAGTGTTTGCTGCTAACACTAAAGGTTGCCGGTTTGATCCCCAGCAAGGCAGTCATGCAGTTTATAGTGTTTGCTGCTAACACTAGATGTTGTAGGTTTGATCCCCAGTAAGGCAGTAATGTAGTTTATAGTGTTTGCTGCTAACACTAGAGGTTGCAGAATTGATCCCCAGTGAGGCAGTATTGCGGTTTATAGTGTTTGCTGCTAACACTAGAGGTTACAAGTTTGATCCCCAGTGAGGCAGTAATGCAGTTTATAGTGTTTGCTGCTAACACAAGATGTTGAAGGTTTGATCCCCAGCAAGACAGTTACACAGTTTATAGTGTTTGCTGCTAACAGTAGAGGTTGCAGGTTTTATCCCAAGTGAGGCAGTAATGCAGTTTAAAGTGTTTGCTGCTAACAGTAGAAGTTGTAGGTTTGATCCCCAGCTAGGCAGTAATGCAGTTTATAGTGTTTGCCACTAACACTAGAGGTTGTAAGTTTGATCCCCAGTGAGGCAGTAATGCAGTTTATAGTGTTTGCTGCTAACTCTAAAGGTTGTAGGTTTGATCCCCAGTGAGGCAGTAATGCAGTTTATAGTGTTTGCTGCTAACACTAAAGGTTGTAGGTTTGATCCCCAGTGAGGAAGTAATGCAGTTAATAGTGTTTGCTGCTAACACTAGAGGTTGCAGGTTTGATCCTCAGCGAGTAAGTTATGCAGTTTATAGTGTTTGCCGCTAACACTAGAGGTTGTAGGTTTGATCCCCAGCAAGGCAGCAATGCAGTTAATAGTATTTGCCACTAACACTACAGGTTGCAGGTTTGATCCCCAGTGTGGCAGTAATGCAGTTTATAGTGTTTGCTGCTAACACTAAAGATTGTAGGTTTGATCCCCAGTGAGGAAGTTATGCAGTTAATAGTGTTTGCTGCTAACACTAGAGGTTGCAGGTTTGATCCTCAGCGAGGCAGTAATGCAGTTTATAGTGTTTGATGCTAACACTAGAGGTTGTAGGTTAGATCCCCAGTGACGCAGTAATGCAGTTTAAAGTGTTTGCTGCTAACACTAAAGGTTGCCGGTTTGATCCCCAGCAAGGCAGTCATGCAGTTTATAGTGTTTGCTGCTAACACTAGATGTTGTAGGTTTGATCCCCAGTAAGGCAGTAATGTAGTTTATAGTGTTTGCTGCTAACACTAGAGGTTGCAGAATTGATCCCCAGTGAGGCAGTATTGCGGTTTATAGTGTTTGCTGCTAACACTAGAGGTTACAGGTTTGATCCCCAGTGAGGCAGTAATGCAGTTTATAGTGTTTGCTGCTAACACAAGATGTTGTAGGTTTGATCCCCAGCGAGACAGTTACACAGTTTATAGTGTTTGCTGCTAACAGTAGAGGTTGCAGGTTTTATCCCAAGTGAGGCAGTAATGCAGTTTAAAGTGTTTGCTGCTAACAGTAGAAGTTGTAGGTTTGATCCCCAGCTAGGCAGTAATGCAGTTTATAGTGTTTGCCACTAACACTAGAGGTTGTAAGTTTGATCCCCAGTGAGGCAGTAATGCAGTTTATAGTGTTTGCTGCTAACTCTAAAGGTTGTAGGTTTGATCCCCAGTGAGGCAGTAATGCAGTTCATAGTGTTTGCTGTTAACACTAGAGGTTGTAGGTTTGATCCCCAGTGAGGCAGTTATGTAGGTTATAGTGTTTGCTGCTAACACTAGAGGTTGTAGGTTTGATACCAGCGAGGCAGTTATGCAGTTTATAGTGTTTGCTGCTTACACTAGAGGTTGTAGGTTTGATCCCCAGTGAGGCAGTAATTCAGTTAATAGTGTTTGCCGCTAACACAAGAGGTTACAGGTTTGTTTCCTTGCGAGGCAGTAATGCAGTTAATACTGTTTGCTGCTAACCCTAGAAGTTGTAGGTTTGATCCCCAGCAAGGCAGTAATGCAGTTTATAGTGTTTGCTGTTAACACTAGAGGTTGTAGGTTTTATCCCTAGCGAGGCAGTAATGTAGTTTATAGTGTTTGCCGCTAACACTAGAAGTTGTAGGTTTAATCCCAAGCGAGGCAGTAATGCAGTTTATAGTGTTTGCTGCTAACACTAGATGTTGTAGGTTTGATCCCCAGTGAGGCAGTAATTCAGTTAATAGTGTTTGCCGCTAACACGAGAGGTTACAGGTTTGTTTCCCTGCGAGGCAGTATATGCAGTTAATACTGTTTGCTGCTAACCCTAGAAGTTGTAGGTTTGATCCCCAGCAAGGCAGTAATGCAGTTTATAGTGTTTGCTGCTAACACTAGAGGTTGTAGGTTTGATCCCCAGCGAGGCAGTAATGTAGTTTATAGTGTTTGCCGCTAACACTAGAAGTTGTAGGTTTAATCCCAAGCGAGGCAGTAATGCAGTTTATAGTGTTTGCTGCTAACACTACATGTTGTAGGTTTGATCCTCAGTAAGGGAGTAATGCAGTTTATAGTGATTGCTGCTAACACTAGATGTTGTAGGTTTGATCCCCAGCAAGGCAGTAATGCAGTTTATAGTGTTTGCTGCTAACACTAGAGGTTGTAGGTTTGATCCCCAATGAGGCAGTAATGTATTTTATAGTGTTTGCCGCTAACACTAGACGTTATAGGTTTGATCCCCAACGAGGCAGTAATGCAGTTTATAGTGTTTGTCGCTAACACTAGAAGTTGTAGGTTTGATCCCCAGCAAGGCAGTAATGCAGTTTATAGTGTTTGTCGCTTACACTAAAGGTTGTAAGTTTGATCCCCAGTGAGGCAGTAATGCAGATTAAAGTGTTTGCTGCTAACACTAGAGGTTGTATGTTTGATCCCCAGCGAGGCAGTAATACAGTTAATAGTGTTTGATACTAACACTAGAGGTTGCAGGTTTGATCCTCAGTGAGGCAGTTATGCAGTTTATAGTGTTTGCTGCTAGCACTAGAGGTTGTAGGTTTGATCCCAAGCAAGGCAGTAATGCCGTTAAAAGTGTTTGCCACTAACACTAGAGGTTGCAGGTTTGATCCCAAGCAAGGCAGTAATGTAGTTTATAGTGTTTGCTGCTAACACTAGAGGTTGCAGGTTTGATCCCCAGTGAGGCAGTTTTGCAGTTAACAGTGTTTGCTGCTAACATCAGAGGTTGCAGGTTTGATCCCCAGTGAGGCAGTAATGCAGTTTATAGTGTTTGCAGCTAACATAAGATGTTGTAGGTTTGATCCCCAGGGAGACAGTTACACAGTTTATAGTGTTTGCTGCTAACACTAGAGGTTGCAGGTTTGATCCCCAGTGAGGCAGTATTGCAGTTTATAGTGTTTGCTGCTAACACTAGAGGTTGTAGGTTTGATCCCCAGCAAGGCAGTAATGTAGTTTATAGTGTTTGCCGCTATTATTAGAGGTTTTAGGTTTGATCCCCAGCGAGGCAGTAATGCAGTTTATAGTGTTTGCCGCTAACATTAGAGGTTGTAGGTTTGATCCCCAGCTTGACTAGTACTAGTTTTATCCAGGAAGTGGACTCGTTTTAGCTCTGAGCTTTCTTCACAATCAAGCGAAAATGGATTAGTATAAATTAAAGTCTTCTTGCTTATAAAACTCCCTGACTGTGCTTCTTTTTGTTTCCTTTTGAATTACTTATATTACAAAGAGTGACAAAAAAATTGTGATAATTTCAGCTATTTTATTTACATGACAAAATATGCAGATAACTTCACATGACAAGTTTTTTTTACAGGTGCTATTTCATCCCACAAGAAAAATATGAAAATATTTACTTACTTTTGTGTCCTCCAACATTACAAGTCGAGTCAAATCAATTGTAACAAACATAACCATTTTAAAATTTTATTCCATGTAACAATTTCATCTATTTTTTTGTCATTTAAGCATTTAATTCTGGAGTAGAACTATGTGTAAAACCCATGAGCGAGCCACTTTGTTCTATGTGTAAAACCCATGAGCAGGCCACTATGTTCTATGTGTAAAACCCATGAGTGAGTCACTTCGTTTTAAGTTGTTTAGTAATTATTTTATCAGGAACTTGTTATGTATTCTATGAAAATTAATAAGTTCAAATAATCAATATTACCATATACATGACACTCACCTGGCAATGTCGGTATCAAACAAGGACACCTGTAGGTTTAGTTGCTAGTATCGGCAGATGAAGACTGCATTCATGTACTGACCACTGTCTGAATCTTCTTTGTATCCTAGTCATGTGCAATCACTTGATGAATGAGCTGAAATGTACATTTTACAAACATGAGAAGCAAAGGTTAAGGCATAAAGAAGGAATATCTTCAACACCATTTTTCTTAAATAGACTAAAATGCACATGGCAAACAACATTATTTATAATTGTTTGTAATATCATAAAACATGTTCTTTTAAACGCTGTAAATTTGGTCGAATTTAAGTTGGAAAAACTTATGACTCAACCCCATCTCAAAACATTTGAAATAAAATACAGTCAAAACTCTTTATCTGGATATCACTCGAGTCAATATTCCAGTAGTGTCAATATTTTTCTATCTCCAACTTTTCCCCTTCTTTTTGTAGGTAAATATATTTTACTTTTTACTCAATATTGTCTGAGTTGATATTTTGGATATCTCGATCCTAGTTTTAGTTCCAGACTGATCATTTCATTGATCATTCAGCGATAGAACAAGACCAGGTTTGTTAAAATTGATGGCCTATTGACTTAGAAATTCTAATTTTGATCGGGGAAGGGGTCAACGTTTGTTTCTTTCATTGTCTCTTTATATACGCCAGAGGATCCCCACCCCAATCAAGCATTATTATCCACTCCCCAAGCTCCTGTGGACATACCACCAGTTAGTTTCCTCTTCTCACACCACCTTTCTGTCTTCCTTTGTTGCTGCACCCACCTTCAACTTGTTCATCCATGTTAAATCATACAAGTTATCTTAAAATAGGTTATTTTTATCCAAATCAAGTTGTCAGTATTTATTTTTATGTCAGAAAGCAGTTGTGAGTTGTCAAAGTACCATGAAATTGTATCTTTCAGGCCAGGTTGGTTCATGTAGTTTTGAAAAATAAAAACACTTTATGTAGCACATGAGCCTGTGGTACAGCATTTGACCATGATTCGGAGGGACAGGGGTTAGATCACCTGTCATGTGTAGCACATGAGCCTGTGGTACAGCATTGGACCGTGGATCAGTAGGACAGGTGTTAGATCACCTGCCATGTGTAGCACATGAGCCTGTGGTACAGCATTGGACCATGGATCAGAAGGACAGGGGTTAGATCACCTGCCATGTGTAGCACATGAGCCTGTGATACAGCATTGGACCATGGATCAGAGGGGAAGGGGTTAGATCACCTGCCATGTGTAGCACATGAGCCTGTGGTACAGCACTGGATCATGGATCAGAGGGACAGGGGTTAGATCACCTGCCATGTGTAGCACATGAGTCTTCTGGTACAGCAATGGACCATGGATCAGAGGGACAGGGGTTAGATCACCTGCCATGTGTAGCACATGAGCCTTCTGGTACAGCACTGGACCATGGATCAGAGGGACTGGGGTTAGATCACCTGCCATGTGTAGCACATGAGCCTTCTGGTACAGCAATGGACAATGGATCAGAGGGACAGGGGTTAGATCACCTGTCATGTGTAGCACATGAGCCTGTGGTACAGCATTGGACCATGGATCAGAGGGGCAGGGGTTAGATCACCTGCCATGTGTAGCATGTGAGCCTGTGGTACAGCATTGGACCATGGATCAGAGCGACAGGGGTTAGATCACCTGTCATGTGTAGCACATGAGCCTTCTGGTACAGCACTGGACCATGGATCAGAGGGACTATGGTTAGATCACCTGCCATGTGTAGCACATGAGCCTGTGGTACAGCAATGGACCATGGATCAGATGGACAGGGGTTAGATCACCTGCCATATGTAGCACATGAGCCTGTGGTACAGCACTGGACCATGGATCAGAGGGACACGGGTTAGATCACCTGTCATGTGTAGCACATGAGCCTTCTGGTACAGCACTGGACCATGGATCAGAGGGACAGGGGTTAGATCACCTGTTGTGTGTAGCACATGAGCCTTCTGGTACAGCACTGGACCATTGATCAGAAGGACTGGGGTTAGATCACCTGCCATGTGTAGCACATGAGCCTTCTGGTACAGCAATGGACCATGGATCAGAGGGACAGGGGTTAGATTACCTGTCATGTGTAGCACATGGGCCTGTGGTACAGCATTGGACCATGGATCAGAGAGGCAGGGGTTAGATCACCTGCCATGTGTAGCACATGAGCCTGTGGTACAGCATTGGACCATGGATCGGAGGGACAGGGGTTAGATCACCTGCATTGTGTAGCACATGAGCCTGTGGTACAGCATTGGACCATGGATCGGAGGGGCAGGGGTTAGATCAACTGCCATGTGTAGCACATGAGCCTGTGGTACAGCATTGGACCATGGATCAGAGAGGCAGGGGTTAGATCACCTGCCATGTGTAGCACATGAGCCTGTGGTACAGCATTGGACCATGGATCAGAGGGACAGGGGTTAGATCACCTGTCATGTGTAGCACATGAGCCTGTGGTACAGCATTGGACCATGGATCAGAGAGGCAGGGGTTAGATCACCTGCCATGTGTAGCACATGAGCCTGTGGTACAGCATTGGACCATGGATCGGAGGGACAGGGGTTAGATCACCTGCATTGTGTAGCACATGAGCCTGTGGTACAGCATTGGACCATGGATCGGAGGGGCAGGGGTTAGATCAACTGCCATGTGTAGCACATGAGCCTGTGGTACAGCATTGGACCATGGATCAGAGGGACAGGGGTTAGATCACCTGTCATGTGTAGCACATGAGCCTGTGGTACAGCATTGGACCATGGATCAGAGGGGCAGGGGTTAGATCACCTGTCATGTGTAGCACATGAGCCTGTGGTACAGCATTGGACCATGGATCAGAGGGACAGGGGTTAGATCACCTGTCATGTGTAGCACATGAGCCTGTGGTACAGCATTGGACCATGGATCAGAGGGACAGGGGTTAGATCACTTGTCATGTGTAGCACATGAGCCTGTGGTACAGCATTGGACCATGGATCAGAGGGACAGGGGTTAGATCACCTGCCATGTGTAGCACATGAGTCTTCTGGTACAGCACTGGACCATGGATCAGAGGGACTGGGGTTAGATCACCTGTCATGTGTAGCACATGAGCCTTCTGGTACAGCATTGGACCATGGATCAGAGGGGCCGGGGTTAGATCACCTGTCATGTGTAGCACATGAGCCTTCTGGTACAGCACTGGACCATGGATCAGAGGGACAGGGGTTATATCACCTGCCATGTGTAGCACATGAGCCTGTAGTACAGCAATGGACCATGGATCGGAGGAACAGGGGTTAGATCACCTGTCATGTGTAGCACATGAGCCTGTAGTACAGCAATGGACCATGGATCAGAGGGACAGGGGTTAGATCACCTGCCATGTGTAGCACATGAGTATTCTGGTACAGCACTGGACCATGGATCAGAGGGACTGGGGTTAGATCACCTGTCATGTGTAGCACATGAGCCTTCTGGTACAGCATTGGACCATGGATCAGAGGGGCAGGGGTTAGATCACCTGTCATGTGTAGCACATGAGCCTTCTGGTACAGCACTGGACCATGGATCAGAGGGACAGGGGTTAGATCACCTGTCATGTGTAGCACATGAGCCAGTAGTACAGCAATGGACCATGGATCGGAGGGACAGGGGTTAGATCACCTGCCATGTGTAGCACATGAGCCTGTAGTACAGCAATGGACCATGGATCAGAGGGACAGGGGTTAGATCACCTGCCATGTGTAGCACATGAGTCTTCTGGTACAGCACTGGACCATGGATCAGAGGGACTGGGGTTAGATCACCTGTCATGTGTAGCACATGAGCCTTCTGGTACAGCATTGGACCATGGATAAGAGGGGCAGGGGTTAGATCACCTGTCATGTGTAGCACATGAGCCTTCTGGTACAGCACTGGACCATGGATCAGAGGGACAGGGGTTAGATCACCTGTCATGTGTAGCACATGAGCCTTCTGGTACAGCACTGGACCATAGATCAGAGGGACAGGGGTTAGATCACCTGCCATGTGTAGCACATGGGCCTGTGGTACAGCACTGGACCATGGATCAGAGGGACAGGGGTTAGATCACATGCCATGTGTAGCACATGAGCCTTCTGGTACACCACTTGACCATGGATCAGAGGGGCAGGGGTTAGATCACCTGTCATGTGTAGCACATGAGCCTGTGGTACAGCATTGGACCATGGATCAGAGGGGCATGGGTTAGATCACCTGCCATGTGTAGCACATGCGCTTATGGTACAGCATTGGACCATGGATCAGAGGGGCAAAGGTTAGATCACCTGTCATGTGTAGCACATGAGCCTGTGGTACAGCATTGGACCATGGATCAGAGGGGCAGGGGTTAGATCACCTGTCATGTATAGCACATGAGCCTGTGGTACAGCATTGGACCATGGATCAGAGGGGCAGGGGTTAGATCACCTGTCATGTGTAGCACATGAGCCTGTGGTACAGCATTGGACCATGGATCAGAGGGGCAGGGATTAGATCACCTGCCATGTGTAGCACATGAGCCTGTGGTACAGCATTGGACAATGGATCAGAGGGACAGGCGTTAGATCACCTGTTATGTGTTGCACATGAGCCTGTGGTACAGCATTGGACCATGGATCAAGGGTACAGGGGTTAGATCACCTGCCATGTGTAGCACATGAGCCTGTGGTACAGCACTGGACCATGGATCAGAGGGACAGGGGTTAGATCACCTGCCATGTGTAGCACATGAGCCTGTGGTACGGCATTCGACCATGGATCAGAGGGACAAGGGTTAGATCACCTGCCATGTGTAGCACATGAGCCTGTGGTACAGCACTGGACCATGGATCGGAGGGACAGAGGTTAGATCACCTGCCATGTGTAGCACATGTGCCTGTGGTACAGCATTGGACCATGGATCAGAGGGACAGGGGTTAGATCACCTGCCATGTATTAAAAGTAGAAAAGTCTTTTACTTGACAATTTTGTTAGTTAGATTTATAACTCTTACATGCTTTGATTTGTCATCAGTCTCAATCAAACTGGACATTGAATAGTTCAGCGTGCTATCCCTCTGACAACTTATGTTGAAATGAAAATTATGTTATTTATCATGGAAAAGCAAAAATATATGTTTATCAACAAAAATAAATGCATTTACACGATAAACATATTATGTTTAGGCTAGTTGTCAAAACCAGGTCCTGCTAGCTCAGCATCTGACTATCAATCCAGAAGTTGAGTGTTTGAATCTCCAACCAGCCATCCTGTCCATGATTACTGATATTTGACATTGCCTCTCATTGTAAATCATTTCACGCAGCTGATTAAAGCTGGAAAATTATCAGTTACTTCTGGATATGGGTGTACTGAGTATATAACTGCCCAAAATCCCGAGAAAGACGTTAACTGGTCGCTGGTTAGCCCTCAATGGCATGAAAATGATGCTAACAATTCAAATCAAAAACTGGTTTTCCAAAGGAAATGTCAAACTTTAAACAGAAACTTTCAAGAAAATTATGATACAATCTGGTTAAAAGTCAAGCATATTATTTTAAATATAAAAATCGATATGAAAGTGTTTAAAGAATGTGAAATATAAATCTAAGTTTAAAAACTTATGTAAAACAGACATAATATTTTAGTGCAATAGTATATAAATACTTTGAAATGTTATAATTACCTCCTGTACCACCTGTCTTAGTTCGCGTTCTAAGTAGTCTTTCTTCACCATTCTGAGAAAAACGCCAACTTCCTTTCAGACATGACGGATCTGCCACCTCTTAGATTTGTACTGAAATGAATTGGAAGAGTGTCACTAAAAAGACTTACCAACCACATTATTTTACATTACACCATATTTAATAATTACCCTATGCATTTCCTTCTGTTGATAAACTGACTGGCTGATAAACATATGTTTATCATGTCAATGCAAGTTTATCAGGTACATGCCATCAATATGTATAATTATACATTTTCATCTGCACGGAATCTCTACAAGCTATAACAAAAGTTTGATGCTGATTTTCAATTTTACAAAGAAAGACAAATTAGATATATCGACATGATAAAGAGAATACCCATGTTAGTATCTAACTTTTAGAATAGAATGAATGAATAGGGTTTTACGGCGTACCAACATATTATAGGTTATTAGATGCCAACAGGAAGGCAGATTCCAGGTTCACTCTACACTCTAAAACAACAAATTAACATACAGATTAAAAACAAGAAATGTCACTGTTAAGTGTCACATGCCCCCCAAATGGTCTGTGAAAATAAAAATATATGATATGTTATGTTGATCACTTGTAGCAAGTATCAAAAAATCCATCAATGCATGACAAGGTTACAGGCCGGAAACGAAATCTCACACAAACTCAAAGTGTTGTCAAACAAACTCAAATTGTGACCTTGACCTTTGAGGTATGGGTGTGGGTCTTACTCGCGACACGTCGTTATACTATGTTGATCATTTGTAGCAAGTATCAACAAAATCCATCTATGCATGACAAAGTTACAGGCCGGAAACGAAATACCGGACGAAAGGACGGAAAGACGGACGGACGGACGGAAGGACGGACGCTGCGATTACTATATGCCACCCAAAAATTTTTTTGGGAGGCATAAAAATACATCAACAAATGAATATGGAAAATGAACCTAGAACCTTGATACCTGCACAACTGCAGAGTTTCAGCAAATTCTATCGTATTAATCAATTTGTCGCTTCTTACGACATGCATAAGACACAGTGATCCTATTCTTGCCATCACTCATAGCTCCCCAGAACCACACAGGTGTTGATAACTTAACAGCAATCATAGTGAACATGACAAAAAAAAATAAAATGAACATGACACCCATTCGGAGGATTCCTACACCTCTGCAGAGATCAACAGTGATTCTTTCTTAGCCGGAACCACACGGGCTTCCTAGAATAGAAAGGCTATTGTACTCGCCCCAGTGGAGGGATTGGTTTTTCAGGTTACAGTTATTTATTAGGTAAGATATCTGTGCAACACCTCATTGGATATGAATGAAACTTCACATGTGTTCAGCAACATCATCAGAACCAGGGCTTCTAAAATCATCGTTTTTTTAGTTTTTGGACCGATTTCTACTGTTCAAAACCTGTTTTCTTTTCAAAATTAATAAAATAATGGTCCAGATATTTTCTGTTGGTAAAATAAACATTATTATGCTTGGCTAAGCCTTGCGGCAATATCATTCAATTGTTTTGTCACCCACTGCGAAAGAGGTCAATTTTGAATAAGTCATTAAAAATTTAACGATAGTAGGGAAGTTTTTCGGAAGAGTCTATCACTACGTAACATGCCTTTGATGTGTGATCAGCAACCCATATATTGGTTCATCGAAACGATTGTGTTTCTTTGATATACTGCTAGTCATTATGTGTTAACTTGTTGTTTTTTTTCAATTGGTCAAAGCTTGGACTTTCGGACTGAAACTTGCATTCGTCATTTAAATATTCAATGCAGTATTACTTGTTTGTCTGAGATTTTTTAATAGTAACTTTAATTATAATATAAATGACATTTATTAAGGAAAGTGATCAAACCTGGACCGATTTTTTTTATTCAGACCAGAATTGTTTGCGTTAGTCATAACGTTTGGAAAAATAGTTGTCCACAGAGTACAGATCTGTGTACCATCAACATAATTTGAACTAAATAATTAATATAAGATTTCATACCAATTATATATCTTTGGCCTATCCATTAATTTGATATATTTCCTCAATATTACTACATTCGCAATCCAACAACATGCTTCAATTTTCAAATAGAAATGACATAAACATGTCACTTTCAAAGACTTGAAATCATGTATGTTTCACCCTAATAATATCCCTTTGATGTTAGCCAACGCACGGTGATGTCACAGTCATAAAATACATGCAATGGAATTGTGCAGTTTGTTTGTGTTCACTTAAAATAAGATTTCGTCAGTAAGTATTTATATTCCATTTTTAATATCTTCCATAAGTTGCAAACGTTTTTTTTAAGGAATTCATAATAATATAATAGATGACAGAGTTGAAAGCAGTGGTATGCAAATTTATTTATATTCATATATAGTTTAGTGAGAATAATACTGCTATTGGCTAGTCTGTTTGAATGTCACATTCAATAAAAAGTGTTTAAATGTGGCATCGACATGAGATGTAGCGAGGCTATACCTGGTATACACGATACTTCCGGTTTACATCCTGAATATATTTTTTGCATGAAAATTGTCTTCCATTTGGTACTTATTCCTGAAATAAGTGTTGTGTTAGAACAGCATCAAAATAGTTGAGTATGCTGTCCATCCAACAGCTTTTGTTATATTTTATTTCAACTAATACATATATATTTTGCATGCAGGTCCATTGATAATATTAATAGTTAATCTTTGTGTTGAGTGCTTTTCTGCATATGTTTAGTACTGGTTCTAGGAAGACTTTCCTAAGTTGTAATAACTTGTTTCACAACCAAAGGATTTTTGATTGATTTATTAAATATTTAGCATCATATTTTTGCCATCGTGGGTTTACAGACAATCAGTTAACCTAACCACTGTTTCCCCGAGAGCCTGAAAGATTAACCAGAACTCGAGCACACCCTTCTCCCCAATTAACTGATAACTTTCCCACTTGAGTCAGCGATGACAGACAAATTATGAGACACAATGCTGTAAATCAATCATTTCAGTAGATGTTGCCGGGTGGAGATTCAAACTCACGACCCCCTTGATTGATAGTCAAACACGTAAATGGCTGAGCTAATTGGTCCCGGAACAACCGAAGGAAAATATAAAACTAAAGAAAATGTTTGTTTTTTTTATAAATATTTGTTTTATTTTTGGAAATATTATTATCATTGGATCTACTATTATAATATATAAATTGACTTCTTGATTTTGTCACAGCTTTTATATTGGATTTGTACATTCGTGCATGTGGTCAGTCGTTCATAATTGATCAAACAATTTATTTACTATTATGTAGGCAGAGTTGTATGGCAATCATCAAATTGACACCCAAGGTGAGATCCACATGTGTGTAAATAAAAAGTAAATTGGTGTTTTACGTCTCACACACCAATTAATTTTGTACTGTTCTACATATAGAAACATGCACTTCTGGAACACTGGATAGATTACCAATGGTTCTAAAAGTGCTTTATTCCCATAGATAGTCCTCTGTTGGTCCAAATATGCAGAAAAAAACATGGGGTTGACCAGGTTGCTTTTTCACAATTTCGATGGTTTGATGGCACCCCTTCATTTTTGACAATTCTGCCCATTTGTTGCAGTGTATCACTACGCATCTTTAAACTGTTATAGCATCATCAAACAGTTCCCAGGGTCACCCAAACTTTGCAGAAATCATGAAAATGTTCCAATGTTCCAATATGCACAAAGAAATATGACATTTTATGCATTTTTAAAAATTACCCAACCGCTTTACACAGCTCTAATTTCTTGGGCGTAATAATCTTGCTACCGTCATGCAAGGGAGGTAATTGTTCAGTGAGACCTTTACCAGTCCATTGGCTACGAAAGCACCCTGTCGGTGTTTAATTTTCATTTTGATTATAACTTGTGCCAGATGAAAGAATCTTAATTTAACCCACAGCATGTAATTGAATAAGAAATATAGTCAAAATCAATACTAAAAAAATGCAATATTTTTTATAATATTATTATTATCATTACTATTAATTATTAATAATATTATTATCATTATCACACAATTAATTTGGTACTATTATTTGCATTATTGAATGAGTTGCGCACGAGTATACTGTTTTTACTATTATTTGCATTATTGAATGAGTTGCGCACAAGTATACTGTTTTTACTATTATTTGCATTATTGAATGAGTTGCGCACGAGTATACTGTTTTTACTATTATTTGCATTATTGAATGAGATGTGCACGAGTATACTGTTTTTACTATTATTTGAATTATTGAATGAGTTGTGCACGAGTATACTGTTTTTACTATTATTTGCATTATTGAATGAGATGTGCACGAGTATACTGTTTTTACTATTATTTGAATTATTGAATGAGTTGTGCACGAGTATACTGTTTTTACTATTATTTGCATTATTGAATGAGATGTGCACGAGTATACTGTTTTTACTATTATTTGCATTATTGAATGAGATGTGCACGAGTATACTGTTTTTACTATTATTTGCATTATTGAATGAGATGTGCATGAGTATACTGTTTTTACTTTAATTGCAATCTTACAGTTTTACGTACATTTTTTCACAACTAAGCACAGACTCAGTGTAACTATGTTTGGGAAAAATTATAAAACTATACTCCAAATTGAATCTTGCTAATATACTTTAATAAACAAATATAATCATAATCATATAATTTTCCGCATATAATTATGTTTTGTTTTCAAGCAGATTTTTTTTTGTATTTGAAGCTGTATATGCTTAAATCGAAATAAAGTATATGTTCTATAACTAATTTAGATCAAAATAGCAAGGCATTTAGTGAATTCATATTCATCTTTTCGAAGAATTTTGATTTGTTTTGAAGATGTAACAGATGCGTAGAAGAGTTCAAACTTGGTAGAAGTTCACCCATGGTAAATGTCAGTGAAATTACATCAAAATCAGGTGACATAAAACTAACCCCACACCCTGGCTGCCATGTTTTTTGACGAATCAAGATGGCTTGGACAAACTTGGTAGAGAGTCATCCAAGGAACATTTCTGTGATTTTTTTTTAAAATTGAGCCATTATTTTCTGACAAGAAGATTTTTTAAGTTTTTACTATAGTAAACTAACCCCACCCCCAGGCCGCCATGATTATGACTAATCAAGATGGCTTAAACAAACTTGGTAGAGGGTCACCCAAGGAACATTTCTGTGAAATTATTTTAAAATTGAGCTAGTAGTTTCTGACAAGAAGATTTTTTAAATTTTTATGTAATATGTGAACACTGTTATATACATGTATAATATATGTTATATATAATCTCTGTAATATACATGTATAATATATGTAATATATAATCTCTGTAATATATATGTATAATATATGTAATATATAATCTCTGTGAACACTGTAATATACATGTATAATATATGTTATATATAATCTCTGTAATATATATGTATAATATATGTTATATATAATCTCTGTAATATATATGTATAATATATGTAATATATAATCTCTGTAATATATATATATGTATAATATATGTAATATATAATATCTGTCATATATATGTATAATATATGTTATATATAATCTCTTAAATATATATGTATAATATATATAATATATAATCTCTGTAATATATATGTATAATATAAGTAATTTATAATCTCTGTAATAAATATGTTTAATATATGTAATATAAAATCTCTGTAATATATATGTATAATATATGTAATATGTAATCTCTGTAATGTATATGTAATATATGTATAAATATATATATTTATTTATATATGTATAATATATGTAATATATAATCTCTGTAATATACATGTATAATATATGTAATATGTGTACTCTGTAATATACATGTATATGTAATATATAATCTCTGTAATATATTTGTATAATATGTCATATATATTCTCTGTAATATATATGTATAATATATGTTATATGTGAACACTGTAAAACACATGTATAATATATGTTATATATAATCTCTGTAATATATAGGTATAATTTGTTATATATAATCTCTGTAATATATATGTATAATATATATAATATGTAACCTCTGTAGTATATATGTATAATATATATAATATATAATCTTTGTAATATATGTATATTATATAAATAATTTATAATCTCTGTGATGTATATGTATCATATAATTATGTAATATGTAATCTCTATAATATATATGTATATTAAATGTAATATGTAATCCCTGTGATATATATGTATAATATATGTAATATATAACCTATGTAATATACACATGTATAATATATGTAATATGTGAACTCTGTTATATACATGTATGTGTAATATATAATCTCTGTTATATATTTATATATTTGTATAATATATGTCATATTTATTCTCTGTAATGTTTTATATATGTATAATATATGTAATAAGTGATCTCTGTAATATATATGTATAATATATGTTATATATAATCTCTTTAATATATAAACACTGTAATATATGTATAATCTCTGTAATATATATGTATAATATATGTCATATATAAACACTGTAATATATATGTATAATATATGTAATATATAATCTCGGTAATATAAATGTATAGTACATGAAATTTATAAACTCTGTAGTATATATGTATAATATATATAATATATAATCTCTATTATATATATGTATAGTTTATGAAATATATAAACTCTGTAACATATATGTATAATATATGTCATTTTATGTATAGTCCATGAAATATATAAACACTGTTATATATGCATAATATATGTAATATATAAACCCTGTGAGCATACAGGAATCTTTTGTGGGTGAAGATAAGAATAGTCCATCCAGAAGTTTCACCGTTCGTAATGAAAATGAAACTCCGGAAATGTTCCAATCCAGAGTTGGTTATCTCATTATATCATTTATATATTCATACTTTTTTTTTTCTTTCACATGACTTGGATATTTTATTTCATTGACTGCCTTCTGAGAATGCTAAGCACGACGTCAATACTAACAGATATAAAATAGAAGATTAAAAAATAAAAAAATTCATAAATAAACAAAAGATTCAACAAGGAATAGGTAAAAACACATTTGAAAGTAAAAGAAACAAGAAAATATCAGTGGAACCGATGGATGCTCCCCAAGTGAGTGTTTGACTCTGTACCATATTCCCTTAGTGCTGATGGCTACTTGGCTGAAAAATACCCAACTGCATAGCAGCACAGCAGTAACAATATGTGGCTCTGCACTTGACAGAACTCATTCGCAAATCATTAAACCGGAACAAAAATGACAATATGTACATATCCTAGCTAGTTTTACAAAATTAAAACCAAAGGTTGTAGTGAAATAGTGTCATGAAGACAATATGCACATCTCCACTTGGTAATCATGCATCCTAGCAAGTTTCATAAAATTTCAACCAGAGGTTGTAGAGAAATAGAATGGAGAAGAGTTTGGTCACAGACAGAATGAAAGGGCCATAACTCCATGAAAAATCATCGAACTGGAACACAAAACATAGCAAATTTCATAAAATTCCAACCTGAGGTTGTAGAGAAATAGCACGGACTATAATTTGGTTACAGACTCAATGAAAGGGCCATTACTCCGTGAAAATCATCGAACCAGAACACAAAGACAATATGCGCATTTCCACTTGGTAGTGATGCATCCTAGCAAGTTTCATAAAATTCCAACATAGGGTTGTAGAGAAATAGCGCGGACAAGAATTTGGTCAGAGACAAAATCAAAGGGCAATAACTCCATGAAAAATCATGGAATCGAAACATAAAGACAATATACCCATCTGCACTTGGTAATGATGCATCCTAGCAAGTTTCATAAAATTCCAAACTGAGGTTGTACAGAAATAGTGTGGACAAGAATTTGGTCACAGACTCAATTAAAGGGCCATAACTCTGTGAAAAATCATCTAACCGAAACACAAATAAATTATGAGCATGTCCACTTAGTAGTGATGCATCCTAGCAAGTTTCATAAAATTCCAACCTGAGGTTGTAGAGAAATAGCCCTGACAAGAATTTGATCACAGACTCATTCAAAGGGCCATAACTCCTTGAAAAATCATCGAACCGAAACACAAAGATATTATGCGCATCTCCTCTTGATAGTGATGCGTCCTAGCAAATTTCATAAAATTCCAACATTGGGTTGTAGAGAAATAGCCCTGACAAGAATTTGGTCACAGACAGAATCAAAGGGCAATAACTCTGTGAAAAATCATCGAACCAGAACACAAAAATATTATGCCAATCTCCACTTGGTAGTAATGCATCCTAGCAAGTTTCATAAAATTCCAACCAGAGGTTGTAGAGAAATAGCCCAGACAAGAAATTGATGACGCACGGATGGACGCACGCACGGACGGATGAAGCGGCGACTATATGCTTCCCCCCTTTGGGGGAGCTTAAAAAGTTATGTTTGATAAATTATAATGTTAACTTCTCATGAAACCTGCTGCTTATAGTATTCTTACTTTTTAGATGTTCTCTGTAGAATTTTTTTGTCTTTTTAATACTAGAATTCTCTCCTTTTATCAACAGTATTTGTAGTTATATAACAGCAGTTAGCGCACCTAATCATTGTAACTGGGATACTGGCAGGTAACAACTACAAGACACATTTTATCTTTGCAAATCACTGACTATGTACCCAGATATTCAGAACTGGAAGATTCATAGCCTTAACCCTTTACTTATAGATGCCTTTAGACACCTCTATATTGAATTATTGAGTGAATTATGTTTATATTAACTGACAGAGCGGTAAACAGTGAAGAAAGTGTTCAGATTGCTCCTTATGAGCAATCTGAACTATTCCTTCACTGTTTTTAAAGACCTTCTGTGATTGGTGCGGGAAACGCAGATCTAAAGGGTTAACAAAGTTCATGGCCAATCATTACAGAGACCGTGGCCACACAGGGACTCAAACTCATAACCCCCTGGATCCTGGATTGGCTATTGGCTTGTTGTATTTCATATAGAAATGTTTTTTAAAAAAATGTCAAAGCAGTAACTTTATTTAACCATTTTGTGATGTGTTAAAGAAATACAATATGAGTACATGGTACATTTATCAGTAATATCTTAACAAAAGAAGATCACCATGTGTGATCACCTGATGAAAACTGATGCAAAATGTGTACACACCAAAAATGACAATGAGGGAAAAGTTATGGGTGGACGGAGGACAAAGGGTAATCAGAAGAAAGCTCACATTGAACCTTTCTATCTTGTGAGATGTTGTTGTTGTTGTCCAGCATCTCTTTCATTAATTTTTCAGTCATATCGTGACAGTGTCTACTTGAGACAGTATTTTAGTCACATTATACTGACACCAGGCTGAGTTGACCTAGAACTATCCTCTAAATGCTGAGCATCAAGTGTTTTGTTTGTTTTTATATAAAAACTATAGTAACTGTGCTATTAATGAAATATATCTGTAACTTCAAAAATTGAAACATTTTTTTTTTTTAAATGAAATTAAAATACTCTATAAACAAAAGTTACTACATGCGAAAAATGCAAACACTACTTTAGGGAACACTATAATTATATTATACATACACATTTTGTTCATCGTCTATATTAATCTGCCTGGCAATGTTATACTTCTGTAAATTATTATATTTTAACTCACTGGTTGTTCTAAATGATACTACCCATATATGTAGATAAGAACAATGTTTAATATTGAAGATAAAAAGTATTAATAAGTACAGTCAAACCTGCCTTAAGCAGCAAGTCAAGGGAATGAGCAAAAGTGGCATTTTAAGACAGGCTGTTATTTAATACAGGTTAATTTGCTATGAAAGTATAGAAATAGGAAATAGTAAATGTGGCTGCCAAAGACAAGTGACTGCTCATAAGATGTACCCGCTTACACAGGTTTGACTCAAGTTTTTATTTAGCAAGCTAACTCAAATAAATGTATCCATCTTTCATAATGCCCTCAAATCATGTTTGTGATGAATATTATGTATTCCTTTTTTTCCTTCAATATCTAGGTAAAGCTATTCATTCAATGTCATGACATAAAATTTGTGTAAGGTGTTGACCCCAATTATGTGATTTATCCTTGTTCCATTGCAGTTTTAAGTGACCTTTGACCCTGTAACTGTTTTCAATATGTTTTTATTACAAGATGGCTAAAATTAAAGTAATAATCACTGTAAAATTTATATCATTTATTATTGCATTTAACATTCATTAAAACTGTTGTGGTATTGTATAGACTCAAGCATTCATTAAAACTGAATGATAACAATGACTAACATGAACATGATTGTATTATTAGATAATAGTTGGCAGATATGGTCACAGCTCAGTGACAGAAAACCCCAGAGAGATCTCAAATACTAGTGGAACCGGCCGCGACTTCATTATATCCATAAGGTCCATCTCTTATGGTATTAACTAAACAATAACTTCGCTCCAAGACCCCATAGTTCAAACTATGATGGCCATTCGCTCTTCCGCTAAGTCCCAAAGTCCAAACACATGTTGACCTGTAGAAGAGCGCTATAAGGTCCAGCTGTTATGGTATTAAATAACAATAACTACGCTGCAAGACCACATAGTTCAAACTATGATGGCCATTCGCTCTTCCGCTAAGTCCCAAAGTCCAAACATATGTTGACCTGTGGAAGAGCACCATAAGGTCCAGCTCTTTAATGGCATGCATGAAAATTCGCTCCACGTTAGACCCCAAGGTTCTCACTCATGTTGGTCAGAAAATGCTAGCCAGTTCAAACGTGTCTAGCCGCAACTTAATACACTCCGCCGCAACAATTGCAGTCCAGCAGGCGTCACCTGCATTTTAATGAATAGGTCAGCAGCCAGTTCACCCTAACCTTATTTGAATAGAATAAACTTTTAGTATATTATATGACCTAAAACGGGAAAACTATGAATGAAAATGAGATTTCCCCGGCTATGTAGAGCTGCATACTGAATGCACTGGTTGAGGTCTCGCCAGTGCATTCCCCAGATTCCCATCCATTTAACCTTCCTGACTGAATGGAGCCCGAGGTTTGTCTCGATTGCTTGCAACTGAGCCTGCCGTTCAAGCCAGTGGATGTAAGAATCCCCAATGAGCCAGACATCTGTAATTATATAACTGAATAACTTAAGACTGACAACTTGTCGATTAGGGCTCTTATGGAGGATGTGTGCAACATAATATATGGAGCTGCGTGTCTACTAAAGCCTGATATACTTCAAGAAAGCATTAGAGGTCCATCGTCCCATCTTTTTAATTGTTTTGTCTGGTGTGCTCTTACTTGCAAGCCAGCTGGCAGCCCCGATGCGAAAAGAATGGGTGTGATAGTTGGCGCTTGGCCACCCAAGTATTTGAGTAGCCTTTGAAAGGACTGCACCAAAGTGGTCTACCCTTGGCATGACAAAACAAATATGTGTTCGAATTTGGCCTGACTAAGGAATGAAATCATGGCCTTAACTGGACAAACCAGTGTGCCAGTGGGCTCAATATTTACTATGCTGGAGGCACCATGCTGATTTGATTTTGATTTACGTAAATGGATTCTCATACCCCAGGAAGCATTTCCCCTTTTAATATGAATGTCTGACATTTGCAGTGGGCAATCTGCCTGGTCAAAAGATGAGAATACGAGCTCACTGACCCGAAATAGCCCGAAAAATGCGCATGTGTAAGCTGCCTGATATAACAGAGTTTCATACTGAGATACACAAATGGTGCTCAGTATTTTGAATATGTCTACTAACGACTCGTACATGATTGGTGAGCACGTATCATAAGATGGTTTCATTCGCCTGTAACCTTCCAACATTTTTATAATTGTAAAATTGTGGGAGTTATCTTGAATACTATTTACCTTGTGTACAAAAGCAATGGCAGACATAAATGTCGAGGCAGTTTTTGATGCATACCCCTTTTGAAAAAGATGAGAAACAAAAGACTAAGTGTAAAACCGGTGTGGGCCACAGTTCTGGCAACGCATATTTGTGACGGAAAGAACTAAAGATTCTCAGTACATTGGTGTACACATTTCGAGTATTAACTGCAAGACTAGCACTTAGAAGCTGTCTGGCTCCAAATTGAAGATTTTCCATGGATGGGTTGGGTCTGGCTCGGGGAGTTTTTCTGCGTCTGGGGCCAAATCTCGAAATCGTGTCATCTGCAATCGAGATAAACTATCAGTTATATTGTTTCTCGATCCTGGAATGTGTTCTGCTTTAATGACCAGATTCAGTCCAAGACATTTCAAGGTAAGTGCTCTTACGAGAACCATTACTTGGGGAGATTTAGAAGTCTGCGTGTTGAGAATTTGGACCACAGCTTGGTTATCACACTTGAACATAACCTTTTTATTGCACAGACTGTCACCCCAAATGTAGATTGATACTAGAATGGGAAAGTATTCTAGTAAAGTGATGTCTGTTGTTATTCCCAATTGGTGCCAAGCTTCGGGCCAGACTCCGTATGTCCATTTCCCTTGATAATAAGCCCCAAAACCTTTACCTATTGCTGCGGAGCTATCTGTGTACAGGCATACATCTGTGTTTGAAAGCCACAGGGCATCATGGAACATGGAAATCCCATTGAAAGACTGAAAGAAGGCCAGCCAAGTTAATAAGTCCTGGCGCATGCCTAATGTCATTCTAATATGATGATGGGAACGTTCGACACGACATGTAGCATTAATCAAGCGTCTACAAAAAGGGCAGCCTGGTTGGATTGCTCTACACATGAAATTAAGTGACCCAATGACAGATTGCAATTCTTGAAGGGTAATGCTTCTTTTGTGATGTAGGATGTCTGTTATGAGTTTAATCATTTGCTCAACTTTGGTTGTTGGTATCCAATATTGCATTAAAATAGAGTCTAATTCGAGCCCTAGGAAAACAAAGATAGTTGTTGGACCCTCTGTTTTGTCCTCTGCAATGGGGACACCTAAAGATTTGCAACAGCTGAAGTAAGTGTCCATCATAGTAGCACAGTGGTGAGTACCACTTGCACCACCGAAGAGGTAATCATCTAAATAATGCTCTAATTCCCCGACAGTGCAGGATGTGCGGACTATCCATTCTAAAGAAGTGGCAAATTGTTCAAATATAGCACATGAAATACTGCAGCCAAAGGGAAGAGCCTTGTCAAAGTAATAAAGATTGTCGAATTTAAAACCTAGCAAAGGGAAGTCACTTTTTGAAACTGGGATTAAGCGAAAAGCAGACTTGATGTCGACCTTTCCCAGAAGAGCCCCCTTACCCAAACGTTCAACAGCGGCATCAAACTTAGTGTACTGGACTGAGCAAAATTTAGGGTCAATGCAGTCATTAACAGACTCACCCTGTGGATATGAAAGATGGTGTTTTAAACGATATTCACCAGGCTCTTTTTTAGGAACAATACTCAAAGGAGAAACTCGAAAGTTATTGAATTGGGGCAATTCGAATGGGCCTGCCACCCTGCCTGCTTTGACTTCCTTTTCTGTTTTATTTCGAACGATTTCTGGATTCTTCTTGGCTGATTTTAAATTTGATGCCTCAAAGGAAAGTCGGGGACCCTCATAACACAATGGGAAACCAGATGTAAAACCTGTGCAGATGTCATTAGCCTCTTTCTTATTTGGATACTCAATAAGTGCCTTACATAGTTTTTCTACAATGATTGGAGACCTTGCAAGCCCAACGTCAGCGGTTCCTGTTTTGGAAATGGGCCTGGCGAGAGACCCCGGCGTTAGTAAGGTCCTGGATATGAAAACCCTGTTTGGTGGGAGCCCCGATATGAAAGCTAGGGCATTTGTGCTCAGGGTGGTCGCCTCGGCATGCGGTGCATCGATGGGCATATTTGCAATTACGATAAAAGCAGCCTTTGACCTTATTAAAATCCAGGCATAACCCTTTCATTCGTGGTGGAGCCTGCCCGCCCAATTGATTTGGTGCACTGGAGTTGCCAAAAGTCTGGCCTGGGGAACTGCTGAAAGACATTGTTCTCAACCAGAGATCTGTGTTGAGATGGGCCCAAGACAGCTTGCCTCATATGAAAATTTTCATCATAAGCCCGCCAGGCTAAAGATCCCCTACATCTGTTCTCAGCCTCTCTTATGGTCGACATATAGTGGAGGAGCTCACCAGCCTTTGCGGGATGTTTCCTGATGAAAATGCTTATGAATATCAAAAACCCATCAGTCCAGTCCCTGATTGTGTTGACCGACTGTGCAGTTTTTTGTCTGATCTCAATTTGCCCTTGAATGTTTACAAACAAACCGGAACCAGAATCATTTATTGGAGGCTTTCTCTTTAATAGATGGGCAATGTTGATATACTCCCCAAGCCATATTTTTTGGCAAAGCTCTGTGGGCACATGCATTGACATTGTGTCGCCGATGCACCATATCGCCGATAATGGCAAGGAAAATCCATCGGTGGACGGAGAGTTTTCAAAGGCTGCCTTGAAAAAGCCGGAAAATGCATTTCTGGTATTTATTTGTTCGTTACTATAATCTGGACCCAGTCCTACGTAACCTTCGCCGGCGTCAGAGTCTGTGCACAAACTAAGGTTCCTGATCGGGGGACCACGCCCCTAACCAAGATTCGGCTGTCGCTGCTGCTTTCGTGGTTTTTGCTGCTCCACGAGCGCTGCCTGGTCTTGTGGCAGGAGAGTTTCGCTGTCCACGCCCTTTACCAGAATTCTTGTGAAGTTTTGGCATGATACACTTCTTGTGACACAAGTAAAAGTAAAAATTAACCCTTGAAAATTTTATAAAATTTGTTGCAGATTCGACGCGCTGGTAGAAAAGAATGTCAAAAGGGTGCGACCATAGAAAGTACCTCGTCTCCTTTATCCTGTCTGCTTTATTATAGGAGAGAAACAGCTAATTTTATGGCTGTAATAAATTGGTTTATTTTTTAACAATAGCCCTTATTATCTTTTTCAAATAGGGTTTAAAGGGAATATAATCATCAGGATTTTTCAAATTTTAAAATTGGCTAAAACATTTTTTTCCGATATAATGCCTCATATAAATATTCTCACTGCCAAAATGATATTTATTTAAACATCCTAAAATAATATATTGAAATGGGATTACTTAACTTGGGCCAGGGGTCTAGATTATATACTAAAACCTTAGAAAGAATCCAAATGATGATGCATAGGTCATCAAGCAGTATTTAAGTGCTGTCTTATTTTAGAATGTGGATTTCGTTTCGAGTTTACCACTCCAATTTACATATAAATTTTGTCACAATTTGGTGGATTTGACATACCAAACCATTCGGATTTTATTCTTTTTAATGACATTTAACAACAAATGTTATATATGGTTACCAGTTTTATTGGTGAAGGAAGACACTAGATGCATATTGGCCCCTTTGGATCAAAAAGTGCCTTCTTATTTCCTATGCACTTGGTACTTTATTGCACCAATGTGAATCTGAGTAGAACCACCAACCTTCCACAAGAAATCGACCGACATTCTCAAATTAGATGTTTTGCTAACTGTACTAGTCTCAAACAAATGACTTCAGAAGAGGCCTTAGACCAATCAGTTATGACAGACCCTTCAACTGAATATACAACTGATATGAGGTATGTAGTAACAGTTCAGAGTTGACCCTTAACTTAAAGCAATGTACAAACCTTGTATGAGTCATGGAGTGTCTTATGTATGAACACATCCAGCCATACAGAGCTACTGGTACTGCATCATCACTTCCTTACCAGACACAATCACATGCAAGAAAAAAGCTCTGTCCAGGACCTGAAAAAGAATATAAAAAGCATATGATTTTGTGCTATAGTTGCATTTATAAGGAGAGAAGACACTCTTGAACAGCCTTCATGTTTAAAAGATTGTTATATTATTCTACATTGACTGTGAAAAAAAATCTTAATCACACAAAAATTCTTTTTGGGTAGAACTAGCATATACAAATACAATGTCTTTGTGCACCACAGATAGCCGTGGCAGAGGATATTCACAGTTGATATAGAGTTTGCAGAGGTTGCAGGTTCGACCCCCGGCTCAGCCCGATGACTCTCATAAAACAACACTCAGTACTGGTTCTGTCCAGGGAGTAAGTCATATAAGCTCTGAGCTTCCATCGCAATCGAGCTAAAACAAATTAGTATAAACTAAACTAATAACAAGATTTCAAACTCACAGAAATGTGTAATAACATGTATTCATCCAACAGGAGAATGTTATATTTACAGTATCAACTACTTATAGCACCTTTTAGTGAGCTATTAAAAATGTCTATAAAAGTATTTTCAATAGTAGTCATATCATTTATCTAAAAAAGAATTAAAACATTTTTTACTTATAATGAAAACAATCCAGAAACTGTTCTTATGTTTGTTCAGTTTATACGAGAGAACAGAAGAAGTATATTTTTTTTTGGCATGGAATTGAATGTTCACGATTTATAACACATTGTAAGTTGAATATAAAGCATCAATTTTTATGGTGAAGGGTTACTAGTGATGGAAATCGGTTGATATTTTTACAATCGATTATCAGTTACAATGGGTTTGGTATAACATTGATAATCAGATAATCAACCAATATGGGTTTTATTGATAATGGACTGTTAACTTTGTATTTGAAATAGAATGAGAGGAAGATCAAATAAAGGACTTGTCTTTGTCTATGAAAATAGTGATTCAAATAAAAAATTAATTCATTTACTTCACCTATGTAAAAAACATTCAGTGAGAACATTATAAAGAGGGAGACTGTTACACTGTTCTTCCGCAAGTAACTAGCAAACTTTCTCATATAAAGTTTGTGGAATAACACATTACCTAGGCAGTGAAATACAATGCATTGAATCACTGACCTATGAAAGACCCTCTTCATAATTTTTAAATCACAATTACATCAATGAAAACATCTAATTAAAGCTACAAACCTTTATTTGAAACACAATATTTCCACCAGTTGACTGGTCTGCTGGATGCAATGTCGAGACACCTTGAGATGTTCTATCTGTAACCATACCAGGGCAAAACGCAGTCTTATACCTGGACAATTACATTCAAATATTGACATTATTAATTCACATTTAATGAAACTAAAAAGATAAATACATTACTAGTATGTTGTAATCACATGCTTATTATAATTATGTAACAACCTCATTAACTGTGTTTGCAATAACATACATATATACATCTATATATAATATATAGTATCATAATTATTATAATATGTAATTGTTATGTTGTTTCGAATTTGTGATTCAGTATCCTGACAACAGAGAAATCTAGAATTCATTTTTGGATTTGACATAAAAATGTCCATGTCAAGGTCATGTGACATTCTGTTACCAAAAATGGAGAAGTAGTTTCCACCTAATTAGATCTTTACATACATTCCTTTAAAACTTACCAAACTCAGAACCTTTTTGTTCTATTTGCAAACATTATTTTTTTATAATAATATTGACAGCTTTGCTTTCAACTGACTGTTTTGAAAGTTAAACCAAGCCTAATCACATTTTGCTCTTATAGAATCACTTTTGTATGTGATACAGACACTCTACCACTAGGTGACAGCTGTGGCTTCTTAATTAATATTCAAAAATCATCTTATCCAATAAATAAAGGCTTATTTTTTTACAATCATAATTTAAAATCAAATTAATTATTTGACAGAATGATGTAACATTATTTGGGTTTACATACCAGAATATACAATTTCAGTATATTTTCCAAAAGTAATAATTTCAGTTTAAGATGTGTTGTTTTTTTTCAGGCATAGTAGTTTCAGTTTTTTAGATGATTTTATTTCAGACGTAATATCTTAAGTTTTAGATGTAATATTTTTCAGACAAATATCACTGCAAATGTTACATTACGGCTAATTTGCATATTTTGTTCTCTTCTATGTCTTGTTTACGTTTCATATAAAATGTAATTCTAGTACGCACATAAAAAAAATCACACGTAATTTTTTTCACACATATTTTATTCTGCATATATTTTTTTCGCACGTAATTTTACGGTTTATTTAAATATTTTGCCCCATTTTCAGGCTCGTTCACATGTCAATTTGGGCCAAATCTGCTTCTACTGCTTTATACAAAATTTAAACAATTCCAGGCATATTTTTATGTATTTTTACATCTTATTTCTGGGCATAACATTTCATACAGGAGAGAACCTGAATTTTGTGATTTTTTAGATTCTTAATCTCTTATGTTCAATGTTTATTTGTGCATGGAAATTGTTTTCGCAAGGCTGCGCTAACCTCTATCTTGAACGCTTGATTGTAACCAATGAAAATCATATGGGAGGAATGTCATGCCCAAATACTGACATACTTTGAATAATTTAAGCATTTTTCAAAAATAAGACAAACATTAATTTTTTTTTTAAAATATGCTGAAAGATTATTAAGTGCATTGAATATTATGGTATTCTTAATGACAATGAACACCAGTTGCAGCAAGACAGTCAAGATACGTAGACTGGCTACTGTATGCACGTTATTGAATCTCTTGTTATCAGCCATCCTTAAACGATGCCACATTCAGAATCTCTGTTTTCATCGTTGTGTTTACAGCTTACACTTGGAATTCGATGACACCGTCTATTTAAGTAACTGTGGTGTTGCAATTTTATGCACAGGTTTTGCAAAACAAAGTAAAAATTGTGAAATATCTTATAGTATTTTGTTCAATGAGGGATCATTCTGACCAATCAGAATTCTTTTATTTATAGATTATATACTGTCAAACCTGTCTTAAGGAGCTAGTCAAGGGAAAGGGCAAATTTTACCTTTTAAGACAGGTTGTTGTTTAATGCAGGTTAATTTGCTCTGAAAACATATAAATTGGAAATAACAAATGTGGCTCGTTAAGACAAGTGGCTGCTTAATAGAGGTGACTGCTTATACTGGTTTGACTGTAATAATAAGTATCATGGCACTGCCATTTTATAACATTAGCTAAATTAAAAAGAACATAAAAACCAGATAAAACAAAACAAACCTTTGAGATCTGTTATTTTCCCTGCATCTAATACTGGTCTGGAATCATTTTGTTTGAGGTTACTCTTTCCTATCCCCAGGTTTCTTGAAGCTGCCATCTCCTGTATGGTAAATATTTCACCAGTAAGGTGCTACATCAAAATGTATGCTGCCTTTCCAACTTTACCATATATTCTCAAGTATAAGCCGCGTTTTTTCCCCAATTTTTACATCTGTGAGAAGGGATGCACGATATACATAAGAACAGAAGATTTCATTTTTTTTTTATGATTTAATTTTTCAAAGATTTATCAGTTCAGAAAAGATTTTGCTACACCGGTATGTTCAGATATTAATTTCAGGACAATTTCTTCATGTGAGCTTGATTATGGGTGATGATTTACCTAGCATAGAGAATGTTTTATTCAAATTCAGTCCTTATACATTATGTATGCAGTAAAACATGTCAAATAAATTGAAAAATAAGAAAATGCTTACTGCTTGTTTATGTCATGACTGGAAATAACATCTAAAATAGCAGACTGGTTTGCGTAAAGGTGAAAAAGTATTGACAAATGCGGAATAAATGCAATACTGTTATCATCATAAATGTATTTATTCACATTTATATCTTTTGTTTGTGCGGTTTGTAGTAGTTAATGTTTATAAAATAAAATCAATATAATATGATATTTCCTTATGATTAAAAAAAAATATTGTAAGATTTTTAAACAAAAGGGCCAAGATGGCCCTATATCGCTCTCCTAAGTGACCTTGAGTCACTCAACTTAAGTAGATTATATAATACATGTACACTAAAAATTCCAGAAAAACGAGATGGGCGAGAAGTTAGAATTTTGATTTGTTCTGAAGATGTAACAGATGCGTAGAAAAGTTGTGCAATAACTAAAGTATCCTTGTGCAGATAACTGGATATCATATATCAAAAGAAAGTGAATTTCTCACAGCGTGTTATTTTCACAAACTGTGTAAAATAGCACCGTTACAAAGTGAAGTCATTTACAACAGTCGTCTGGTGCAAGATGGAAAGTAAACAGAAGAAAAAATGACATTTTTTAACCACTGATGAAAATGACATCTTTTTTTTTACAACTATTACACAAATGATATAATAATTATAGACTTTGTTTCAGTGAAT
This sequence comes from Panopea generosa, assembly GCA_029582155.1. Lineage (NCBI taxonomy): Eukaryota > Metazoa > Mollusca > Bivalvia > Adapedonta > Hiatellidae > Panopea > Panopea generosa. Next base: position 9,469,746 of record CM055909.1, read on the forward strand.
ATGTAGTTCTAAGGACCTGTGAAAAGTGATATTCATCAAGGACGAACATCATTTTTCTCAGGTCCATAGAACTACATATTCACCTCAGTAAATGTCAATAATTATATAATATTCATACACCAACTTACCTTTGGCAGTAAGAATTCCCCAGGTTATTCCGCCTCTGCTGTATTCAGGGAGAAGTTACTCAGGAATCTACATTTTTCTTCTATCAGGAAAGATCTGAAATTACATGAAATATATTATATAATGCATTTATAACATCTCTTATGTATAACATGGATTCTGATTCAATCCTATCTAGGACAAGTTTTGCACCTGAACTGCATTAAAATATAGCTTGTATTGTTTCCCACCAACAAGCTCAGTTTCACAGGCAAATAATGGTGTATTTTTAGCACACTGAAACCAAACTGACATGTACAGAAATTTGTTGTTAAATAACCATTCCTATAATTTCTCCCAGCCTCTGTGGCAAAGTAGTCTAAGGTGCAGCCATCCATTGACCACTTACCTATCATTGCTGAGGCAGTGAGTTCAAGCCTTGCTTGGGCCAAAAATCGCATGTGAGAAAGTTTGCCTGTTACTTGAGGAATGATGGTGGTTCTACTCAGATTCATTCGGAGGAGGTGTTCGTCCACAAGTAAAACTGGACGTGCCATATATAAGTAAACCTGTTATATCTTGAAAATATTATTAAACCCCATTCAACCAAGGAAGACATGAAGCATCATTTGTAGAAGTTTTAAGACTTGTTTAAACAATAAATAATTTTAAAACTTCTTAAATTTTCATATAAAATAAATATTGGGCATATCACATGATACTCACTTTGGTAGCAGTTTTGTTTTGGCCTCGAGTATCTTTATACATTTCTTCAACTTGTTGGTCAGACTGTGTAGTTAAATAGACCCTGGAACACTGCAAACAGCAAATTTAAAATAAGATTTTCTCAAAGCATTTAAAAAGAAAATTTCTTTGTCAATGATTTTCACTTTTGTATCTTACTTTTGCTGGTCTGGAGTATACATGTACAGTTAAACCTGTCTTAAACAGCCAGTCAAGGGAATGAGCAAAAGAGACCCTTTAAGACAGGTTGTTGCTTAAAACAAGTTAATTTACTGTGAAAGCATAGAAATGGGAAATAGAAAATATGGTTGCTTAAGACAGGTGGCTGCTTAATAGAGATGACCATTTACACAGGTTTACTGTATTTTCAACAGTATGGAAGTGAGCTTTACCCCATCCAAAGAAAAAACTATTAATAAGAATATATTGTTAAAATAATTATTTGGAACCTATTCACAAAAACTACTCACTTGAAGTCAATTTTAACTAACATTTATCTGAACTTATTTTCGATATATCTGCACATAATTGACTATACCATTAAGTCCCTCAATGGCTAGACCTATTCCTGAAGATGAGACTAACTCTCCCTCCCTCCTTGTTACAATATGCAAAGTTTCTTGACATATTCTATTAAGATACATATATATCTCCCTTTAATAATTGTTTACACATGTGTTAACTAATATGTGATATTTTCAATGTAATTGTTTACTATTTGTGAATAAAATATGTTTAAACTAAGTCAAAGTGTGTTGTAAACTGACTTCATGTTCTGGAAGATCCTGGGCTGTGGCCGGCTCTTGTTGGGCCACAGATTCTGATGCGGCACTAGAGAAACACTGGAGACGTTCTCAATTCCCACACCAAATGTACTCACAAGCTTCTTTACCATTTGGTGGGATTTCCGAATCCACAACCCAACGTCGTTACAGATTCGCTTTATATGTACATCCAATAAAAACTTTCACAGTTTCTGACATCTTCCATGCCTGTCCCACAATTCATAGCACTCTAACATTTACCAAGCTGTGGCATCATTCACTTTCCACATAAACAACTGACCAATCAGCATATTCTTATCTCACTGCAATGTAACGGACCCACATGGGGAGAGTTGGGTCCATTCTGCTGTCTATCCAAAACCTCTAACAGGCCTCATTCCAATTTAAGGCATATATCTCTTCATGCAATGTAAAGGTTGACAGATAAGGAAGTCTTAAACAATATTCTATATAAATATGTAATAAACATAAAATAAAATATAAGGGCAATACCTGAAGCTCTAACCTCAAACACAACAGTGTAACAGATGGATGAATTTATGAGCATATACTGCAGTAAGACATGATAGTACTTTAACAGATGGATGTATTTATGAGCATATACTGCAGTAAGACACAATAGTACTTTAACAGATGGATGTATTTATGAGCATATACTGCAATAAGACATGATAGTACTTTAACAGATGGATGCATTTATGAGCATATACTGTAGTAAGACAAGATAGTACTTTAACAGATGGATGTATTTATGAGCATATACTGCAGTAAGACATGATAGTACTTTAACAGATGGATGCATTTATGAGCATATACTGTAATAAGACACAATAGTACTTTAACAGATGGATGTATTTATGAGCATATACTGCAGTAAGACATGATAGTACTTTAACAGATGGATGTATTTATGAGCATATACTGCAGTAATACATGATAGTTCTTTAACAGATGGATGTATTTATGAGCATATACTGCAGTAAGACAAGATAGTACTTTAACAGATGGATGTATTTATGAGCATATACTGCAGTAAGACATGATAGTACTTTAACAGATGGATGCATTTATGAGCATATACTGTAGTAAGACACAATAGTACTTTAACAGATGGATGTATTTATGAGCATATACTGCAGTAAGACATGATAGTACTTTAACAGATGGATGTATTTATGAGCATATACTGCAGTAAGACACGATAGTACTTTAACAGATGGATGTATTTATGAGCATATACTGCAGTAAGACACGATAGTACTTTAACAGATGGATGTATTTATGAGCATATACTGCAATAAGACATGATAGTACTTTAACAGATGGATGTATTTATGAGCATATACTGCAGTAAGACATGATAGTACTTTAACAGATGGATGTATTTATGAGCATATACTGCAGTAAGACATGATAGTACTTTAACAGATGGATGTATTTATGAGCATATACTGCAGTAAGACAAGATAGTACTTTAACAGATGGATGTATTTATGAGCATATACTGCAATAAGACACAATAATACTTTAACAGATGGATGTATTTATGAGCATATATTGCAGTAAGACACAATAGTACTTTAACAGATGGATGTATTTATGAGCATATACTGCAGTAAGACATGATAGTACTTTAACAGATGGATGTATTTATGAGCATATACTGCAGTAAGACATGATAGTACTTTAACATATGGATGTATTTATCAGCATATACTGCAGTAAGACATGATAATACTTTAACAGATGGATGTATTTATGAATACTACTTTAACAGATGGATGTATTTATGAGCATATACTGCAATTAGACACGATAGTACTTTAACAGATGGATGTATTTATGAGCATATACTACAATAAGACACGATAGTACTTTAACAGATGGATGTATTTATGAGCATATACTACAATAAGACACGATACTACTTTAACAGATGGAGGTATTTATGAGCATATACTGCAATTAGACACGATAGTACTTTAACAGATGGATGTATTTATGAGCATATACTACAATAAGACACGATAGTACTTTAACATATGGATGTATTTATGAGCATATACTGCAGTAAGACGTGATACTACTTTAACAGATGGATGTATTTATGAGCATATACTGCAGTAAGACGTGATACTTCTTTAACAGATGGATGTATTTATGAGCATATACTGCAGTTAGACATGATAGTTCTTTAACAGATGGATGTATTTATGAGCATAAACTTCAGTAAGACACGATAATACTTTAACAGATGGATGTATTTATGAGCATATACTGCAATAAGATATGAAAATACTTTAACAGATGGATGTATTTATGAGCATATACTGTAATAAGAAATGATAGTACTTTAACAGATGGATGTATTTATGAGCATATACTGCAGTAAGACGTGATACTACTTTAACAGATGGATGTATTTATGAGCATATACTGCAATAAGACACAATACTTCTTTAACAGATGGATGTATTCATGAGCATATACTGCAGTAAGACATGATAGTACTTTAACAGATGGCTGTATTTATGAGCATATACTGCAGTTAGACATGATAGTACTTTAACAGATGGATGTATTTATGAACATAAACTTCAGTAAGACACGATAATACTTTAACAGATGGATGTATTTATGAGCATATACTGCAAAAAGACATGATAGTTCTTTAACATATGGATGTATTTATGAGCATATACTGCAGTAATACATGATAGTACTTTAACAGATGGATGTATTTATGAGCATATACGCCAATAAGACACAATAGTACTTTAACAGATGGATGTATTTATGAGCATATACTACAATAAGACATGAAAGTACTTTAACAGATGGATGTATTTATGAGCATATACTCCAATAAGACATGATAGTTCTTTAACAGATGGATGTATTTATGAGCATATACTGCAATAAGACCTGATAATACTTTAACAGATGGATGTATTTAAGAGCATATACTGCAATAAGACACGATAGTACTTTAACAGATGGATGTATTTATGAGCATATACTGCAGTAAGACATGATAGTACTTTAACAGATGGATGTATTTATGAGCATATACTGCAATAAGACATGATAGTACTTTAACAGATGGATGTATTTATGAGCATATACTGCAATAAGACATGATAGTACTTTAACAGATGGATGTATTTATGAGCATATACTGCAATAAGACAAGATAGTTCTTTAACAGATGGATGTATTTATGAGCATATACTGCAATAAGACATGATAGTACTTTAACAGATGGATGTATTTATGAGCATATACTGCAATAAGACATGATAATATTTTAACAGATGGATGTATTTATGAGCATTTGAGGATTTCTTTTTAAAAAAAACTGCACTGCACTGTCTTCAAAATGAAGCAGGTCAATCTATCAGTTATTGTGCATTTTTATGTGCGGATACATTCCTGCTATGGAAAAAAAATACTTAAAAAAATTTCTATGTTGATTTTTTTAACATGGAAATCCTAGACCTTATTTTATATAGCGCAACAAACTGATTTTAACTGTGTAGTGAGACCTTTACTTGTTTTTATAGCATAGTGCCACCAAGATGAAATATAATGTCGCACATACACAATATGGAAGCTAATAAAGGCAAACACAGACTATTTAACTATTTAATATTAGTAACTTCTAGGGATCACACTCAAACTCTCATGTGTACACGATGGGCCACTCTACCATTTAGCCATTTGTCTTATGTTTAGAGATGGAAGGTAAGAATTGTTTAGTTATAACATTTAACATAATATTATCACAGCTTACCTGAAAAAGACAAAGTCGGTTCAGGGGTAGCAGGTGCGATCAGCCAAAGGGTACTTGGCGACATGACCTGACCAGTGGAGCTGGTTGTCAATCCAACTTGAGAATTACTTCTACTTAAGATGGCAATCTCTCCACTCTTGTCTGAAAATTTGATGGAAGAGAGAAATTAAATATTGAACTGTACTTTTCCTTTTACCCTTAACCCTATAGCTGTCACTGCTATACCAAATATTATTGAAAAAAAAATTGCAAAATTGATAAATTATGTAAATTATATGTCAGAATAAAATTTCCATTTCATGCAGACCATATATTTGTGATGGCGGTCGTTTGAACCAAGTTTGAACAAAATATCCATATGTCAATTAACTTATATGGCTATCATGAATGCTTATTTTAGTTTTTGTCTTTATTTTCAAATGATAATAAATTCACAAATCTATTGATAGTACTGCAAAATGAAGTGTTCCCATACAATACAGTCTTCAATGAATCAGTTTACTCTGGTAACTGGTAACATGCAAAATGAAGTGTTCACATACAATACAGTCTCCAATGAATCAGTTTACACTGGTAACTGATAACATACAAAATGAAGTGTTCACATACAATAGTCTCCAATGAATCGGTTTATTTATTGGTAACTGATAACATGCAAACTGAAGAGTTCACCTACAATACAGGTGTAACCCCACCATTGATTTTTGTTCTTTATTCTATAGTAAATAATAAAAGTTTGAAGCTTGTCATTCATAGAGGGTCCCAAATGAAAGAAGTGAAACCTACATTTTACTGTTTGTCAACCTCTGCACTATCAAAATATGATGAGAAAAGTAGGGGTCATGTGTCATATAAGAGATTTATTTTCTGTTCAGTGTGTACACTGGTGACAAAGTGAAAGTAGACTTCCGAAATCATGAATTCATACCCCAATTTCCAAGCATAATTTTTTTTTTCTAAATTCACAATTCAAACATGACAATGCTATCAAAATGTTCAAAATACATCAATAATGCCATTCAAATAAAAAAATGAGCATTAAAATAAGGAAAATGCATTTTTAAAGAAGAAGAATTGAGGATTATTTACAACCGCCATTATGCGACTTACAACCGCTGTTCAATCTTCAGTGTAAGGTAAAGAGTTCTGATGGGAAAGTACACGTCCTGTGGATACATTCGCCCCACCTGGCTCAGAAAGTTCATAATGAGGCGACCTTCATTCCTCACCAAACATGTCAACAACTGTGGTATCCTGAAACAACACACACATGATACGTAATTGTTATCAACTGTTTTCTTGTAAACAGTTAAATTACCCATAAATAACAAAGAACTCATAAACAATGTTCAAATCTCATTAAACAGATACATGTAACATTTCCTCAAACTTAATTCATAATCAATTAATTCTTATGCAGACCAAATTTGATATATTGTTTGCTTGATCTCTCATTACCTACCCATCATGAAATGTCATTTAAGATCAAATACAATTCAAGAAGGTCAGTGAAATGTTAAATATAGCCACTGTAAAAGACAAAGATTACAGGAATGATTAGCATAAAACATCTATAAGTGCTTCTGTTTTACTGAAACAAAACATGTTACTGTACATTGGATTTACTAAATAAGGGTTGTTACACCATCTAGGTCAATTGACCTGTATATATATGTGGGTAAAAAAAGGTCAAATAAAGTTACTCACCATAGTAACCACGGGTCTGGAGGTACACCTACACAATATTTATCAACAGCTTCTGCTAGGGTAGACTTGTCAGCATCATACATGTATGTCAGCAACCATAGGACCTTGGCAAGATAATTCCTGGACTTACTCTCATTCTGATGTCGACATGCATGCAGGAAGCATGTGATGGCCGACACCCCCAAGTTTATTTGTCTGAAAGAAATGTGATCCAGGCATTTTAGTCATACTTGTGTCACTTTGTTGTTTTATAATTCTGACAATATGTGTACTTTACATGTTTATTTTACATTGATAATAAAATATGTGTACTTTAGATTGATAATAAAATGTGTGTACTTTACATTGATAATAAAATATGTTTATTTTACATTGATAATAAAATATGTTTATTTTACATTGATAATAAAATATGTGTTCTTTAGATTGATAATAAAATGTGTGTACTTTACATTGATAATAAAATATATGTACTTTACATGTTTATTTTACATTGATAATAAAATATGTGTACTTTAGATTGATAATAAAATGTGTGTACTTTACATTGATAATAAAATATGTTTATTTTACATTGATAATAAAATATGTTTATTTTACATTGATAATAAAATATGTTTATTTTACATTGATAATAAAATATGTGTTCTTTAGATTGATAATAAAATGTGTGTACTTTACATTGATAATAAAATGTGTGTACTTTACATTGATAATAAAATATGTTTATTTTACATTGATAATAAAATATGTTTATTTTACATTGATAATAAAATATGTTTATTTTACACTGATAATAAAATATGTTTATTTTACACTGATACTTAAATATGTTTACTTTACATGGACAGTAAAATATGTTTATTTTACATTGATAATAAAATATGTTTATTTTACACTGATAACAAAATATGTTTACTTTACACTGATAATAAAATATGTTTATTTTACACTGACAGTAAAATATGTTTATTTTACACTGATAATAAAATACGTTTATTTTACATTGATAATAAAATATGTTTACTTTACACTGATAATAAAGTTTATTTTACATAGATAATAAAATGTGTTTACTTTACACTGATAATAAAATATGTTTATTTTACATTGATAATAAAATGTGTTTACTTTACACTGATAATAAAATATGTTCATTTTACACTGATAATAAAATTTGTTTACTTTACACTGATAATTAAATATGTTTACTTTTCATTGATATTAAAATATGTTTACTTTACATTTATAATAAAATATGTTTATTTTATATTGATAATAAAATACGTTTACTTTACACTGATAATAAAATATGTTTATTTTACACTGATAATAAAATGTGTTTACTTTACACTGATAATTAAATATGTTTACTTTACAATGACAATAAAATATGTTTATTTTACATTGATAATAAAATGTGTTTACTTTACACTGATAATAAAATATGTTCATTTTACACTGATAATAAAATTTGTTTACTTTACACTGATAATTAAATATGTTTACTTTTCATTGATATTAAAATATGTTTACTTTACATTTATAATAAAATATGTTTATTTTATATTGATAATAAAATGTGTGTACTTGACATTGATTATAAAATATGTTTATTTTACATTGGTAATTAAATGTGTTACACAATGTGATGTTGTACAAGTTCAATAGCATAAAGGTAACATGTGTCGTATTTTAAATAAGAACTTACACCATATATTCAAGAAACAAAACCAATGTTATCTTTTTGTTTACTTCAATCTTGCGGAGACTTAAACGTTAGAAAATGTTAACAAAATAAAATTCAACTGAAGTCTAAGATTTGTGATGATCTGCACTGTTGACGTGTCATACATCTGGACTGCAGCGGAGAATGATTTATTGGCATCCCCAGAGTGCCCCATGAGCGAGGAACATTCCTTTTAGTGTGAAAACTCTGCAGTCATCTCCTTGGTGAAATATTTCAGGCAAGTTGACTCTATCACCTCTAGTCCCTTCAAACAAGCAGAAAATAGTTTTTAAATAACTCATACTTCCTTGGAATATAAAATGCTGACAGTATCATGTTATTCCTTTATCACTCATTAATTGAAAACATTTAACAAATAAAGTTCATCAATACACCTATCTAATCCTTTAACCCATTTACTCAAAAATAAAACTGCACAGTCAACAGTGTTTACACATTTAAGGAGTTATGTATTTATATTAAGCATCATTTCTATGCCATCAAAGGCTCACAGATGATCAATTACCTTAACCACTGTTTCCTGGGATCCTGAAAGATTAACAATCAATTACCTTAACCACTGTTTCCTGGGAACCTTGAAGGTTAACCAGTACTCGAGTACACCCCATCTCTGCAAGTAACTGATAACTTTCCTACTTGAATCAGCAGTGAAAGACAAATGACAATGTCTTATATCAATCATCACATAGACTGTGTCCAGGTGGGGATGTGAAATTTCTACCCCTGGATTGATAGTCATAAGCGCTATTGACTGAGCTAATACAGTCTGGCAATTTTAAAGAGAAACTGAATATAAATTAAATTTAATTTACTTATTATAAATCGTCCGAACACAAACCTACGCATCCTTCTTGTTTTGTATTATCTGTACTCACCTCATTTTCCCATGGATCCAGCCATCTGCAGGTAACACTTCACCTGCCATCGTATCTTTTTAAAACAGTCAACTATTGGTACACTTGGGATGGTGTGGATTCTGCAACCATATATACAGAGTTTGTTTGTATAGGTTTTAAGTCCTTCTTTCAATGCATTTCAGTTATATAGTGGCAGCTGGCACACCTCATTGTTCCTAAGGAACACTATTTGTTATTGAGTACTAAACCTTATTTCTACAAGCCACCAGTACTACTTCCCTATATATCCAGAGTTGGGAGATTCATGGCTGTAGAACAAAGTTCATAACCAATCTTCACAGAGACTGTGACTGGAAGAAGACCCCTGGATTGGTAGTCAGATACATCACCAATCTTCACAGAGACTGTGACTGGATGAAGACCCCTGGATTGGTAGTCAGATACATCACCAATCTTCACAGAGACTGTGACTGGAAGAAGACCCCTGGATTGGTAGTCAGATACATCACCAATCTTCACAGAGACTGTGACTGGAAGAAGACCCCTGGATTGGTAGTCAGATACATCACCAATCTTCACAGAGACTGTGACTGGAAGAAGACCCCTGGATTGGTAGTCAGATACATCACCAATCTTCACAGAGACTGTGACTGGAAGAAGACCCCTGGATTGGTAGTCAGATACATAACCAATCTTCACAGAGACTGTGACTGGAAGAAGACCCCTGGATTGGTAGTCAGATACATAACCAATCTTCACAGAGACTGTGACTGGAAGAAGACCCCTGGATTGGTAGTCAGATACATAACAAATCTTCACAGAGACTGTGACTGGACGAAGACCCCTGGATTGGTAGTCAGATACATTACCAATTGTTGACCTAGCCAGGTCAAGACTATATTTTTTTTATATTCATGAATGAATAGGGTTTTACGGAGTACCAACACATTATAGGTTATTCGACACCAACAGGAAAGAAGATTCCAGGTTCACTCTATATGTACAAAAACAACAAATTAACATACAGACTAAAAAAATATATCAACAAATGATTATGCAAAATGAACCTAGAAAGTTGATACCTGCAGAACTACAGAGTTTCAGCAAATTCTATCTTATTACTCAAGCTGTCGCTTTCTACGACATGCATGAGCAAAAGTGATCCTATTCTTGCCTTCACTCATATGGCTCCATAGAACCACACAGGGGTTGGTAATTTAACCACAATAGTGAACATGACAAAAAATGATAAAATGAACAGGACACCCATTTGGAGGATTCCTACCTGCACTGCAGAGATCTATTTTATTCTTAGCTGGAACCACACAGGCTTTTTCTTTCAGTGAAAAGTTTGTTCTCAGTCTAAACATGACTTGCACTGATATGATTTCATACAATCAGTTTTATCATTGTAATTTCTATTCAGAATTAATATGTCATTGAAGCTTCTTTCCTTTTTCTTAAAAAGGTCGTTTTTGCATTTAATGTAAAAATGAAATGGCCCAAATGAATTATATTTTTTACAAAAACATATGGATGTATAAAAGAATTTTGTAAACAAGGAATATCACCAACATGTGATAACTACAGGTAACTTTAGAAGAGGTTTTTCTTTAATGAGTGCATGGCAAATAAGTCATTAACATCTTTTCTAGCTTAGCTTTGACAGCGTTACTCCTTACCTTAGCATCAACAGCTTTACTTCTTACCTTAGTAGCAACAGCTCTATTCCTTACCTTAGCTTTGACAGCTTTGCTCCTTACCTTGGCATCAACATCTTTACACCTTACATTGGCATCGACTGCTTTACTCCTTACCTTAGCTTTGACAGCTCTACCTTACCTTAGCATCAACAGCTTTACTCCTTACCTTAGCTGTGACTGCTCTACGCCTTACCTTAGCATCAACAGCTTTACTCCTTACCTTAGCATCAGCAGCTTTACTCCTTTACTTAGCTTTGACAGTTTTAATACTTACCTAAACATCAACAGCTTTACTCCCTTACCTTGACATCAACAGCTTTACTCCTTACCTTGGCATCAACAGCTTTACTCCTTACCTTGGCATCAACAGCTATACTCCTTACCTTGGCATTGACTGCTTTAATCCTTACCTTAGCTTTGACAGCTTTACTCCTTACCTTAGCATCAACAGATTTACTCCTTACCTAAGCATCAGCAGCTTTACTCCTTTACTTAGCTTTGACAGCTTTAATACTTACCTAAACATCAACAGTTTTACTCCCTTACTTTGGCATCAACAGCTTTACTCCTTACCTTGGCATCAACAGCTTTACTCCTTACCTTGGCATTGACTGCTTGAATCCTTACTCTAACTTTGCCAGCTCTACTCCTTACCTTAGCATCAACAGCTTTACTCCTTACCTTAGTTTTGACAGCTCTACACCTTACCTTAACATCAACAGCTTTACTCCTTACCTTAGCTTTGACAGCTTTACTCCTTACCCCTTGGCATCAACAGCTTAACTCCTTACCTTAGCATCAACAACTCTACTTCTTATCTTAGCTTTTGTCAGCTCTTCTCCTTACCTTAGCATCAAAGCTTTACTCCTTACCTTAGCTTTGAAAGCTTTACACCTTACCTTGGCATCAACAACTTTACTCTTTAAATAAGCTTTGACAGCTTTACTCCTTACTTTAGCTTTGACAGCTTTGCTCTTTACCTTGGCATCAACAACTTAACTCTTTAAATAAGCTTTGACAGCTTTACTCCTTACCTTAGCATCAACAGCTCTACTCCTTACTTTAGCTTTGACAGCTTTACTCTTTACCTTGGCATCAACAGCTTTACTCCTTTCCTTGACAATGACTGCTTTACTCCTTACCTTAGCTTTGACAGCTCTACACCTTACCTTAATATCTACAGCTTTACTCCTAACCTACTTTGACAGCTTACTCCTTACCTTGGCATCAACAGCTTTACTTTTTACCTTGGTATTGACTGCTTTGCTCCTTACCTTAGCTTTGACAGCTCTACTCCTTACCTAACCATTAACAGTTTACTCCTTACCATAGCATCAACAGCTTTACTCCTTACCTTAACATCAACAGCTTTACTCCTTATCTTAGCTTTAAGGTTCTGTGACCAGGTAGCATCAATGGATACTTCCACAATTTGTAGAACGCTTTGCGCTTTCAATCCACAGAGTTTGTCTGCAAATATAATAAAATAAACTATAGCATACACTGCTGGGCCTGATAAGCTAAGTTGGTTATGCATCTGGCTTTCAATCCAGAAGTCGTGAGTTTGAATCCCAGCATCAGTCTCCGTGATAGTTGATATATGACATCGTGTCTCATTATCATTCATCTCTCACTGTGGGAAAGTTATCAGTTACTTGCGGAGATGGGGTGTGCACGAGTACTGGTTAATCCCAAGAACCAGTGGTTAGGTTAACTGATCATCTGTTAGCCCTCGATGGTATAAAAATGGTGCTAAATATTCAATCAATCAATCAATTAAGCATACATTGTGTGTAGTAATACAGACATAGTATAAAGTGTACCTATAAATATGACAGGTGCAGGTCATGTTATTTTTTCATTATAGTAACAACATTGTAGTAACAACATTGTAGTGTCAAAAATTTTACCACGGCAACAAACATTGAGGCTTAACAACAGAGTTGTCATGGATGTGAATAATGACTTTGACATACAAGCTAGGACTATTTAAATGCCACAGTTACAAAGTAGTCATAAAAATAAATAAACAAGAGTTGTCAAGGATGCATGTGACAAACTAAGACTTTGAAATACAATCTGGTAAAGATCGTAACAAAGAAGTTAAAGCAATGAAAACAACTTACCAAGGCCACAGTGTTGTCAAGGAACTCTTTAACAAACTGGTACTGTGGAACATTTCAATAGGTAAAACACCTCAGTACATGAGACAGCAGCTCTGTCTTGTTGACATTGTGTCTGAAACAATATCATTATGATTAGTTGTCAGGGTTAACAGCAGCTCTGTCTTATTAATGTCGCCTTTGGCCATTAGAGTTAATAAAACCAAAGTACAAGTCTTTGTGACAGTGTCTAACAGAAAACGTTAACAATTTATAAACATGACCATGCTGCTGAAATAGAAAGCCAACATATGAAAAATGATTTACACATGGTAGCATTTCAATCAAAGGAGATAAGTTGTATTTCCTATACTCTACTAAATTACATACAGTTACTACTTCAAACTGGAACAGCAGTCACAGAGGAAACCTATATTTTTGGAAATATTTAAGGTACTACCATCATAACAGAAATTAGAGGTGTTTTACCTAATTTAGGCCAGCTTTAAAAAAATGTTTGTCTGCTGTGCTCTGACCTTTTTTTTTATGTGGGGTAGGAAGGTAGCTATTTTTTTTCTCTCCAGATTTTGATTTTGCAATTTTATATACATACCAATATGCCTGTTAAATTATATTTTCTCCACAGATGCTGCAAGGTTCAGGTGGGTACAGATGTGCTTGTTTAAAACATTATAAAACATCTAAGGTTACATACCAATACACCTTAAATTTATGTAAAACAGTTGCCTGTGAAATTTGAATGATTATTAATGCTTCCCCCGTTTTTTTAAAATTTGAACACACAGTTTATTTAGTTATTTTTAATTTTATATCCATAGGACTTGTACCATGATTCTAGATATTGTAAGGACATGTTGTTTTTGGTCAGGACAAGCAGATTTTAGAAATACTTGTCCGACAAGTGAAATAAAAAATAATGTTTGATAATTAAGGTACAAACAATCAAACGCAATTATAAAGACAGTTCAATCAAAAGTATAGTTGTCTTATAGTTAGGCCATAATAAATTGCTTGATTAGCATCCCCGCCTTCCCCCTAATTTTCATGCTGCCCAGACCCTTTTTAATAATATCAAAAATAAAATCCTCACCCCTCCCTCTTTTTAAGAAAAAATTGGATGATAATCTAGCAATTAATTTACAATGACCCCCAAGTAATAAACAATCCAATATCCACACTTATTACAAACAAATACTATCATAAATATATGGCGTGAAACACTATAAAGTGTATTGCATTAATCTACATGTGGTACGAAACATCTCAATCTGGTACGAAATTATAGTGGTACGAAATCTCTAATTCGCAATGACTTATTCATCAGGAGATTGTGAGGAAATAATGTCAACACATCCGAGAATACTTATAAATGGCAGTCCACGCGTTTGCTTTCAATTACCTCATCATATTGTCCGTTATATATCTTGAATTAAATCTGCCACAAATTAACACCTTCCCGAGGCAAAAAAACGGGAGGGTAAGTTATATCTGACAATCGGAACATCGCTCGGCCATTTCCGTAAACGTTCGAAATAACCTCGGACATAAGTGTAGTACTTTTATTTAATTAATTTTGTACCTAATTATGATAAATTAAAGGAAACAGAAGAGGAATTATTAAAAAAAAATTGCTTATTGACCTTTACTCCGTATGTGCAAACAAAGATGGCAGCGCCCACAGTCCAGCCTCCGCAGTCACATCGTGAGATGATTGTGTTCAATTCTCCAGATAATCGTGCTTAAACTTTCCTGTCAAAGATAAACAACTGGAAGCATAACGATCTGTCTATGATGGAAATGGCACTGATGTTTATTTTGCGGTAAGAATCATTATATTAATTGAAGCCCTAACAGACGGTTACATTTAGTTAATTTATATAAATAATTACTTTAATAAAAATTTTAATTATGTTACAGACGGGTCCTACTAAATGCCACTAAGTACCACTAAGGACTACTAAGGAGCCACCAAGGACCATTAAGGAGTTCAAAGGGGGCACTAAGGACCACTAAGGGGTTCAAAGGGAGCACTAAGGACTACTAAGGGGTTTCATATTAAGATTAAGTTTGTCAGTTAGCTACAATGGACACATTTTTAAGTGATTTAAATGATGACTTGGCATTAATCACATGGATACAGATAAAAATCCATCATAAGTTTAATACCTTAGCTCGAAAACTGACTGCGAAATGGAGATCCGTTTGTAAAGTGCAAAATGGAGTTTCTTATGTAAAGTGCGAAATGGAGTTTCTTACATTCATAAAGTGCAAAATTGATTAATGCAATCGATATTTTATGTTTATATCTGTGAGCTAGAGTACATATGTTGTTGTTTTTTTTGTTGTATTGTGTATTAATAATTGTTTGATGTGTCAAATTAAAAAAGTAATCACAATGGAGATCCGTATGTAAAGTGCGAAATGGAGTTTCTTTTGTGAAATGAAATCGCTATTTTAAGTTTATATGTAGATTTTTTGTTGTGTTATGAAATGTTTCTAGTTATTAAATGTTTCTAGTTATTAAACTACCAATTAACATTGGTAAAATAGTATTTAATCAATTATTCGTTAAAGTAAAAAATCAATAAAAGAAATATAAATAAATACTTTAATGAAGATTTGAATTAAATAATGTTACACACAGGATTTATTGTAAAAAGTTTATTACATAAACAAGGACATCGACTGCGAAATGGAGTTTTATTTTGTTTAATTGATTTATTAACTCTTTACTTCATAGAGATATAGCAGTATAGCCTATTCTACCAGATACAGGTGTAAAGAAACAAAAGCAAAATAGCAATTTTATAACACCATTTCGCTATTTACACTACATTGCACTCCATTATGCAATTTACACTCCATTTTGCATTTTGGTCCAACCCCCTAATAGATACATCATAATCATAAACATAATCAGAGACATAATACATAATGTCTCTGACATAATGCAGGGTCAGACTCAGAAATTCTATGTAGATGCACTAGATGGTATGTCTATCTACTCCAACAACCTCTTGCAAGGATTACGTGTATATTGTATGATCATTTGAACCTGAACAGCTGATTGTCCGGAAAGGGGTACTGTACAGGAGTACGGTGCCTAGTAAATACCAGATGAGAGTCTTTATAGAGATTTTTTGTACATAAAACCACCAAAACAAATTACAACATTTAAAAATCATGCATCATGAATTGGAGCTTCTCGATTAGACGGTGACTGATATATAATTCTTTGATGCGATGTTTCACATTCATTTTTGTTACTTCATAAGGTTTAGAAAATCACAAAAACAAAATCATTTGCAGTTAACCAACCCACTCATGTCAGAGGTTGCGGGTTCCACCCAAAACTTGACCCAACACCTCTCAAAAAACAACACTGGGTAATATTCTACCCATAAAGATCACCCATTTACAGTGACATGGGTTTAGGAGCATTTCAAGTATTGGGGTGTTGTGTGTTGGGGGAAAGGGGGGGGGGGGGGGGGGGCAACCTGAGGAGAGAGTGTATGAGGAGGAACTTCAAGGTTCCAAAGTATATACTGAACACGGATATTGGGAGGGGGGCAGCCCCCTGGCTCCTACCCCTATGAGTGAAACTAAGTCAGTGACCTCAGTAGGAACTTGAACTCATGCCTACTGTGTTAAACAAATGTTCCACTGTTGGCACCATAAAAGCTAGTATATAGAGACAGTAGCAACATGTATACAGTGAAACTTCAACTACAGCAGATTGTGTAAACTTAAGGCACATGTTTTGTTCTGAACAACCATGTGCGTATTCCATGTACACATTACTTGGGCAACTTCTATCATCAAAGGTCTCAATATAGTTTTCACATAATTATAATACGATGTAAGTCTTGAAAACATTTGTGTTTCAAAATTTCACACAATCATCTGAATGTATTTTCGTTCAGATGTACTTACAGTAAAGTTACTGTTTGGAGAAAATAGACAACTACTTTAATCTTTCCATTCCACATTAGATAGAATGCTTGTCACCATATCAATCATATGAAATAGATGTCACTTACATAACAGGCAAAGCATAGTATTATATTGATTTGATATATTGGAAAACAATATATTAACCTGAATGTGAACATGTGACAATCAATCCCACCTGGATAAGCATAAAATAATGATTTTGGGAATCAATTTAAATTAGCTACTGGTAGTTGAATTAAATATCACACTTAACATCCCATTTCTGTGAACTGGTCTGATTCATTAGATGCTTTATGTTATGAAATAATCAGTGAGCGTCTAGGAAAAATATGAATTATGTATTTGACAGTAATTTTAGTAGTAAATAAAAATACAGTCATGTGCTTCATATTTTAGAGTATGTTAAGTACTTTTTGTAATATCACAGAAAGATGATTTTTATCACTGAAATTTTAAGGTAGGAAGTTGGGTCAGAAACTTTAATAAATATTTTTGTTGAAAGTTCATGAGATGTGAACCTACCGTTTAAAACAGCTTGATTGGAAAGAAGGCTTCACTCATGTATGAATTGCTCTCGAGTCCGCTTCCCAGGTAAAACAAGTACTTAGGGTTGGTTTTTGAAAGGCATCAGGTCGAGTTGGGGATCAAACCTGCAACCTCTAGCATGAGTGGCCAGCACTAGCCACTACACTACCGCCTGCTTAAAATGAAACCCACCGGTAGACTGTTGAGCTTAGAGGATAAGTCACATAATATAGAAAGTGGTATTGATGTCTGATCTGTAATTTTGCAATTATACCCACTGCAACAAAGTTGTAGAGGGGTATTTAAACCAGTACTGGTTTCATAATGATTTGGAGAACTGAGTGTTGATTTTTGAAAGGCATTGGGTTGAGTTGGAGATCAAACCCACAACATCTGGCATGAGCGGCCAACTATCTATCCATTACACTACCGCCCATTTAAAATGAGACCTACCGGTAGACTGTTTAGGTCACACTAAAAGGTGAAATAGATTATATATCACATAATATAGAAAGTGATATTATGGTAGTCTGTAATTGTGCCATTATACCCACTGCAACAAAGATGTCGAGGGGTATACTGGTACTAGTTTCATAATGACCATACATAGATAAAATTTTATCTAGCCTGTACTTCCTTTCTTGTAAATTTTCTATAGTTGTTGCCAATAGATATTATAATATATATATATATATATACATACACAAGATTGTACAATTATTGAATAAAGGTTTTCCAAGTGTTGGTTTATTCAAGTCTGCTTTATGGTGACAGTTTAAATTTTTCAAATTTAATATTTAAAAGCAAACATTTTGAATCAAGAATTACTCAAAGACTTAAAAAATAAAACAGGATTGTGAACTACCATGATTAATGTACAGTAGCTTCAAAATGCATCCTTATAGTACAATGAAGTACATCTGTCTTTAAGATGGAAGATGTTGGTTCAATCCCAACTAAGGATATCTGTTGGAGGCTTCATACTATGCATTGTAAATCAGTTTTGAATTTATGAAACGAGGGTAGTTAAAAATGCTTTTATAGGTAAATAAGTTTGTGTTTATTTCAGGAATGAAAGCATAATTTTGAGTTTGATGCGCTGATGAAAAACAGGCTAGTTTAATGTCTGAAGCTTGAACTAGACTAGGGAATGTTTTTCAAAATTGTACTTTCCATTCTTGTATAATTTACATTGTTTTCTCAAATTATTTCAGATGAAAGAATATTTATGATGATATTTTTTTTATATTAAAAAACGGGAGTATACAATATCATGTATCTTGCTACCAATTTAATGTCATTATTTGAACAGCAACTTTGTCCACAATCTTGTTGCGTAAGCGCAGTCATGCACATTTTCATGGCTACTTAGGCTACAGTAAACATTAATTACATGAAACATAATGTCCTACAAGCAAAGCAACATCATGGCGCCAATGAAATGCAAACTGGTACTTTTAACCATTACTTCAACAGTTACTGATTTTCATAGAGAAATCAACTTCAGGTTCTATAAAGTTCATACAGACTGAATGATCGTTATTTGCGAGTTTTTATATATTCTTTGTTTCTATTTGAATCTACATCTCACTGAATGGAAATTATATGGGGTTTTGAAGATTTTCAAAAAATAACTTAAAATTTGATTAAATGTTAAATTTGTATAAATAAACCATGTTTAAAACAAAATTCTTCTTCATTGCCTTGATATGAAAAACTAATGGAAGCCTATCAGTTTGTCAAAGGTCAGACTTGAACTGACATCTCACTCCTAGAAGGAGTTTGTACTTTCTTGTACTACAAAGACTTTCTCCCTGATAGACTTCCTGTGTCAAGCTAAAAAATATTATCTTTTCTGAATATAAAAAAAACATATTTAATATTGATACACACTGAGAAGTTACACAACAAATGTTTTTAAACCACTCTTTAATTAATAAACACAAAAAACAGTTACACTGTCATTTTTTCTCAAAGAGTAAACATATGTTGAGACTGCAGCGTAAGCCTTTAAGACAAATGCATAAAATATTCATCAATCTGTATGAGTATGGTTTATTGAGGATGGCCACCATCATAAACCAATTATGGGGTGAATAAACAAAGTTAACAAAAATATACAATTTTTTGAGTGATCAAAATAAAAAAATATCATATGCATCGGTTTACTAAATGAGTCCTACTCTGTTTGAAATTTTATATTTGTAATTAAGATTTAATAAAAGTTCATTAAGGGTTCTAGCTCCTGGCTTTTGTTTCACCAATACATTTAAGTAACTATATACTTAAATATTTAAAAACTGAAATTAGAAAAAGACATATACCTGTAGTTAATTCAGATATAAGACTTCACCCAGTAAAAAAAATGCATTCAATTTCATTAACATCAATTAAACAATATTTACATAACCAGTAAAAAATGGGCAAGTAAAACTTGACAAAATTATGAGGATTGTGTTGATGATGATGATTTTGCTGAAATTGTTGTTGCTGATGATGGTGGTGTTGAAGATGTTGTTGATGACGGTTATGTTGATGATGATTGTGTTTATGATAGTGTTGATGATGATGGTACTGATGCTGTTGTTGTGGATGATGATGATGGTGGTGTTGATGATGTTGTTGATGATGATGATGATGATGATGATGATGATGATGATGGTGTTGTTGATGATGATGATGCATTTGCATATTTCGCGAAATTTACGCCTGGTTTTCATACTTTAAATGAGCAAAATGTACGCCTTGATTTTTATGGAAATTTTGCCTGGTTTACCTTAATTTTACGCAAATTTGGTACAGGAAGTAAAGCTTAATATGCCATATGTAACATGTCATTTGTTAGAAATAAAATACACCAGCAAACATTCAAAAATTAATATCAGCAAACTTTGGTATCTCTTTAACATCCAACTTTAATTCTGGCAATGGTAAATGCTGACAAACTTCAATTAAATTTACGCTTGCTGGTATACTGTTAATATTGTATGTATTAAACTTACATCATTGTAACCATACACAACTAGTGTGTTCAGACACTGCTTAAACTGAAATTAAAGAATAATATGAACATGGACATGATGCTATGGTAAACTGCCCTACAGTTGTTTTGAATATTAGCATCATTTCATGCCATCAAGGGCTAAGATGTAATCAGTTAACCAAACCATTCTTTCCTGGGGTCCTGGAAAGTTAACCTGTACCCGAGCACAATCACTTCTGCAAGTAGCTGAAACCTTTTTGCTTAGCTTATACTAATTTTAGCTCAATTGCGAAGAAATCTCAAAGCTTATATAGTTTGTTCTTGGTTTCATGTCCTGGCTTGAGCCAGTACTGAGTGTTGTTATTTAAGAGGCTTCAGGTCGGTTTGGAGATTGGACCCTCAACCTCTATTGTAGGCAGGCAACACTATTTACTATGTTACTGCTCTGCTTTTCCACTTGAATCAGCAGTGAGATATGAATGACAATGAGACAAATGTCATATCTATCGACAATCATGGGGACTGGCTGGACAAGTATTCAAACACACCTTTGGATCATTAGTCAGATGTGCTAACCAGTCTGGGCTCCTACAATAATTGTATTTTTATTATTGGCATTGTGCAGCTACAATTGAGAGTCCCAAAAGCAATCGCTTAGATAGGTTT
The DNA here is from genome assembly GCA_029582155.1 of Panopea generosa. NCBI lineage: Eukaryota > Metazoa > Mollusca > Bivalvia > Adapedonta > Hiatellidae > Panopea > Panopea generosa. Next base: position 9,491,441 of record CM055909.1, read on the forward strand.
GATAATACATATATCTTCCAAACCAATAAATTTGGTGTCGACCATGACTTATATAATATGGAATAACATGCAACACATCTGGACTGGGCGGACAAATTTACATACATAAACTGATAACTTTATATGAATAGGATCCAGTTAAGAACTCATGACTACTCATCCCCTGAAGAAGGAATAGTATATATTCCGAAAGTGCTTTTGTTTTTTTAAATAATTTTAAAGAATTCAGTATTGCTTGGGTGTATTATTTAATTTATTATCTCTCCCATACATATATATATATATATATTAATTAAAAAGTTTTAGTGTAATAAAATAATTACTTTTTTTCAGTTATAAACAATGACGTTTGATGCTGCAAGGCTGTTCGTCATGATTCCTATTTTTGGAAGGCGACTGTAGAGACGCATTCTATAGCCATTGTCAGAGGTATAATTTTGTTCTGTAATCTTTGTTATACTGTTACTGGTTATGGAACACTGAAGAAAAAATATGGTGTTGCTAGGGAAATAAACAAAATAAATAACTTCTTTTTTTTTCCTTTAATGGGATTTGAACCAGGATTGCCCAGGACATAATCCAGATATGACCACTGTGCCATGTAGGAATATCACACAATCAGCTATATAAATCTAAGTTTAAACTTAATCGCTTACTCGGATTTGATCAATAATGCCCAGATATAACCGAGATTATATACTAAATCATTTAGTAAATACTTTATTCCACGGATCAGATCTAACTCAAATATTTATCAGAGATAAAAGTGATTTTAAATATATGTTTTTGATGGTATTTTGCACCAGATATGATCCTGAATTTATGCTTAATATTACAATTATATGAGTTATTTGTTGAACTATAAGGGTAGAAAATAATGGTTATGCTGCTTTAAATTGTTGAATTTTTCTTTGTTGTATTAAGTCTATGTCGCTACTACAGTCAATATTTTGAGACGTAATCATTTATATTTTCATAAGGAATCCACTGGAAATGTAAAACTTAATAGGTTATCCTGTGTAATATATATTTGTCTCATATTTACAAACAGTAATATAAATTATAGTTAATAATTGTGAAAAACTATGTAATACTGTGATTTAATATTTGTAACTTTTGTGATATATCTTGTTTTATTCATGACATATAGGTAAGATTTATTTGTGAATATACAACTTTAAATCTGAAACTTGGCACAGATTTTTCTTACTGTTCACTACAAAATGGAGGAACCGTGCTTATCACTTGTATTATCATTGCTATTTATTCTCATCTCAGATTAATGTTTAATCTATACAATCTGGACTTAGTCACAAGTTCTTATAAGCATCTAAATGGTCAAGGAATGGTACAATAAAATAGAAGTGTTAGATAATATGTTAACACTTAAATGCACTTCCTATGGTAGAACACCAGATATGCATGTCTGAAAGTTCAGGATCCTGAACCCAGTGTCAGCTGTTTTGTGTTAAATATATTAAAGAATATAATTTGTTCTGTATACATTTTTAATAGGGTCTAATGCCATTTTCAACACATTTCAGGCTATATATGGCTTATCCAGTTTTATTGGTTGAGGAAGACTTCGGAAGAACTTGAGGAGAACCACCGTTCTCCCGTAAGTAACTGGCAACCATTTGTTCAAGTTTTTGGAGCGAGCGGGAACACACAACCTTGGTTTTGAGAGGAAGCGATCTTCAGACGACGCCTTAGATCACTTGGCCACAGAGGACCCTTGTTCTGCATAGTCAGTTACAGCAACTCTGTAAAACAACGTAAACCTAAAAACCAGAAAGAGTTTATAATTAGAGGTCATTCAAATTGGAGGCAAGGCCCGATTAGTTCAGTCGGTTACGCGTCTGACTATCAATCTAGGGGCCGTGAGTTTGAATCCTCTTCCGGCAACAGTCCGCTATGACTGATATACTACATTGTGTCTTGTTATTCGTGTCTCACCCAGATTAAAGTGAGAAAGTTATCAGTTACTTTTGGAGATGGGGTATGCTCAAGTACTGGTTTATAACAGGAAACAGTGGTTCGGTTAACTGATCGTCTGTTAGGCCTCGATGGCATAAAAATGACGCTTGGTATTCAATCAATCAAATTTGGGTACCTGCTACATGTTACAAACTGCTTAGTTATATGTTTAACAGTTGAATATATGTGGAGTTTGATTGTCTTTTAAATGATATATATCTTTTGGTTGGCATGTATCTTCAGTTTAATTTTTATTTAGCTGTCTCAAAAGTTGTACTGGCTGACGATTTTACTCAACTGCAAATCAATAAGGTCACTCATCATATCATCAACAAGAAACACAGTATGAATAATTACTATATTATATAGTTTGTTATAACGATATTTGAGATTTATTTATTTTCTGCAGGATTCCATGGTGAAGGTGCCCATAGAAAAACTGAGAAAAGTTGTAGGGATGTTGTTGGAAAGTTAACCGTCATTGATATTTCATGTTCTGGAACAGCTTAGTGACAATTGGGAGGCCGCTACCTAGATGATAATCCTATAATAGATGTGTTTCTATTACACCTTTTCAACTTAATCTTCTGTTAAGTTCATTATTAAAGATATTGCTGGGGTTTTGTATCTGATGGACATAAGATATCAGGTTGGAATAAGACTTCGAGCGTGACCTGTATAAGCTGTAATAACTTATTTAGCTGCCAGGTTGGCATAAGACTTTGAGCGTGACCTGTATAAGCTGTAATTACTTATTTCGCATTCGAAGAAAAACAAATAAGATTATACTAAACTTTATATACGAGAAGTTTTTAATTTTCTGATTGAAAATAGTGTAATCATTCACGTTTTGAAAATAGTGTAATCATTCACGTTTTGAAAATATTGGAATCATTCATGTTTTATAAATAGTGTAATCATTCATGTTTAGTAAATAGTGTAATCATTCATATTTTGAAAATGTGATAAATTGCTAAAATTATAAATTTGTGTTTTCTTGGAATTGCTTCTGTAATACCGATGGAAACAAATACATTATTTGTCTCACTTATTATGATATATGACCATAAACATGCAACATTTGAAGCTTTGCAACCAATTTGTTATGGGCCTGCATACAAACTGGGGTATTACCATTTCATATATAATTTTCAATGATTCTATATCAAGATTAATAATTCTGCATCAAGATCAATGATCAATTATTCCCAAATCAAGATCAATAATTCTACATTCAATACCAATGATCAATAATTCTACATCAAGATCAATATATCTACATTCAATAATATCAATGATCAATAATTCTACATCAAGATCAATAATTCTACATTCAATATCAATGGGCCATGGAAAATGATCCTTATAGCTGGTGTTTGAGGAACAGTGATAACAGAACATAGAAGATGGTAGGACATCCTTATAGCTTGTGTTTGAGGAACAGTGTTAACAGAACATATGGTAGGACATCCTTATAGCTGGTGTTTGAGGAACAGTGATAACAGATCATAGAAGATGGTAGGACATCCTTATAGCTGGTGTTTGAGGAACAGTGTTAACAGAACAGATGGTAGGACATCCTTATAGCTGGTGTTTAAGAAACAGTGATAACAAAACATAGAAGATGGTAGGACATCCTTATAGCTGGTGTTTGAGGAACAGTGAAAACAGAACATAGAAGATGGTAGGACATCCTTATAGCTTGTGTTTGAGGAACAGTGTTAACAGAACAGATAGTAGGACATCCTTTTTTGGTAATTTATCGAACAATGGAGTAAATATTTATAGTGGAATATGTTTGAAATAAATAAAACAATTTATATGAGGTGATTAAGATGTCTTGACCAAAGGCCACAGGTTAATAAATGAAATATAGGTAGAAGTGATTTAGATGGTTGGAATAAATGAAACATAGTTTGAAGTAATTTTGATATTTGGTATAAATGAAACATAGGTTGAGGAGATTTAGATGTTTGGTATAAATGAAACATAGGTTGAGGTGATTTAAATGTTTGGTATAAAAGAAACATAGGTTGAAGTGATTTAGATGTTTGGCATAAAAGAAACACAGGATGAAGTGATTTAGATGTTTTGTATAAATGAAACAGGTTGAAGTGATTTAGATGTTCGGAATACTAATGAAATATAGGTTGAAGTGATTTAGATATTTGAAATAACTTGCAGTCATTAAGAGTTGCATGTTTATATTCTTACTATTGAAAGGCTGCTGTATTTAGTTAAATATCTACAATAGTTATTTGTTTATTTGAAATACCTTGTTTTATTGAATTTGAACATTCCTGGCCCCAATGTCCTGTACCTACATAAGTGTCACACCCCAATCACTCCCCCTTTTGTTTTTGTTTTCTATTCTGTTTTACATTTTATATGAAATACTCTGCATTAAGATTCAAGTACTTACTGGTGTTAAAAAAGTGACTTTTATGGGATTTCAAAATATGCATGTATTTATGAGCATTTAAGGACTTCATTTCACTGCACCCTCTTTAAAAATAGAGGCCCAAGAGGGCCCGAGGACGCCCTACTGACTCATTGTAGCCATAGCACATTTTGAAATTTCACAATATTTACCCTCTTCAAGGGGTCGTCTTAACAACTTATGGATAAATACCCCCATCAAACCCATTCTGAACAAAAACTTAATTGCTATGAAAAGGAAATACTTTAAATTTCCCCACCATTCATCTGTAAAAAAAATATAGTCCCCTGTACAGAACCCTTATACAACTCAGCCCCTTAATTTGTCAGAACTTCAATCACCCACTCTTAGCAATTTGTTATGAGCAGAAATGATTCAAATTTTAAAAAGAAGTTTTTTGGTACACATGGATGCAAAATGAAAAAAAATCAGTTTTCCCTATAATATTCCTATGTAAACATAGCCCCTAAATTCTTATCTGCAATCAAACCCCTACACATAAGGATAATTTATGCCAAATATGAACAAATCTGATATACCAGTTCTTAATTTTTACCCTTTTGGGGCACCTCCCGACCCCATAAGACAGTGAAACCCAGTCATTTTTACAAATCAGTACCTCCTTCACCAAACAATGCTTCTGTGAAGATGAAGGCAAAATAATTTCCATTTCAAAATGATGTGTCCCCTAATTGAACCCATGGGGCAGGGTTATTTTTAACCATTTGAACAAATCTATCAAAACAGTTGGCCATCATTTCTATATAAACATTTTGAAAATCTGTTGGGCCATCCATGAGAAGAAGACTTGTTAGGTTTTGGACTATTTTTAGTAATGGTGGTCATCTTGAATTTAGATTGTGAAGTTTCAGTTTAATTGGCCTAGTCACCAGGTTTCAGAGAAAGTCCTACTAACAAATGACGGACAACAAACCATGGCATAAGCACATCTGGCCTTTGGCCAGTAGAGCTAAAAAAACAACTTGGTCAACCTACCAGATATTGTGCATTTTTATGTGAGTATTCATTCCTGCTATGAAAATGAAAAATTCTATGTGGAATTCTTTTTTTTTACCATGGAAATCCTAGACTTTATTTTATATAGAACAAAGAACAAAATTCAACTGTGTAGTGAGATCACCTGGATCCAAAAAACAGATGATTATGACCGCTGACCATTTTTTCATATCTGAAATACTGTTGATAAAAGTTATAGAACATCATACAAAGTAATACTAACGGTACTAACAATATCTCTAAGACGCACCTAATATCCAAAAAACATTTAATTGTTATAATAGAATTGGATTTATATTTTTGGTTATTTATATAATACCACTTTTAGCTCAAAAATCAGCGCTAGCTCCATAGAAAAGTCCTAACAATGTCCCGTCAGATTTAACATGCCCCAATTAAAAAATATTAAGTGCGTTTCGTCCCGATTATGTTAAGGGCCCATACAGAGTTCCAGGACTCATCAGTTAGACAAACCCCATTAACTTGAGCCAACTGTTAATTATTAGTTATTGTTAATTATTAGTTATTATTAGTTATTAAGAAAAATAGTTAAGAAATAAAATAATAACAAATTATAAGATGCAATAAATATAACACAATATGTGCATATATAAGATGAAATAACATAAAATAACATAAAATACAATATTAAATAAGATACTATACACTGTAATAAGATACAATGTAATAACAACTACAATGATTTAAAATATAAAAGAAAATCGTCTCGTCTTCAGCGAACCTACAAGACCTAACAATAAATTAGATGAAATAAGTAATAGACTTGCATTCATGGTTATCTAGTCTTTACCAACAAACAAGACCTAGCAATGAATACTGTAGAGCTGCATCAATCATTGTTTCATCTTCACCAATTATACAAGACCTGGGAATAAACTAGATAAAAAACATAGAGCTGAATCCACTGTTGTTGTGTATTCACCAATTATACAAGACCTAGAAATAAACAAGATAAAATAAGGTAGAGCTGCATCCATTGTTGTCATGTATTCCCCAATTATACAAGACCTAGCAATTAAAAGATAAAATAAGGTAGAGCTGCATCCATTGTTGATTCCACCCAATTATACAAGACCTAGCTATAAACAAGATAAAATAAGGTAGAGTTGCATCCATTGTTGTCGCTTCTTCCCCAATTATACAAGACCTAGCAATAAACAAGATAAAATAAGGTAGAGCTGCATCCATTGTTGTCTCATCTTCCAAAATTATACAAGACCTAGCAATTAAAAGATAAATAAGGTAGAGCTACATCCATTGTTGACGCGTCTTCCTTAATTTTACAAGACCTAGCAATAAACAAGATAAAATACGGCAGAGCTGCATCCATTGTTGTCGCATCTTCCCCAATTATACAAGACCTAGCAATAAACAAGATAAAATAAGGTGGAGCTGCATCCATTGTTGTCGCATCCTCCCAAATTATACAAGACCTAGCTATAAACAAGATAAAATAAGGTGGAGCTGAATCCATTGTTGTTGCGTATTCACCAGTTATACAAGACCTAGCAATATATATGATGAAATAATATAAAACTGCATCCATTGTTATCTCATACTCACAAATAATACAGGACCTAGCAATAAATAAGATAAAATACTGCGCCACCCACAACCAAACACTCCACACAGCTCATCATACTGCATTACCAACAACCCACCACTCCACATAGCTCATCATACTGCATTACCAACAACCCACCACTCCACATAGCTCATCATTCTGCACCACCAACTGCCCACCACTCCACATAGCTCATCATAATGCATTACCAACACCCTACCACTCCACGTAACTCATCATACTGCATTACCAACACCCCACCAATCCACATAGCTCATCATACTGCATCACAACAATCCACCACTCCACATAGCTCATCATACTGCATTACCAACAACCCACCACCCCTCATAACTCATCATACTGCACCACCAACAACCCACCACTCCACATAGCTCATCATACTGCATTACCAACAACCCACCACTCCACATAGCTCATCATACTGCATTACCAACAACCCACCACTCCACATAGCTCATCATACTGCATTACCATCACCCCACCACTCCACATAGCTCATCATACTGCATTACCAACAACCCACCACTCCACATAGCTCATCATACTGCATTACCAACAACCAATCACTCCACATAGCTCATCATACTGCATTACCAACACCCAACCACTCCACATAGCTCATCATACTGCATAACCAACAACCCACCACTCCACAAAGCTTATCATTCTGCACCACCAACAACCCACCACTCAACATAGCTCATCATTCTGCATGACCAACAACCCACCACTCCACATAGCTCATCATACTGCATTACCAACAACCCATCACTCCACATAGCTCATCATTCTGCACCACCAACACCCCACCACTCCACATAGCTCATCATTCTGCATTACCAACAACCCACCACTCCACATAGCTCATCATACTGCATTACCAACACCCCACCACTCCACATAGCTCATCATACTACACTACCATCACCCCACCACTCCACATAACTCATCATACTGCATTACCAACAACCCATCACTCCACATAGCTCATCATACTGCATTACCAACAACCCACCACTCCACATAGCTCATCATACTGCATTACCAACAACCCACCACTCCACATAGCTCATCATACTGCATTACCAACAACCCACCACTCCACATAGCTCATCATACTGCATTACCAACAACCCACCACTCCACATAACTCATCATACTGCATTACCAACAACCCATCACTCCACATAGCTCATCAAACTGCATTACCAACAACCCACCACTCCACATAGCTCATCATACTGCATTACCAACAACCCACCACTACACATAGCTCATCATTCTGCACCAACAACACCCCACCACTCCACATAGCTCATCATACTACATTACCAACACTCCACCACTCCACATAGCTCATCATTCTGCATTACTAACAACCCATCACTCCACATAGCTCATCATTCTGCACCACCAACAACCCACCACTCCACATAGCTCATCTTACTACATTACCAACACCCCACCACTCCACATAGCTCATCATACTGCATTACCAACAACCGACCACTCTACATAGCTCATCATTCTGCATTACCAACAACCTATCACTCCACATAGCTCATCATACTGCATTACCAACACCCCACCACTCCACATAGCTCATCATACTGCATTACCAACACCCCACCACTCCACATAGCTCATCACTCTACATTACCAACAACCAATCACTCCACATAGCTCATCATACTGCACTACCAACACCCCACCACTCCACATAGCTCATCATACTGCATTACCAACTACCCACCACTCCACATAGCTCATCATTCTGCATTACCACCAACCCATCACTCCACATAGCTCATCATTCTGCATTACCAACACCTCACCACTCCACATAGCTCATCAAACTGCGCTACCAACACCCCACCACTCCACAAAGATCACCATACTGCATTACCAACACCCCACCACTCCACATAGCTCATCATACTGCACTACCAACAACCCATCACTCCACATAGCTCATCATACTGCATTACCAACACCCCATCACTCTACATAACTCATCATACTGCATTACCAACAACCCATCACTCCACATAGCTCATCATACTGCATTACCAACACCCCACCACTCCACATAGATCACCATACTGCATTACCAACACCTCACCACTCCACATAGCTCATCATTCTATATTACCAACAACCCATCACTCCACATAGCTCATCATACTGCATTACCAACACCCCACCACTCAACATAGCTCATCATACTGCATTACCAACACCCCACCACTCCACATAGCTCATCATTCTGCATTACCAACAACCCACCACTCCACATAGCTCATCATACTGCATTACCAACAACCCACCACTCAACATAGCTCATTATTCTGCACCACCAACAATCCACCACTCCACATAGCTCATCATACTGCATTAGCAACAACCCATCACTCCAAATAGCTCATCATACTACACTACCAACACCCCACCACTCCATACAGCTGATCATAATGCATTACCAACACCCCACCACTCCACATAGCTCACCATACTACACTACCAACACCCCACCACTCCACATAGCTCATCATACTACATTACCAACACCCCACCACTCCACATAGCTCATTATACTGCATTACCAACAACCCACCACTCCACATAGCTCATCATACTGCACCACCAACACCCCACCACTCCACATAGCTCATCATACTACATTACCAACACCCACCACTCCACATAGCTCATCATACTGCATTACCAACAACCCACCACTCCACATAGCTCATCATACTGCATTACCAACAACCCACCACTCAACATAGCTCATTATTCTGCACCACCAACAATCCAACACTCCACATAGCTCATCATACTGCATTAGCAACAACCCATCACTCCAAATAGCTCATCATACTACACTACCAACACCCCACCACTCCATACAGCTGATCATAATGCATTACCAACACCCCACCACTCCACATAGCTCATCATTCTGCACCACCAACTGCCCACCACTCCACATAGCTCATCATACTACATTACCAACACCCCACCACTCCACATAGCTCATCATACTACATTACAAACACCCCAACACTCCACATAGCTCATCATACTGCATTACCAACAACCCACCACTCCACATAGCTCATCATACTGCATTACCAACAACCCACCACTCCACATAGCTCATCATTCTGCACCACCAACTGCCCACCACTCCACATAGCTCATCAAACTACATTACCAACACCCCACCACTCCACATAGCTCATCATACTACATTACCAACACCCCACCACTCCACATAGCTCATCATACTGCATTACCAACACCCCACCACTCCACATAGCTCATCATTCTGCACCACCAACACCCCACCACTCCACATAGCTCATCATAGTACATTACCAACACCCACCACTCCACATAGCTCATCCTACTGCATTACCAACAACCCACCACTCCACATAGCTCATCATACTGCATTACCAACACCCCACCACTCCACAAAGCTCATCATACTACACTACCAACACCCAACCACTCCACATAGCTCATCATTCTGCACCACCAACAACCCACAACTCCACATAGCTCATCATACTGCATTACCAACACCCCACCACTCCACATAGCTCATCATTCTGCATTACCAACAACCTATCACTCCACATAGCTCATCATGCTCCATTACCAACACCCCACCACTCCACATAGCTCATCATACTACACTACCAACACCCCACCACTCCACATAGCTCATCATACTACACTACCAACACCCCACCACTCCACATAGCTCATCATACTACACTACCAACACCCCACCACTCCACATAGCTCATCATACTACACTACCAACACCCCACCACTCCACATAGCCCATCATTCTGCATTACCAACCCATCACTCCACATAGCTCATCATACTGCATTACCAACACCCCACCACTCCACATAGCTCATCATACTGCACTACCAACACCCCACCACTCCACATAGCTCATCATACTACACTACCAACAACCCACCACTCCACATAGCTCATCATACTACACTACCAACACCCCACCACTCCACATAGCTCATCATACTACACTACCAACACCCCACCACTCCACACAGCTCATCATTCTGCATAACCAACAACCCATCACTCCACATAGCTCATCATTCTACACTACCAACAACCCACCACTCCACATAGCTCATCATACTACACTACCAACAACCCACCACTCCACATAGCTCATAATACTACACTACCAACACCCCACCACTCCACATAGCTCATCATACTGCATTACCAACAACCCACCACTCCACATAGCTCATCATACTACACTACAAACACCCCACCACTCCACATAGCTCATCATACTACATTACCAACACCCCACCACTTCACATACTCATCATACTGCATTACCAACACCCCACTACTCCACATAGCTCATCATACTACACTACAAACACCCCACCACTCCACATAGCTCATCATACTACACTACCAACAACCCACCACTTCACATAGCTCATCATACTACACTACAAACACCCCACCACTCCACATAGCTCATCATACTACACTACCAACAACCCACCACTCCACATAGCTCATCATACTACACTACCAACACCCCACCACTCCACATAGCTCATCATTCTGCATTACCAACCCATCACTCCACATAGCTCATCATACTGCATTACCAACACCCCAACACTCCAGATAGCTCATCATACTGCACTACCAACACCCCACCACTCCACATAGCTCATCATACTACACTACCAACAACCCACCACTCCACATAGCTCATCATACTACACTACCAACACCCCACCACTCCACATAGCTCATCATACTACACTACCAACACCCCACCACTCCACATAGCTCATCATTCTGCATAACCAACACCCCACCACTCCACATAGCTCATCATACTACACTACCAACAACCCACCACTCCACATAGCTCATCATACTACACTACAAACACCCCACCACTCCACATAGCTCATCATTCTACACTACCAACACCCCACCACTCCACATAGCTCATCATACTACACTACAAACACCCCACCACTCCACATAGCTCATCATACTACACTACCAACAACCCACCACTCCACATAGCTCATCATACTACACTACAAACACCCCACCACTCCACATAGCTCATCATACTACACTACAAACACCCCACCACTCCACATAGCTCATCATTCTGCATAACCAACAACCCATCACTCCACATAGCTCATCATACTACACTACCAACAACCCACCACTCCACATAGCTCATCATACTACACTACCAACAACCCACCACTCCACATAGCTCATAATACTACACTACCAACACCCCACCACTCCACATAGCTCATCATACTGCATTACCAACAACCCACCACTCCACATAGCTCATCATACTACACTACAAACACCCCACCATTCCACATAGCTCATCATACTACACTACCAACACCCCACCACTCCATATAGCTCATCATACTGCATTACCAACACCCCACCACTCCACATAGCTCATCATACTACACTACAAACACCCCACCACTCCACATAGCTCATCATACTACACTACCAACAACCCACCACTCCACATAGCTCATCATACTACACTACAAACACCCCACCACTCCACATAGCTCATCATACTACACTACCAACAACCCACCACTCCACATAGCTCATCATACTACACTACCAACACCCCACCACTCCACATAGCTCATCATTCTGCATTACCAACCCATCACTCCACATAGCTCATCATACTGCATTACCAACACCCCACCACTCCAGATAGCTCATCATACTGCACTACCAACACCCCACCACTCCACATAGCACATCATACTACACTACCAACAACCCACCACTCCACATAGCTCATCATACTACACTACAAACACCCCACCACTCCACATAGCTCGTCATACTACACTACCAACACCCCACCACTCCACATAGCTCATCATTCTGCATAACCAACACCCCACCACTCCACATAGCTCATCATACTACACTACCAACAACCCACCACTCCACATAGCTCATCATACTACACTACAATCACCCCACCACTCCACATAGCTCATCATACTACACTACCAACAACCCACCACTCCACATAGCGCATCATACTACACTACCAACAACCCACCACTCCACATAGCTCATCATACTACACTACAAACACCCCAACACTCCACATAGCTCGTCATACTACACTACCAACACCCCACCACTCCACATAGCTCATCATTCTGCATTACCAACCCATCACTCCACATAGCTCATCATACTGCATTACCAACACCCCACCACTCCAGATAGCTCATCATACTGCACTACCAACACCCCACCACTCCACATAGCTCATCATACTACACTACCAACAACCCACCACTCCACATAGCTCATCATACTACACTACCAACACCCCACCACTCCACATAGCTCATCATACTACACTACCAACACCCCACCACTCCACATAGCTCATCATTCTGCATAACCAACAACCCATCACTCCACATAGCTCATCATACTACACTACCAACACCCCACCACTCCACATAGCTCATCATACTACACTACCAACACCCCACCACTCCACATAGCTCATCATACTGCATTACCAACACCCCACCACTCCACATAGCTCATCATTCTGCATTACCAACAACCTATCACTCCACATAGCTCATCATTCTGCATTACCAACAACCCACCACTCCACATAGCTCATCATACTGCATTACCAACACCCCACCACTCCACATAGCTCATCATACTGCACTACCATCACCCCACCACTCCACATAGCTCATCATACTACACTACCAACAACCCACCACTCCACGTAGCTCATCATACTACACTACAAACACCCCACCACTCCACATAGCTCATCATTCTGCATCATTAACAACCAACCACTCCACATAGCTGACATCATACTGCATTACCAACACCCCACCACTCCACATAGCTCATCATACTGCATTACCAACAACCTATCACTCCACATAGCTCATCATACTGCATTACCAACATATCACACAACACCACACCAACATCCGACCAACCCACATATAACACAACACCACATCAACAATCAACCACCCCACATATCACACAAACACCACATCAACAATCAACCACCCCACATATCACACCAACAATCAACCACCCCACATATCACACCAACATCGGACCACCCCACATATAACACAACACCACATGAACAATCAACCACCCCACATATCACACAAACACCACATCAACAATCAACCACCCCACATATCACACAAACACCACATCAACAATCAACCACCCCACATATCACACCAACAACTGACCACCCCACATAGCACACCAACACCACACCAACATCCGACCACCCCACATATAACACAACACCACATGAACAATCAACCACCCCACATATCACACAAACACCACATCAACAATCAACCACCCCACATATCACACCAACAATCAACCACCCCACATATCACACCAACAATCAACCACCCTACATATCACACCAACACCACATCAACATCGGACCACCCCACATATAACACAACACATGAACAATCAACCACCCCACATATCACACAAACACCACATCAACAATCAACCACCCCACATATCACACCAACAATCAACCACCCCACATATCACACCAACAATCAACCACCCCACATGCTTCCTCAGGACCAATGGTACTGAGCATCTCTCCACCACAACAGCACCATCAGCATCGGCAGGACCCATGGAACAGCATCTCTTCATCACCACAGCAGCAATCCAATATTGGTAAAAACTGCAATGTATCAAACAAAACTACAGTACACAGGTATATATATATACATGATGAACCTTTTGATTTGAATATAAAACACTTCTACTACGATACTACTCTTGCAGCTAATACTGTAAACTACAATTCACTATAACTTGCTATACAATACAATATAATATGCCAGTCACAATACTCCTATATTACTATAACTACAATACATTAAAGTACAGTATAATACAGTACAGTACAGTACAGTACAGTACAGTACAGTACTACCAGAACAATACTATTATATTATGTTATTTTAGTAAAAAAACCTTTTATTGTTTACATTAATACCACGACTTTTAACATTCAATATATATAATTACTCTACTACAATACTACTACATTCTGTCACAATGAAATACAATGGTATAGTTCATTGAAAACAGAAATTCCATTATCAAACAGAAGCCTATTGTTGCAGAGTAAACACCTCATATAGTCTTCAGTGAGTGAAGACCATATAATTATTAATGAAACATTAAAAAAAAAAGATTATGATATACAGAGGTGGTTTAACTGTGACGAAAAAGAATAAAAATCTATTTTATGATCTTAGGAATGAAAAACTATCTTATACTAGAAAGTTTACAAAGTTTCCGCAGAGAGTAGAGAAGTAAATAATGGACTCTAAAATCTAAGCTTGATTATCCTATTTTATCTTTACTTTTGTAAAACTTCCCAAGAGAGCAGAGAAGTTAGTTGGAGTCCATTTTTTCCATTTGACCAATCAAATAGCGACTTTAAAACTTCCACATTCTCAAAAGAAAAGATAATGATATGCAGAGATATCTTCATTGGATAGACTCATAGAGATAAAACTGTTGACAAAGGGGCCTCAACAGCTTCACCAAAGTCCATCTATCGCTCCATTCAGACATCTCTGTTTGGTAATCAACTCTTCCAAGCCTGTGACAGAATCATAGGAATCTATTCTATGATCGTAGGAATGGGAAAAAAAAAATATTTTAAGACTACATGTACTTCAAATAATAAAATGCATGTCTATGGAAACAATTCCATAAAACACAAGAACTCACTAAATCAATATTAAAGATGTCAATAAATATGGATACTGACACCATAAAAGTACCTGAAGGTAAAAATTACAAATGGCAGTATACAGCGACATGGATCTCGACACTGAATGTACCATGTAAACAATAATTACCTACAGGCTACTGGCTATCTCTGAAGAAGGTTGAAATTAGAAATAAAAACAATTTAGCCTATTTTACTAATGAAAAATATGTGTCAACATGCTAACTGTTCTGTTATAAACACAAAAAATAATTTGACAACAAATAAAACAGCACATTAAACTGAAAGTTTTAAAGATTTTTTTTTATGAAAGTAACAAGTGTTGTGGGCCGCAACACATATATTATTAAAAGTAAAAAATAACTATAACTACTTGTTAATGAAAGTTGAAATCAAATTTCTTTGAAAAAATTATTTGTTGAAACAATTATTTATTACTGTTGTTGTCACAGTAAACAAACCTCAAGACTGCAAACAAACTCACCCCAGGATGTCTATATAGAATATGGGAATCTTCAGGAGTGAAGACCCATACAGCCTAACATTCTATAAAATTACATTAAGTATGTGCAAATACAAAAAAAACAAAGTGATAAACCCTTTATAATATTAAGCAACTAAACAACTTAATTAAGAAACAGCCACCTGAGTGATCCCATTACATTACAGTTTAATCTGCGACTCAAGACTTCTATTCAAATAACAGAATACATACATAGAAGAAATCTGTGGCTAAATGAACAGACAAAACAGGGGAAAAAAAATGTATGATAAATGTGGAAATATATCATACCCACACCTCTATGGAATTAAAAATGCTTTGGACAGTCTTGAAAACAATCCAACAAATTAAAAATGATCTTGCTAAAAAAATGTAGTTTTGATACAAGATTAAGTGATTTGTAAAAAAAACGATTAATACCTAACCTACTTCCCAGCCACAGAAATCCCCTACAAAACTATCAATAAGACAACCTGTCCGGACGGCGAGACACCCTTCCTATCCTAGTCCTAACCTCTAGAACAGAGGCTGGGACTACCCTAACCCTAACTGGAGTGTCGCTGTATCTGAGGGGGGGTCGTCTAGCTCGAGTAGAGCGCCTAAGGGGTGCCGGTGGTGCAGGGACTGCTTCACGGACAGGAGGAGGGTGAACAACAACAAGCTGAACTGGAGCAAGCTGAACAGGCTCGGCAAGCCTGACACGGACAACGGCGGGAGGAGAAGCAGTCTGAGGGACAGCAACACAGGCTGTGGGTCTGACGCATACAGCCGTATGGTCAGTAGCAACGGACGGACGGATACAGCGACGGACAGGGACACACGGACCTACCGGGGCGGGGTCTGCCACAGCAACAGGAGCCCTAACTACAACTACCTGAGGTACCTCATCAGCAACTGGATGTAGATCCTCACTTGGCATGGTACGGGTACCAGTCACCTGGAAATAGAAAAAGAAAAGTTTCAATAAAATGTTTAACAATTAAACAATGAATGTCAGTGGCAGAGCATTGGACAGGTTTAGGATTGGAGGGTCACGAGTTCAATCCTCTTGCAAGGTCATGTGTGAATATAAATGAAGAAATTACAGCCAAGATAAAACTGTTTACAGATTGACAGATAGACAGATATGGTGAAACCAGCAATGCATAGGTATAACAAGAGCTGTCGAAGAACTCGACTATTCAAGTCATGTTACAGAACAGTATATCATATGTACAATAAAAAAAAAAGCCAGATATAACTGTATCAATGAAACCATCTTTGATATTAGCAAAAATGTAGAAGGGCAGGGTATCTTATTCAAAATAAGATTAAAGATAAACAAATGACAGGAGGGTGGGTCCTTGGGATTGGTAACAAAGTTGAAATGGACAAAGTATTTAATATACAACAAAACATTTTTTTTAAAAGTAAAAAATGTGCTTTGGGATGGGGATGGTCCTTGGGGTTGATGACAAATTGAAATGGAGCAGAGTATTTGACTTAATACAAAACAAAATTTAAACAAGAGTTGTCAGAAGACTAACAAAGCTCGCCTCTGTGTGTCTAAGTCCAAAAAGGGCCATAATTGTGCCAAAATGCAATCCAGAGTTATGGTTATTATCTTTGTGTGTTCCGTTGATGATGGTAAACACACATGCAAAGTTTCATTCATATCCAATGAGTGGTTGCATAGATATCTGAAACTTGTACGCAAAAGTTTAACCTGGGTGTCTACAGATGACGCCGACAACGCCGGTCATGACAATAGCTCTCCTTGGACTTCGTCCCGGCGAGCTTAAAATAATTATTAATAGTCAGGGAGCGAGTGAGGGTCTTAGGTTCAGTAACAATGTGGAAATTGGGCACAGTATATGATTGAATACAAAACAAAATTTACAAAAAACAAGAAATGTCACTGTTAAGTGTCACATGCCCCCCAAACGGTCTGTGAAAATAAAAATATATGATATGTTATGTTGATCATTTGTAGCAAGTATCAACAAAATCCATCAATGCATGACAAAGTTACAGGCCGGAAATGAAATCTCACACAAACTTAAAATGTTGTCAAACAAACTCAAATTGTGACTTTGACCTTTGAGGTATGGGTGTGGGTCTTATTCGCGACACGTCGTCATGTTATGTTGATCATTTGTAGCAAGTATCAACAAAATCCATCAATGCATGACAAAGTTACAGGCCGGAAACGAAATCTCACACAAACTCAAAGTGTTGTCAAACAAACTCAAATTGTGACTTTGACCTTTGAGGTACTGGTGTGGGTCTTACTCGGACACGTCGTTATACTATGTTGATCATTTGTAGCAAGTATCAACAAAATCCATGTATGCATGACAAAGTTACATGCCGGAAACGAAATACCGGACGGAAGGACGGACAGACGCACGGACAGACGGATGCTGCAAAAATCATTGTGGGGATGTCAAGATTGGACACAAGAAGTTAGCCAAGTACATATGGGACAATTAAATTCAATCAATGATACAAAGTTAAATAATTTCCAATCTGGGATCTATTTATCAATCTGGATGCATTTACATGTACAATTCATATAAATACCCAATAACAGTGTAAGGCACATAAAACTTTTAACAGTATTAACCAAATCCATTAAAACTTTTAACAGTATTAACCAAATCCATTAAATAGGTCAACGTCAGTGATATAAACTTTTTTTTAGTTGATGGTGATCAGTTATATATTATATACAATTACATACTAATTCATTTAAGCTCAATTGAGAAGAACCCTTATCCTTTGTTTCTGTGTTTCTGTATACGGTATACAGTGTTTTCATCAGCTTCAACCCATTTCATTTCCAAGTTTCATAAAATTCTTTAATGAGTTTAGGAGACACAGAGCAGACATAAAATCAGAGATGGATAGATTGAAAGACTGATTGACAGAAAATGTCATCATCTCCCAACCACAGATAACATCATCATCATCGTCATCATCATCATCAACATCTTTAATTGCAGGATTTATACTAATACACTACTACAGCTACATGAAACATCAGCATGCTGTAATCATTACATAATTTATACTACTGTCCCTCATACCCAACTCCAACTAATGACATCATCATTATCATCATCATAATACAAAAGTGAAAATGTCGACATATACAACTTGCACCTAAACATAAAGTTATGAGCCCAATTTCTCCTCTTAACAATGATATTTCCCCTTAAACAATAAAATTGCAGTCCTTTCACAAAATGCCACAAAGTATAGCTTACACCCTTATGCCAAGTTACATTCAAATAACTATAAACATGCAGCCAGCACCAAAACTTTATAACGCGGGGTTTAAGACATGGATGACCTTACCAACCCTGCAATATGACCTTGACTTTCAAGTTAGGAGCCCGCTATGTTACATACTGCCTCAGAGTATAAGCAACCAGATGTATGCGAAGTTCCATCCTTATAAATGCAAGCCATTCAGATTTATGAACAACTTGCACAAAAATTTTATTTCTTTCAATAGTCGAGTTAATAAAAGACAATTTAAGCCCACCATAACCTTAAAAAGAGAATATAAGGGAAAGTCTACAAAAATATATAGTAAAAGGAATGAAGGAAGGAATGAACGAACGAACGAACGAACGAACGAACGAACGAACGAACGAATAGGGTTTTACGGCATACCAACACATTATAAGTTATTCGACGCTAACAGGAAGGAAGATTCCAGGTTCACTCTACATGTACAAAAACAACAAATTAACATACAGATTTAAAAAAATACACCAACAAATGATTATGCAAATGGAATCTAGAACCTTGATACCTGCAGAACTGCAGAGTTTCAGCAAATTCTATCGTATTACTCAAATTGTCGCTTCTTACAACATGTATGAGCCACAGTGATCCTATTCTTGCCATCACTTATATGGTTCCCTGGAACCACACAGGGGTTGATAATTTAACCACAACAGTGAACATGACAAAAAATGATAAAATGAACATGACACCCATTTGGAGGATTTCTATCCCTCTGCAGAGACTGGCAGTGATTTTATTCTTACTGTAGCTGGAACCACACAGGCTACAGTAAAAGGGAAAAAAGCATCCTTCATACCTCTTTACTTCACATAGACGCCTTTGGACACCTCTAATATAGAGGCTTTTGAATTATTGGGTGAATTATGTTTATATTAACTGACAGGAGTGGAAAACAGTGCAGGAAGTGTTCAGATCTGAACTCTTCCTGCACTATTGTCAAAGGCCTTCTGTGATTGGTGAGGGAAAACCCGTATCTATAGAGTAAAGGGTTAAAGCAACACATCCATGTTTGAACTTTAAAAAAAAAAATTTAATTGAGTTATGAGCACATTTCCCATACAAACATATGATCAATTAGCTATATATAAGCATATAAACACAATCCCGAACAAAATGATGCCCAAATTATAATGCGTGACTAACACTTTATAAAACAAGCGTGTAACTCACCCGAGTCAAAAAAAATTGTCAAAATGACTTTCAAGGCAGGTAAAGTACACTACGCACTAAAACGTGAAGTTTTTTAATACGACTCGCATAATTCAATTTGAAGCCAAGTTGGAATCCTCGGCAATTTAAAAATAATTTATAAAGCGTTTCTCACGCTTTATAATTTGAACATCTTTTTTTATAATTCTTAAGCATTCTGGATAGTGTTTGTTAGCACATATACAGCTCACTGACCATATATTTATGTATGGAAAATGTGCTCACAACTCAACTGAAATTTTTTTTAAAAAAGTTTAAACGTGGATGTGTTGCTTTAATTAAAAAATGAATTTATTACCCAAAATTTATTTACATCTATTTTCTGCAACATTTTTTTTTAAATGATGAGAATAAAGTCTTCAGTTGAGCATGGAATAAAGTTTTATAAGCACAGGCAAAGCTTAACTTATCCAGTTTAATATGACCGCATCAAAAGGTGACACAGCAATAATAATTGAAAGCAGGATGTAGATATTAAGTTAATTGTTATAATTTGAATAGTTTCCAAGGCATAAAAACTGTTCAATGCTCTCAATCACATCTATAGATCTGTCAAGAAATAATTGACTTGACGCCCTCACCCATTAATTGCCCAAGCTCACATTCACCAAAAGTTTGCTTTTGTATTGATACAACTAAACAGGTTTACACAACTGTAAAGGTCACATTTACCTGAAAAGCATGCACTGCCATAATATAAATGTATACACATGTTTGACCACAATGGCAAGCTCTTACAATTGATATTTTGATGTGTTATGATACATAGTGTTCCCCAAGTCCTGCCCCTTGCTAACATCAGTAGTTTCCATTTCCTTTTTTAAACTGTATATTATCATGAAATGAAACTTTGTTAGTTTGAACATTTAACATCATTTTTTGCCATCCAGGGCTAACTTATGATAAGTACTGTTTCCTGGGATCCTGGAAGTTAACCAGTACTCAAGTACACCTAGCTATCTCTGTTAGTAACTAATAACTTTTCCGCTGGAATCAGTAGTGAGTGATGAATGACAATATGACGCAATGTTGTATGTCAATTATATGGGTGTCTGTCAGGTTGGATTCAAACTCTCAATAGCCAAGCTAACTAGGCCAAGCTAAATATAACGGTTCTAAAGTCCGTGTTTGGTAAACATGTACATTAAAGATGACAGGCTTCATTTGTTCATTAGGTGATTTGTCTTTTTGAAAATAACTTAGACACCTCACCAGGTCCATGTGTGGTTTTGTCAAGATAATTAATTTACCGGCTTACTTGTATATTTATAGAACTTGTTTTATACGGGAAGATTTGGAGTGCACTTTGTCTTAAAGGTCAGAATTTGATTCACAACCAATGTAAAATAACTTAGTTTTGGTTTGTTTGTTTGAATATTTAGCATCTTTTTTAAGCCAGCTAGAGCTAACAGATTATCAGTTACTTTATGCCACGAGGAAAAGTTGCCAAAGATAAACAGTGAATAGTTTCGTTATGTTTTAACATATTTAAGGTGTTCATTCAATATCATATCAAAAGAAGGAGGTTTTTCTGTTCTGTAATAAAAGTATTCTAGAATATTCATAGGTAAAAACTGGTTCGACGTTCTGTACATTGTCTAGATATATGGGTTTGACTGTTTTCAGCTAGCTTCTTAAATATAACTGTTTATAGCATGATGTAAAATATTTGTGATAACTTGGGGTGGGTAACAAAGTTGAAATGGGGGCAGAGTATTTGATTTTGCGGTTAGTAACAAAGTTGAAATGAGGTAAAGTATTTAATTTAAAACAAAACAAAATTTTTAACAAAAAATGGACGAGGACTGGGATGGGTGGTATGGGTGAGGGTCTTGGGGTTGGTCACAATTTTGAAATGGGGGCAGAGTATTTGATTTAAACCAAAACCAAATTTTTAAAAAAAAAATGGTCAAGGATGGGGGTGGGTGGTATGGGTGAGGGTCTTGGGGTCGGTTACAATGTTGAAATGGGGGCAGAGTATTTGATTTTGGGGTAACAAAGTTAAAATGAGGTAAAGTATTTAATTTAAAACAAAACAAAATTTTTAACAAAAAATGGACGAGGATGGGGGTGGGTGGTATGGGTGAGGGTCTTGGGGTCGGTTACAATGTTGAAATGGGGCAAGAAATATTTAATTTGAAACAAAACCAATTTTATTTTTAAAAAAATGAGTTATGATGGGGGTTGGGTAAGGGTAAGGGTCTTGGGGTTGGTAACAAAGTTAAAATTTGAAATAGGAGCAGAGTATTTGATATATTACACAAAACAAATTTCAAGTAAAAAATGCGCAGCAGAGTTGAAAGTCTTGGTTGGGCTCAGGCAGGTAGCCAAGAAGACATGGGCCAATGGACCTGGCAAATTCAAACAATCATACAAAGTATTTCCAATCTGTGATCTATTTATCAATCTGGATACATTTACATGTACAGTTCATATAAATACCCAATAACAGTTTTGGGCTCAATTAAACCATGAAACTTTTGACTGGGTGATATCAAGTCCATTAAATAGGTCAAGATCAGTATACTGTTATCTTATTTAGCTGATGGTGATCAGTTTACACAATCAATATTATTACTGAAAAATTAAACTGATTTAAAAAAAAAAAAAAACGAGCTACACAAAATTTTTTAACGTAAGGTTATAGAGGTTATGGAGATTTAAGTTATTAGCTAAATGCATTGTTGGTGGGGGGGGGGGGGGGTTATCTGTTTTTGACTGATTCAGTGTTATCTGTTTTTGACTGATTCAGTGTTATCTGTTTTCAGCTTAATTTTTTGTTATCTTTATTGTGAAAATGGTATTTCCTGTTAACTGTTATTGATAATTGTCTGTTATCTGTTACTTCACAAATATCAGCTGTTAATGTTATTCAAAATCTTCAAATACGTAAAAAGTCATCTCCTGCATTTGAAATAATGACTGCTTCTTAGTTGGGTGTTCAGAAAGCATCAAATTTAATAATTTTAGCCTGAAATCAATCGTGTACTTTGATAGCTTTGTTATGGCACCTCTTGTTGGCTGAAATTTTAGATGTAATTGTTGTATGTTGGATTGAGTATTAAGCGACACTTTCCACAATTTTTCAGTCATGTCACAATGGTGTCTACATGAGAGACAGTATTCTGAGCCCTGCCACACTGGAGTAACCTACCATGGACACATGATATTATACCCTCTCCTTATACACATACCAACAACAGTCATATTATACCAACAATAAGCCTAGAACTATCCTCTTAATATTGAGCGCCAAGCAACGAAGTATTTGGTATAACCAGGGGATCAAACTCATAACCTTCTAGATGTGAAGCAGGCACTCTACCACTAAACCACCATGACAGTTTTCAGATAGAAAACCTTTGACCTGTATTATCCACAGATTGCTCAATAAGTCTTAGAAATGTTTTATATATTGTTATATTATAAGTAATACTGCCAATATCCTTTAGATTAAACTTTTGTAACTCATATGCTAAAAAACAGTTTTGCTCACTAGATGAAAGAAATAAAAACACAATGAACTGTTTTTTTTCTTAGCAATCACAATAAAATCAAGATTTAAGTAAGGAGATTTGGATTTCAGATTAGGTGGGGTTTTTGCAGTGAAGGATTCAAATTCCATTGACTGGAATGCATAGTAAATTTTTAACAGATTTTCACTATGCAAGCAATGGGTGGTGGCAAATCAAGTCATGAATATATATTGATGAGGAGCGGGTGCTGGAATATATATTCAGCTCTTTTAATCAGATGATATATGTTTTCACTCCTTGTCTACAGCGCTCACAAAATCTTTTAAAAGTGACACATGGTAATTTTGTTAAGTTTTCACCCTACATAACTATACAATTATGTTCCATGATGCAAATAAGAAGATAAAGCAATTAGCATGTATCAACTTTATGAAATGCATCACCAGCTAAATTAGTTTTCACAATTATATCAGTATGGTGCATGTACACCCGATTGCAGGGATTCAAACTCATTAAAACAATACAAGAATCTTTGGACCATGTTATTCCAGAACTGGGTAACATTCAGTTACAAATGCGTCAAAATATGTGGTGGTGAAAAACAATTGGATTAAATAGGGTATACCGTATATTCCCTTATAAACGCCCCCACTCTAATAAAGCCCCCCCCCCCACACACCTATTTTTCTGGAAAATTAAAAAAAAAACAACGTATATGCGATTTGAGTGTGTATTTGCCCATCTTTCCCTGATCGATTATTTTGTTACACAGACAACAATTAGCGGAGTGTTTATTACCTTTGAACTCTTTAACCCATTGTTTAAATCTTGGGTGACCACTTAACCACTTTTGGTTGAACAAATACTTCCCCATATTTTCTGTTTAATACTAGTAAAACTACTGTCTGCCGATTAAAACATTACAAAACGTCAGAAAATGTGGTTAGTCTGTATACGCTGAAAGCTCATTGTTCCACGTTGATAAGAGCAAGCGTCCAATTGATTTAAAGTGAAGAGAACACTGACCATAACTTCGGATATTCCAGTACGCAGACTAGTAATTTCATACAGATTTTCAGCTTTTTTTCATCCTATGTCGATTATTTTATTTATTCTCAAATAATTCTGAACCACTTTTTCGGGGATTTAAACCGGATTTAAGGTGTTTTCCATTGCTTTATTGGTTTTAATGTATTTTTAACTGTTGTTAAATTTGCTTTTTTTTTTATCTTTTATAAACGTCCCCACCTTGTAAAATGTAACGCCCCCAGGGGCGTTAATTAGGGAATATACGGTATGAGGGAAAAAAAAATAAAACAAGAAAATATCTGTGGAACTGATGGATGCTCCCCAAGTGAGTGTTTGACTCTGTACCAGCTACTTGGTTGAAAAATACCAAACTGCATAGCAGGTAATGATGCATCCTAGCAAGTTTCACAAAATTCCAACATGGGTTTGTAGAGAAATAGTGCTGGCAATAACTTGGTCACAGACTCAATCAAAGGGCCATAACTCCGTAAAAAAACATTGAACTGGAACACATAGACAATATGCGCATCTGCACTTGGTAATGATGCATCCTAGCATGTTTCGTAAAATTCCAACATGGGGTTGTAGAGAAATAGCACAGACAATAATTTAGTCACAGACAGAATGAAAGATGCCATAACTCTGTGAAAAATCACTGAACAGAACACAAAGACAATATGCGCATCTGCACTTGGTAATGATATCTTAGCAAGTTTTACAAAATTCCAACATGGGGTTGTAGAGAAATAGCGTGAACAAGAATTTGGTCACAAATAAAATCAAAGGGCCATAACTCCATGAAAAAACATCAAACCGGAACACAAAGACAATATGCGCATCTGCACTTGGTAATGATGCATCCTAGCAAGTTTCATAAAATTCCAATCAGAGGTTGTAGAGAAATAGCCCGGACAAAAACTAGGGGACGCACGGACGGACACACGCACGGACGAAGCAGCGACTTTATGCTTTCCCCCTTTGGGGGAGCATAAAAATAAAAATATTTTTAAAATGGATAAGCAGCAATTTATTACAGTATCCTGTTTATAAATAAACAAGAGGCCCAAGAGGGCCAGAGGATGCTCTACTGACTCATAGTGGCCATAGCACTTTTTGAAATTCTACTATGCAATAGAAACATCGGGGCGTGTTCATTTTTATCTCTAGGGACACCATTTGAACAAATCTAACAAAACTATAGTTGGTCATCATTACTACATGAACATTTTGAAAATCTGTTGGACCGTTCATGAGCAGAAGATTTTTTTTAGTTTTGGACCATTTTTAGTAACGGCGGCCATCTTGAATGTCAGATCGAAAAAAAAAAAAATCTTCTGTATAGTTTTCTATGCAATGGAAACATCCATGTGAAGTTTCACTTTAATTGGCCTAGTGGTTTCAGAATTAATGAAAAAAAGTGAATTTTCTGTTTTCCCACAGTATCCCTATGTAAAATTCTAAGTCCCCTTACAGGGTCCCTATATATTTTAGCCCCTAAATTCTTATCTGCAATCAAACCCCTACACTTAGGGATAATTTATATCAAATTTTTACTAATTCATAATTTGTACCCTTTTGGGGCCCCTCTTGACCCCTTAAGACATAGGAACCCAATCATTTTTACAAATCTTAACCTCCTTCACCTAACAATGCTCTAGTGAAGATTTAGGCAAAATCATTTCCATTTAAAAAAAAATATTATACTGACATGTGTCCCCTAATTGAACTCTCGGGGCAGGGGCATTTTTAACCCTAGGGACACCATTTGAACAAATCTAAAAGAACTATAGTTGGTCATCATTACTACATGAACATCTTGAAAATCTGTTGGGCTGTTCATGAGAAGAAGATTTTTTAAGTTTTGGACCATTTTAAATAACGGCAGCCATCTTGAATGTCAGATCGAAAAAAAAATTCTTATGTATAGTCTCCTACGCAATAAAAACATCAGTGTGAAATTTCAGTTTAATTGGCCTAGTGGTTTCAGAACAGATGAAAGAAAAAGAGTATTTTCTGTTATCCCATAGTATAACTATGTAAAATTCTAAGTCCTATAAATTTTAACCCTTAAATTCTTATCTGCAATCAAACCCCTACACATAGGGATAATTTATGCAAAATATGAACAAATCTGACATACCTGTTCTTAAGAAAAGGAATTTAGTAATTTCCAATTTTTACCCTTTTAGGGCCCCTCCTGACAATGCTTCTGTGAAGATATAGGCAAAAAAAATTAAAAATTATGACATGTGTCACCCAACTGAACCCTCGGGGCGGGGTCATATTTAACCCTCAGGACACCATTTGAACAAATCTAACAAAACTATAGTTGGTCATCATTACTACATAAACATTATGAAAATCTGTTAGGCCATTCATGAGAAGAAGATTTTTTAAATTTTGGACTATTTTTAGAAACAGCGGCCATCTTGAATTTCAGATCGAAAAAAAAAATTCTTATGTATAGTCTCCTATGCAATAGAAACACCCATGTGAAGTTTCAGTTTAATTGGCCTAGTGGTTTCAGAGAAAGTGCTGCTAACAGACGACAGACGACGGACGGACGGATGACAGACAAAGCGCTATCGCATAAGCACTTCTGGCCTTTGGTCAGTAGAGCTAAAAAATATTTGTTTGGCATTTCACTTGAAAGGAATACCTTTTCTAAAAATAGTCTTCAAAATCACTTCAATACAGCTTGACATTCTTTGCATGTTCATTGTCTTTCTTAAGATGAAATAATTTTACAACATATGAACCTGTTTAACATTTCAAACTGAAATCAAACTGAAATGAAATCAAACTGGAATTAATGTTTTGCAATTATAAGCTGGAAATCGATTATTTTGGCATCATCCTTTTAAGCAATACGGGGTTAGTGTTCACAACATTCACAAAATATCAATCAGTTGCTTTTCCTTCTCGATTATATTCCTTAACTATACTAGGTGATTGAGAAATTGTATTCCAATTGTTTCCTTCCAGAAGAAACTGTATTATTAGTATAATTAACGATTGGCTGGCTGATAATCTCCTCTCAGGAAAGAGTCAGCTTAGCCAAATATGACCCTGGTGACAGAATCAGCTAGCTATGTTGAACAGCTAGCTGTATTATTTCTGTCATCAGGGGAGTTTTAGTGAGGGTTGCACATATATTGCACATCTTTATGGAGCCTTTTGTAGATCTTTTTTATTTTGCATCTTTGATACCTAAATAATAAAAAAGTTACCCATCCACGCCTATTTAATCAGGTTGAGTTGGAACTATTATGTGATGCATACGATTTTTGATATTGATAATGTTGCATCTACTCTTTAAGAAACATTGCCCAACCTCTGGATCCCTTAGTGATGACAGTAGATATGCCCCTGGTTGTAGTGTGTGCATTTCTATGGGTTTGTTGGTGGGTTGTTAGTGTGCACTGGTCATTAACTTGCCAAATTTAATCTGGGCACATACTATGGCACACCACCCCCCTGGATCCCCTAGTGATGACAGTGATTGGCTGTGTACAATTCTAACTAAATTGACTTGGGCATCTCGAGCAGGTGTTTTAATGGTGTCAGGAATCTTAGAGCAGGTTAAACACATTGTGATTTAAATACCAATTATCCTTTCAGCAAGGAATAAGCAGGTCCTCCCAGGGGTTTAGGAGATGTGAACATGGCCAATTATTTTTAGAGATCAGGGGAACATTGGCCATTACTTTCAGGGAAACAGGGATCAAAGTCCTAATTTCAGAGATCTGGGGCAAATACTTTTGGTGCACTATGGCAAAAACTTTTGGGGATCTGGGGAACAATGGCTGTCACCAAGATATTCAGGGAACAGACTTCCCCCCCCCCCCACCCCCACACACACACATACCACTGGGAGGACCTCAAATCTATCACAAATAAATAAAAAGACATGGATTCTGTACACCTGTGGAGCTCAACAGCCATAAAAAAAATCTAGACAGCCCCGGGGGCACTTAAAATGCATACACATGTCCTTGCAGCAGGTCAGGAGATGGCCCAAATGCACCATTATGGTGCAAAAGCATCATACGAGGCATATAACCATATTTAAATAACATTTGACATGTAAAAAAGGTGAAATTGCACCATGTAAACTGCATCACATAAATGTTTACAAGCATTAATTTTCATGAATATTAATCTGTGTGAACACTGTCACAATTTGCAGTGTGTATATTAGTATGACCATTTGATTTGCGTCTTATGAACAAAATATTTGTTTGTATTTGAAAAAAAATGTATAGCAGTGAAAACTTTTGACACAACTATACATTTCAGCATATTTATAAAGGATCGAAGCAGGGGTCAGGAAGGACGGTCAAAGCTTTTACATCACATTATGCGAAAGAAATTATAGGGGTCAAAACTCTACATCATAAATGTTTATGTCCAAGAAGAGGCATAAAAATCAAGGGCATAGCTGGCATAAGTAGGACGTGAAGGGATGGGCAGTGTAGAGGGGGTGTGGTCTTGGGAGCATGCACCCCTATATAAAAATTTAAATATAAACCCTGAAAATGGTGCTTCCAGTGTTTTCAAGACATCTTTACAGCTATTACTCCTGGATCATTCATACGATGATTGAGCACGTTCACATGCAAAAATACACAGAAACTTAATTTAGAGCATTATCAAACTCAATGAACACAGCTTCCCAGCTTATTGTAACCATTAGGCCTATCCCCAATCACTTTTTATTGCATTTTTGGTGTTTTTCTTTTTTCTTTTCGGAGAATGGTGTAGGCTGGGACCGAGGCCTACTGTAGTGAATGTACATAGGTCACTTACAACAGCCTCGCTGTTAAGCTAGCTTTTACAGTGACATGGTTGAAGTGCACTGACTGTATTGGAAGTTAAGCAACCAAGTACGGGGATAGTATTTGGATCGGTGACCGCCGTGACGATGGCTACGAGGATGGGATATGTCCAGGAACTGCAGGAAGCTACAGGCTGTGCAGTTGGGGTTAAGCCCTAAAGGTTAAAGAGGGGAGGAGTGTAGTGAATGTACATAGGTCACTTACAACAGCCTTGCTGTTAAGTTAGCTTTTATAGCGACATGGTTGAAGTGCACTGACTGTATTGGAAGTTAAGCAACGAAGTACGGGGTTAGTACTTGGATTGGTGACCGTGGCCACTTTACTACAGGATCTTAAGGCAGCTACGCCCCCTAAGACAGTGACATATGTGCTAACCAAGATATAGACCTATGGAGTGTCCCTCCCCGACCCCAGTCTGCATTTTTAAATCGACCAGACTACGCCCCTGCTAAACACAATCACTAACCATTTATTCAAGCCATTCCCAGCCCCTTCTACAAAATGAAAAATGCAAATCTACCAAAAATGAATCGTGTTGTTCGTAGAAAACTTTACTGCCCATTTCCCGCCATTTTTCTCACCAAAGCGGAACCTTGGTGTTCCGGTTACACATATATAATTTTAAAGATTTTCCGCTTCCATATATTGGTTTCATTGGATATAACAAATGCAAATCGGCATGTACATAGATCTACACATATATAGTATTTGATAAAATAATAAAATGTTTATATTTACCAAGCTGAGTAACTTTCCGGCTACTGATGTCACTACATCTACAATAGCTCTACCTACTCTTGCAACGACACTGCGGATACCCATAATTAATATGCACTAATACACACAAGAAATCACTTAGAAAATAGAGTTTTTTGGAAGTTAAATAAAGCAAACCAGAGAACACTGTAGAACTTTTACTTAACTTGATCAGACGCGAGAACGAATGAAGGCCGTTTCCGGTCTCTCACGCCAATTTATAAACTCTGGTTGGCACGTGATCACTCAAAATTGCAATACCACGGGGGCAGAGCGAGTACGCGATTTTTCGCAACCGTGAAAAAAATGTAAGCTTTTCTTAATGTACTGCTATAAGCATAGACCATTGATGTTTGTACCTTATTATATAGTAGGTATAGATTAAACTAGTGTGTACGCTTGACATTCATAGAGAGACCCAATTGAAAGAAGTGAATGTTTTATTGTTTGTCAACCTCTGCACTACGAAAATATGATCGGAGAAAAGTAGGGTCACGTAATTTATAAATAAGAGAGTGTTTTTTCCAGCCAGTGTGTAAACTGCTGACAAAGTAAATGAAAAGATCACGTTTATAACGTTTGCCGATATATCCAAATATGCTTGTTATTCAATCTAATATCCAGACTCGTTCAGAATATGAGTCTTTGACGAACGTGTTCTAGGTTTTAGTGTTCCACCAGTGCTTTCCAAATTGGAATATGTTTTCTTGGAATCCTTGTGGTCATAACAGAAGCACGTGTACGGCGTGTTTTTTTTTTCATATATTCAAGATCAAATCTTTGATAGTATGATACTCAAAATATTTGGCATTGGATACATATAATGCTTGAACTCAGCAAGATAAATTTAGACCTATTATAACACCAAGTAATTGGTCATTGGGGGTCGCTCTCCCCCAACAGATCGTACAAATAGTTGATATGCATGGTTATTTATATATTTTACAAATGCGTGTAACTAGGGGCAAAAGAAAGAAAACTGAATTGAACGCTGCATCGAATTTACACAACTTAATTTATGTTTGTTATAATTTTAATTGTTGATAATTATTTTAAACACGTGTTTTTTTCCATTAAACATGCACAGGTCGGTGCGCGTGATCTAGTCGTAAGGCACCGAACCCTTGATCGGAGGGTCGTGGGTTCGATCTTCCGCCACGGCTATGCATGGTGTCCTTAAACAAGACACTTTTTCCGTATATGATTTGTACTGATTCAAGCAAGGAAGACTTTGAGCGTGATTTGTCTAAGTTGTAAGAATTTGGTTCACAATCGAAGTAAAATAAATAAGCTTAAACAGGTGGGTGCACACGTAATGACATGGTACCGTAATGTATTCATATGAATGAATGGCACATTGCCTATAAAATTAACTTTTAAAGGTACCGAAGTATTGGCAAATGAGGTACCATTTTATTAGAAAATTCATGAATGCCGTATCATGGTCGGCTGGATGAGGCCCTCCCAGGGGGTCCCTGTTCGCTGGATCTCTTAAAGTAATGCCTATTGTTCCCCAGATCTCCAAAAGTATTTGCCAAAGTTCCCCCAAAAGTATTGTGTCCATATTCCCCAGATCTCTAAAACTATTTCCACTGTTCCCTAGATCTCCAAAAGTTTTAAACAAAGTTCCCTGAAAGTACCAAATAGTGTTGTTTCCTTAAGTAAAACGTCTACTATAATCTTCTCTATTATTATTTACACATCACCATAATAAGCAAAATCCATGTACTGTCTTCGTTTCCTTGTTTAAAATATATATCTATGGTCTATGGCTTGAACTTTCAGAGAAAAGGTGTTTTATTAAGTTTTCTTAAAGATGTGCTCGTAAGCCCTGTGGCAGGGAGTATTTGTGGTTCAATCACGCTGGTTCAAGAACTTTAAGAGTTTGTGGTTATACTAATGCTGTGCGGGTTTGGATAAGATTCTTTGAAAAATGTGGGGGATGCTATAGCTTCTACAAGAAAAAGGTTAACGGATGGACGGCGGACAATTTACCACGACATAAGCCCTGCTGGCCTTTGGCAAGTGGAGCCAAAGGAGATACCGGTGGAAGGACAGAAGAGACAAAAAAACAGCCGAACGGTTAATTCACAAAAGCCAATAAATACACATAAATAATTGACTTTATTGTGTAAACACGATCTAATAAAAAAAAATAGATTCCAGGTTGGATTGATCACCAGTCCTTACGCTCCGAAATCGACGATATTAACCACTGCACTAGTCTGCCTTTAAGTATCACTCCTGTAAATATATCTTTGCACGGAATTACCATTCAAAATTTATTTTGGGTACATACGATTATGGGATGAAGTTGTGCAGGGGCTCAGACTAACACGTAAAATACCTCCAAAGCTGTCAAAAGCTGCTTCAAGCAGTCGACATCTCATTTAAAAATTAATTATGATCAGGTATAAAAAAAATATACTTAAAATCAGTGACTTAATTACAGAGACTGGCAGGCTAATAGCAATATAATGTCCACGGCACTTTTAGCATTTCTATAATAACTCTTCGAATCTTTGTCTGAATTACAATTTTGGTGCCAAAGTAAAGCTGAAAAGAATGATGATCAATTCCAGTTATCAATTATTTAATATTTTTCTTCTGAATTTAGATTATTATGGATTGAAATCGAAATATGTTGAAATTTCACGAAAAAAAAAATTAAACAAAAAGCGGTAGTCTTAATTTAACAAATACCATGTACGTTTAAACAAAACACAATAAAAATGGAAATATTAGGTAGAAAGATGAAGCAGTAAGTTTTCCATCGGTGGCGAAAGTTTCATATTGATATTTATTGAAGTCGTTTTTTCTTATTTAAAAATGGGCTTAAAAAGAGAAAATGCTCACACAAAAAAATTTTAAGCATAAAATTCTTCATTTCCTTCAATTTAAAAAAGAAAAAAAATTCTCCCAAATCAATCCCTTTCTTTTCATACCATAATCACAAAAATATGTTTTTAGATTCTGGAGGATGTATGTTTCCATGATTTAGAAAACGCCACGTGGTCTAGTGGTAAAGCACCAAACCCGTGATCGGAGGGTCGTGGGTATTTCAATCTTTCGCCACGACTGTGTGTGGTGTCCTTGAGCAAGACACTTTCCCACATATGCTTAGTACTGGTTATACCTAGGAAGACTTCGAGGGCGATTTGTCTAAGTCGTAAGAACTTGTTTCACCATCGAAGTAAAATAAATAAGTTCAAACTAAACTAGAAAAAGCCAAAATGTGCCACCTGAAATTTAGACAAGTGCCTCCAGTTGCCTATCTCTGTTTATATGTCTCTGATAAAATTGATCAAATTAGGTACTTTTTTTCATTCAGGACAATATCCATAGATCTCTAAAATTAGGGCTTTGATCCCTGGATCTCTGAAAGTAATGGCCAATGTTCCCCAGATCTCTGAAAATAAATGACCATGTTCACCAGATCTCCAAAACCCCCGGGAGGGCCTCCTGGATGCCGTTCTCTCGGTTTTAAACATTAAATTAATTCAACAAAAAGGTAAAAATGAAATCGTTACATAAAACAAATGCTAATATAACATAATGCTTAATTCAGTTTGTTTCTGGTATTTAGATCTATTTCGGTTGATTTTGTTTTTGCATTTTGTAATATCCATGTTTTATGTAAGTTTCTACAAAAAAAACCCGCGTACTTGTTCACCCCCAGTGAACATCTAATTATGTAGACCGTTTCGCCACACACAGGGACGAATCAAGATTTCAGTTAAAAGAGGCGTACATAGGGGGGCGCAACGCAAAATCTGAACGGACAGCAACGCAAAATCTGAACGGACACAGTTGAAAAACAGTAAATTTTAATATAACATGGGAGCTATTGTGTGTATAGAGTGGGGTAGGTGATTAGGTCCGCCATCGGCACAAACGGGCAAAAGAATATAAGCACATTTTGTACTAAACAAAACCCCCAAAACCCTTGGTAGCCTCTTAATATTCACAGCCAGAAAGAAATTCGTTACATAATAGCGCGTGCGACAGTAACACCTACTAACATGTGTATATTAAAAAGTTACCCAACCAAACTATATCATCTTGTGTTCGGTACAATCTACCTTGGGAGACACTAATTTTGTCTGTCTGTCTGTCTGTCTGTCTGTCTGATTGCCGGCTGCCTGCCTGCCTGCCTGCCTGCCTATGCCTGCCTGTCGCACTTTGCTTTCCGTGCAATAACTTAAGAATGCCTGAATCTTTTGAAATTCTAATGCAATGTTTAAAATGACAAAACAGAAGGCTAAGTTCGATTTTTTTTTATATATATAATTGGAACTTAAAAAAAATGCGAACGTACAGAATTAAAAGTAAGGGAACACCGGGTACTAAAGACGATCAGTTAACCTAACCACTCTTTCCTGGGATTCCGGAAGGTATATAATAACTCCTGCACACATATCTCTGCAAATAACAGAGACTGTGAGTGGTCAGTGATTTGAACTCGCAACCTCTGTATTGATAGTCAAGTTGTGGGGCCTTGCACATGTTATATTATATGGCCAGTGTCTGCATCATACTCTCTGTTTATATGAATGATGCCATCTGGTTGAGGTCTGCCTCTGCACACATTTGTCTATCAGTCCCTATAGTTTATAATCACCCTTAGTGATGATGGACTGAAGCGGGTTGGATCCCAGTTTGGCCCGATGCTTCCCATAAAACAACACTCAGTATTACCCAGGAAGCGGACGATAGAGCGATTCATATAAGCTCTGAGCTTTCATCACAATCGAGTTAAAATGAATTAGTATTAACAACTTTATAAAGTCAAACCTGTTTAAGCGGTCACCTCTCTTAAGAAGTCCCTTGTCTAAAGCGATCGCATTTATTATTTCCCATGCATATGCTTTCAGAGGAAATTAACCTACTTTAAATAACAACCTGTCTTAAGAGGCCACTTTTGCCATTTCTCTTGACGTGCTGCTTAAGGTAGGTTTGATTGTATACATAATTATTCCAAGTAATAATAAAAAAATGATTGTTGGGAGTACTATGTAGAATATAAACAAAAACAGTGGGATGAACACAATGATTTAAAAAATGTTTAGATTGTGTTTTTACCATGGTGAATAGTTTACCATGTTGTTTTGTTGTTTTTTACGCGTAACTGAGTATTTTCAAATATTTTTGTCTTCGTACTTCTTAACATATACATCACCTACAGTTTTATTTGTTTTATGGAAAAAAAATAGACTATATAAATATTCTGAATCTATATTACGTAGGGTCTATTACAGCATGTACAGGTCGAATAGAGAGAAATTATAGGTTTTGACAAATAGCTGTTGTGAAGCTCCGTTGACGCACACAAGGCTGCCATCCAGGTGGTTCTAGTCAATAATTGTTTTTGGGAAGAATGAGCTTTTAAATAATTCAGTACTACACTGCACAATTTTGAAATGTCTAGAGTTTTTTGTTTTTTTTGTTGTTGTTTTTTTGTCTTTCAATAATATTAGACTCAATACAGTCTGGTTAATGTTTTGCCTTTATACGCTTTTTAGATTTTATTGGGGTAAGATAGTCTTGGTATTCAAAGCTGGCACCTCGACCACCTTGTAAAAGAAGACCAGTCGGTTCATTTTCCGTTTTTCTTGAAGAGATGGGACTTCGGACCTTTTAACATGTTCCTGGCGCATCCCTCATCTCTGGACATGTAGTCGCCCAATCATGACAAATATTGCTGCTTGTGTTTCAGTGAAGCTGTATGAGTTATGGGCAATCCGGCCCCATGCAAAGCCGGCCCCTAGACAAAACGTCCTTGGTTAATCCGGTCCCATTTAGCATGGTCAATCCGGCCCCACTTTTATTTAATAAATTATAGCATTTATTTTTGGTTAAAAATATTATTAAACTATTAAAAAAGTAATATACTGAATAGTTATTATATAATTTGAAATGCACATATTTATTACTGCGGGATTGTTATTGAAAAAATGACTGGTAACGGGAATTACATAGTACACATATAATAATCAATGATTGTTAATGAAAGTAACTGTTTTGGAGGAATTAAATTGGACAAAACACACTTATGATTTATAATTCAATTTAATAAGAATGGCTATAGAAAATGAAATGAATATAATTATATATGTCGCTTGTTCTCTCTCTCTCTCTCTCTCTCTTTCTCTCTCTCTTTCTCTCTCTCTCTCTCTCTCTCTCTCTCATTAAAATCAAAGATATTTACAAGAAAAAGATAAAAAAACACAAAAACTATAGTTAAATTTATCAAGATATCTCTCTCTCTCTTTAAAATCAAAGATATATACAAGAAAAAGACAAAAAACTGTCGTCTACTTCTTCGATTAAAGTTGAATGCAGCACAGTTCTCGACTAACAAATAAAAATTAAATTGTATACAGTTTGCATGCTGAATTAGGTGATAAACACAACAGGTAGGTGTTTAAATCCTCAGAATTAAACACATATATTTTTAATAGTTTCTGAGGTTGGACAAGTATTACGTAAACATTTAAATACTTTGTCAAATATATACTTGAGTAGATCAACACAAAAAGAAATCAAACGCAAATTGATTCCATTATTCTAATAACTGGGATGTATGAAACATATGTTTATTTGTTTACACAATGTGGGACGTCTGTATTGGCTTTTAGATATTTGTAATCAAACACAAACTGATTTTCATTGTTACGTCTTTGGTTTAATCGTTCAAGCGATACGCTTTCAATCAAACACAAATTGTTTTCCTTGTTCAAAAAATTGTTGTAATTGTTTGCACAATGTACGACCCGAGTTTTCAAGTTTACCTTTAATTTTTAAAAACCGTTAACTTAATTGGTTAAACATTAAAAAACCCGTATACTTGTTATAACAATTTGCGACACAAATTATCAAGTTTAACGCTACCATGTTTATTTCATGAATATTTTTAATGATTAATAACTGCATCATATATTTTATGTATATAATAATTGTTATGTATGTAATAATATTATAATTAACACTGATATTGCTATATAAAATAGAAATAAAAAATGGGGCCGGATTGACCATGCTATATGGGGCCGGATTGTCCAGGGGCCGAGCTGTATTCGGATGTAGATCGAACAAGAGCTAGGTATGAAAAATAACTGTCCGTGTTTTACACTTTTCTTTGTATATCCGGTTCCGCATTGACAGTGTGTTTGTTTACTTTCTAATTTTTGTATTTTGATGCATAATTAATATGAATATATGTTATTACAGTCGACCGTAATTTGCAATTTAATCGATATCAACCCTCCAAGACCAGTTGATAAAGTGTGAGCTACAAAGCATCTTTATATTAAGGACTATGGGCATGCTGAAATTGAGATATTTACTTGTTTTTCTTGGAATACACTGACGAGAAAAAGAAACACCTCATTCTAACTTATTGTACAATAATTTGTTCACCGTGATTCAAAATTAGAAAAAGAACAGTTCCAATCGCAAATTGCAACTTCCAGTCCGGATAGTTTGATAAAAAGATATTTGAAATAAAATTCTACCAGAGGAAAACTAAGCCTGATATGATAAGGCATTGATGGCTTTTTATTATTTGGATATCTGATCTGCTGTCTCCTCGGGAGACGCAAAAAGAAAATATGTCAAAAGGCTCCTTAGAGACATGCAATATGTCGCACTAGTGAAAACTATCTTTTATAATAGTTATGATAAGATGGACACCAAAAAAAATATGAACATGGTCTCAATTGTTTTAATCTGTTTTCAACATTTAGGCCATTATAAATTAATTGCTAGATTATTATCCAAATGGTGTTGTGAATTACGCAATGAAATCTTGCAATTTTGCTTTTGTAATGAATTTACAACAAGTCCATCAATCATTCAATCAAATGTCTTATTATTCTGTATTTGAAACTGAAAGCATTATCAAAAATCTTTTTTATCAAACCAGAAGGGACCATTAAGTCTTGCATTGAGTAAAACCAGTTATCAAATGCAGTGGTTCTGTAACACAAAAAAAACCCTGATTATGGCTAATTGAATTTGTAATTAGACTTTGCAGTCATGGGCTTTACTCTGATCTTATTGATATTGTTATATTCAGCAAAAAAATCTTATAAAAGAATGAGATCTTGTGAGATCCAGCTAGTAGGTTTTATTCATGACCTATTCAATCCTAGGTTTTAAGTTCCACTACATATACTTATTTTAGGTTTAAAACTTCACTAACAACTCTTTACTACCGCACTGAACATGTACATTTTGTAGGCATATAGTAGCTTGGGAATCTATCACCTTGTTGTCCCTACCCCATGGCCATTATAATCAAATAATGATTGTTAACCATTAATATAAAACAAGAAGAAAGAGGTCCATTTACTATCATGTCATTTGATCTGTCATTTGATTCTTATGATTTTTATAACATTTATTTTTTTTAAGAATTTTACAGTTGAAAATCAATATTAAGATGTCT
Source organism: Panopea generosa (assembly GCA_029582155.1). NCBI lineage: Eukaryota > Metazoa > Mollusca > Bivalvia > Adapedonta > Hiatellidae > Panopea > Panopea generosa. The sequence continues at coordinate 9,530,945 of CM055909.1, forward strand.
TGAACTTCACATAGTTATAGATGTGGGCAGTACAGAAAATACTCAACAGAAATACCAGACGATTACAGATTTAGCAGATGGACGGACATTTTATGTTTTTTTATTTCAGATACAAAGGACTTCTGCAGAAAAAACTGACAGGGTGAAAAAATATTGAGACGGACAAGATATGGAGAAGAAAGCAGTGTTGGCCTCTGCTGACCTACTCATCCATATTCAGATTGCAGCAGATCTATACGGCATCAAATGTAATACATAAGTTTATATACTGCATACCAAAGACTAGAAAATTTTTATTGGAAGCTTCCTCGCTTGGCACTCAGGAGTTAGAGGATAGTTCTAGGTATGGTCGGTCTGCAAATAATATATTAATGGTCAAACCTATGTAAGCGACCATCTTTGTCGAGCAGCCACATTTTCTAATCCACATTTTTATGTTTTCGTGGCAAATTAACATGTATAAAGCAACAACCTGTATTTAAAGTTCACTTTGCTTCTTACATTGTCTGGCTGCCTGTGTACAGAGTACAGTTATTAATGTAACTAAGTACCTGTATCCTATCTACAGAGTACAGTTATTAATGTTGCTAAGTACCTGTATCCTGTGTACAGAGTACAGTTATTAATGTTGCTAAGTACCTGTATCCTGTGTACAGAGTACAGTTATTAATGTTGCTAAGTACCTGTATCCTGTGTACAGATTACAGTTATTAATATTGCTAAATACCTGTATCCTGTGTACAGAGTACAGTTATAAATGTTGCTAAGTACCTGTATCCTGTGTACAGTTATTAATGTTATAAGTACCTGTATCCCATGTACAGTTATCAATGTTGCTAAGTACCTGTATCCCATGTACAGTTATCAATGTTGCTAAGTACCTGTATCCTGTGTACAGTTATTAATGTTACTAAGTATCTGTATCCCATGTACAGTTATCAATGTTGCTAAGTACCTGTATCCTGTGCACTGAGTACAGTTATTAATGTTGCTAAGTACCTGTATCCTGTGTACAGTTATTAATGTTACTAAGTATCTGTATCCCATGTACAGTTATCAATGTTGCTAAGTACCTGTATCCTGTGCACTGAGTACAGTTATTAATGTTGCTAAGTACCTGTATCCTGTGTACAGGGTACAGTGTTAATGTTGCTAAGCACCTGTAACCTGCTTCTAGATTAAGAACACCATTTATAAAATCTAGAGACAATAATGTGATGAACTGATAATTATTGTATTCTGCTTAAATAATATAAAAACTAACAAATTGTAAATGTCATTCTTCAATCATGTTTTGTATATTTGTTGTGTATCTGAATTATGGGCCGGTGGCCAGCATAGATGAAAATAAAAAATTGAATCTTTGTATCTTAATAAAATCATCTGATCTCTACATTTCTGATACATTTCAGACAAACCAACATGTCATTATCTGACTCTGTAACAGGGACGCTCACTCTTAAACAAAAGCTGAAGAATGCTGTGAAAACAAATGACAGAGGGGAACTGGTCGGATTGACCAAAGAGTGCATTGTATAGTGTGAATAATGCTGCAGTACAGAACTGTGGAAAAAATATATCAGTTCATTTTACTGCATTTATGGAATTATTTATGTTTAGAACTTATTCTACTAACAACCTTGAAGTGACACCCTTGCTTAATGCAGCAGGAAGACCAGCGTGCTATGCAGGTGTTGTTAAAGGTAAGTAACAATACTTAGTTTGATAATCTCTGTACATGATAAACACACAGTTTACAGATAATGCATATGCTACACTTGTAGTTGCTACTCTGTACATGATAAACACACAGTTTACAGATAATGCATAAGCTACACTTGTAGTTGCTACTCTGTACATGATAAACACACAGTTTACAGATAATGCATAAGCTACACTTGTAGTTGCTACTCTGTACATGATAAACACACAGTTTACAGATAATACATAAGCTACACTTGTAGTTGCTACTCTGTACATGATAAACACACAATTTACAGATAATGCATACACAATTTACAGATAATGCATAAGCTACACTTGTAGTTGCTACTCTGTACATGATAAACACGCAGTTTACAGATAATGCATAAGCTACACTTGTAGTTGCTATTCTGTACATGATAAACACTCAGTTTACAGATAAGCTACACTTGTAGTTGCTACTCTGTACATGATAAACACGCAGTTTACAGATAATGCATAAGCTACTCTTGTAGTTGCACTCTGTACATGATAAACACACAGTTTACAGATAATGCATAAGCTACACTTGTAGTTGCTACTTTGTACATGATAAACACACAGTTTACAGATAATGCATAAGCTACACTTGTAGGTTGCTACTCTGTACATGATAAACACACAGTTTACAGATAATGCATACGCTACTATTGTAGTTGCTACTCTGTACATGATAAACACACAGTTTACAGATAATGCATACGCTACACTTGTAGTTGCTACTCTGTACAGGATAAACACACAGTTTACAGATAATGCATAAGCTACACTTGTAGTTGCTACTCTGTACATGATAAACACTCAGTTTACAGATAAGCTACACTTGTAGTTGCTACTCTGTACAGGATAAACACGCAGTTTACAGATAATGCATAAGCTACACTTGTAGTTGCTACTCTGTACATGATAAACACTCAGTTTACAGATAAGCTACACTTGTATTTGCTACTCTGTACATGATAAACACGCAGTTTACAGATAATGCATATGCTACACTTGTAGTTGCTACTCTGTACATGATAAACACACAGTTTACAGATAATGCATAAGCTACACTTGTAGTTGCTACTCTGTACATGATAAACACACAGTTTACAGATAATGCATACGCTACACTTGTAGTTGCTACTCTGTACATGATAAACACACAGTTTACAGATAATGCATACGCTACACTTGTAGTTGCTACTCTGTACAGGATAAACACACAGTTTACAGATAATGCATACGCTACACTTGTAGTTGCTACTCTGTACATGATAAACACACAGTTTACAGATAATGCATACGCTACACTTGTAGTTGCTACTCTGTACATGATAAACACACAGTTTACAGATAATGCATAAGCTACACTTGTAGTTGCTACTCTGTACATGATAAACACACAGTTTACAGATAATGCATAAGCTACACTTGTAGTTGCTACTCTGTACATAATAAAGACGCAGTTTTCAGATAATGCATAAGCTACACTTGTAGTTGCTACTCTGTACATGATAAACACGCAGTTTACAGATATTGCATACGCTACACTTGTAATTGCTACTCTGTACATGATAAACACGCAGTTTACAGATAATGCATAAGCTACACTTGTAGTTGCTACTCTGTACATGATAAACACACAGTTTACAGATATTGCATAAGCTACACTTGTAGTTGCTACTCTGTACATGATAAACACGCAGTTTACAGATAATGCATAAGCTACACTTGTAGTTGCTACTCTGTACATGATATACACGCAGTTTACAGATAATGCATACGCTACACTTGTAGTTGCTACTCTGTACATGATATATACACAGTTAACAGATAATGCATACGCTACACTTGTAGTTGCTAGTCTGTACGTATGGTAAACAAACAGTTTACAGATAATGCATAAGCTACACTTGTAGTTGCTACTCTGTACATGATAAACACACAGTTTACAGATAATGCATATGCTACACTTGTAGTTGCTACTCTGGATGTTGATAAAAAATGCCTCAATACTCCTCCCAAAGTCGAGTTGTGTGTACCTTCTATGACAAGGCAGGAGCTCTTAATAGAAAATACACTAAAAACATGATAGAAATGGCCAAAGGGAAATAACTCCAATATATATTCTTGACTTTATATTTATGTTTTTAAGATGACTTAACTTAATTTTCAGCCTTCGAATTGAGTATTAATTGTGTATGGTTTTCTAATATGTTATATGAAACAAGAGGCCTATGAGTGTTGACATAGCACAACTGAAAAAGTATTTAAATGTCTCAAGAGAGATAACATGTATGAGAAAATCTAATACATGTGTAGTTATGTAAACATATTTATTAATTATAAACTATGTTATTTTTCTATCTATATAAAACACATGAATATAGCAGAAGTGGTCATTGGAAATCATGCATGAACTTACTCTTATACAAAAAATCCAGACCCCCACAAAAAGTTTCAGAACAGTGAGTGGATATCCAGGCAGACCCTCACAGAAAGTTATCTTGTAAAATATAATAAGAATGGTCAAAGGGAAATAACTCCTTCAGTATTGTTTTCAGTCATTTTCATTCAGCCCTCACAAAACTTACACACAGTTACATAATCATAATATCTTGGACAAATTTTTGAAATGGCCAAATTGAATAGATTATGACGGATTTGCAGCTGCTGAATTATCAAAAGTTGCATTTTATAGCTTTCTATGCACCGGTAGTTTTCACTGTATCCCATCCAAACTTGTTGTGACCGGATTTCTCTGGTTATTTGTCATTTTACACGTAGAAGCAGGTAGTGCAGAGTTGCAATCATTTTCTGCAGGTTTATGCAAGCATGTTAGATATTTGCTCTCATCATTCCAAGCCTAGTTTGTTTGTCTTATCTAGTCAGTTGTCATCTCATGTTGTTGTCATGGCTACTTGTATTGTCTTGATGTAAACTGTTTGTTGCTTTCGGGAGAGCACCTTTCATTTAGTCTATATATAGAACCTCCCGAATCAGGCTTCTGTTTCAACAGCATTATACGTAGTACTTTAAAACTTAACTAAATAATGACTTCTTATTTATATATAATATACTTAATATCAATGAAACCATATGCAGTTTTACTGAAACCATTCTAAAATCATGATATCTTGGCTGCTTTTCTTAGATTTAAGTTTTTAAGTATATGTCGGTGAAACTGTCCCACAATTCATAGAAATTGAACGCCTACTTAAATATGACGTTCTTCAAGCACTGTCTGAAGCAACTGACCAATCAACATGCGCAAGTGTGCTGCTATTTAACGGACCCAATCTGGAGAGCTGGGTGTACTATAAAAGTCTAGCAGAGCTTATGTCGTGGTAAATTGTCCACCGGCCTTGTCATAATCATTTTCTTGTAGAAGTGGTAGCACTCCCATTTTTCAATGCATCTTAACCAAACTTGTACAGCAGTTATAAGATCTTGGAAGAGTTCTTGAACCAGCATGATCAACTTTTAGTACATTTTAAAGAAAACTTTAAAAATAACATTTTCTCTTAAATTTCAAGGCTTAGAAATTTAACATTGTGTCTTCTGAATTTTTTGCAGAAGTGAGGTCCCTGGTGTTAAATTTGGAGCCATCGTTAGCGTCAATGATTTATATAGAGTTGTATAATGGAAAAATGTTAAAATTTTCATGCAGTGAAATAGTAACCTTTTTAAGCTCACCTGAGCCGAAGGCTCACAGGTGAGCTTTTGTGATCGCCTAGTGTCCATCATCCGTCGTTTACTTTTAGCTTCTATCAACTTCTCCTCTGAAACCACTGGGCATATTTTGATATAACTTTACAGCAATGTTCTTTGGGTGACCCTCTACCAAGTTTGTTCAAGCCATCTTGATTCATCAAAAAACATTGTCGCAAGGGGGCGAGGCAAGTTTAATTAGTAAAAACTTAAAAAATCTTCTTGTCAGAAACTACTGGCTCGGTTTTAAAATAATTTCACAGAAATGTTCCTTGTGTGACCCTTTACCAAGTTTGTTCAAGCCGTCTTGATTCGTCAAAAAACATGGCGACCAGGGGGTGGGGTTACTTTACTGTATAAGCTATAGTAAAAACTTAAAAAATCTTTTTGTCAGAAACTACCAGCTCGATTTTAAAATCATTTCACAGAAATGATCCTTGTGTGACCCTGTACCAAGTTTGTTCAACCCATATTGATTCTTCAAAAAACATGGTGGCCATGGGGTGGGGTTAGTTTACTATATAAGCTATAGTTAAAACTTAAAAAATCTTCTTGTCAGAAACTACTGGCTCTGTTTTAAAATAATTTCACAGAAATGTTCCTTGGGTAACCCTCTACCAAGTTTGTTCATGCAATCTTGATTCGTTAAAAAACATGGTGGCCAGGGGGTGGGGTAAGTTTACTATATAAGCTATAGTAAAAACTTAAAAAATCTTTTTGTCAGAAACTACTTGCTTGATTTTAAAATCATTTGACAGAAATGATCCTTGGGTGACCCTCTACCAAGTTTGTTCAACCTATAATGATTCTTCAAAAAACATGGCGGCCATGGGGTGGGGTTAGTTTACTATATAAGCTATAGTTAAAACTTAAAAAATCTTCTTGTCAGAAACTACTGGCTCTGTTTTAAAATAATTTCACAGAAATGTTCCTTGGGTAACCCTCTACCAAGTTTGTTCATGCAATCTTGATTCGTTAAAAAACATGGTGGCCAGGGGGTGGGGTAAGTTTACTATATAAGCTATAGTAAAAACTTAAAAAATCTTTTTGTCAGAAACTACTGGCTTGATTTTAAAATCATTTGACAGAAATGATCCTTGGGTGACCCTCTACCAAGTTTGTTCAACCTATAATGATTCTTCAAAAAACATGGCGGCCATGGGGTGGGGTTAGTTTACTATATAAGCTATAGTTAAAACTTAAAAAATCTTCTTGTCAGAAACTACTGGCTCTGTTTTAAAATAATTTCACAGAAATGTTCCTTGGGTAACCCTCTACCAAGTTTGTTCATGCAATCTTGATTCGTTAAAAAACATGGTGGCCAGGGGGTGGGGTAAGTTTACTATATAAGCTATAGTAAAAACTTAAAAAATCTTTTTGTCAGAAACTACTGGCTTGATTTTAAAATCATTTGACAGAAATGATCCTTGGGTGACCCTCTACCAATTTTGTTCAACCTATAATGATTCTTCAAAAAACATGGCAGCCAGGGGTGGAGTTAGTTTACTATAAAAGCTATAGTTAAAACTTAAAAAATCTTCTTGTCAGAAACTACTGGCTTGATTTTAAAATAATTAAACAGAAATGTTCCTTGGGTGACCCTCTCCCAAGTTTGTCCAACCCATCTTGATTTGTCAAAAAACATGGCAGCCGGGGGGTGCGGTAAGTTTACTTTATAAGCTATAGTAAAAGCTTAAAAAATCTTTTTGTCAGAAACTACTGGCTCGATTTTAAAATAATTCCACAGAAATGTTCCTTAGGTGACCCTCTACCAAGTTTGTTAAAATCATCTTGATTTTTTTTAAAAACATGGTGGCCAGGGGATGGGGTTACTTTACTACATAAGCTATAGTAAAAACTTAAAAAATCTTCTTGTCAGAAACCACGGGATCAATTTTAAAACAATTTCGCAGAAATGTTTCTTTGGTGACCCTTTACTAAATTTGTTCGAGCCGTTGTGATTTGTTAAAGAACATGACCGCTACAGTGAGGTGCTAGTTTACTATATAGGGAGCTATAGTAAAAACTTCAAAAACTTTCTTGTCAGAATCTACTGACCTGATATCAATGTAATTTCACTGACATTTACCATGGGTGAACCTCTACCAAGTTTGAACTCTTCTTAGCATCTGTTACATCTTCAAAACAAATCAAAATTCTTGCCCATCTCGTTTTTCTGGAATTTTGAGTGTACATGTATGTATTATAATAATCTTCTTTAATTGGGTGACTCAAGGTCAGTCAGGTGAGCAATAGAGGGCCATCTTGGCCCTCTTGTTTATTAAATCTTAACCAAACCTGGCAGCAGTTATATAACACAAGATTTCATATAAATTCTTGAACAAGCGTGATTCAACCACAACCCCTCACCACAGGACTTATAAGCACATTTTAGTCAAAATTTTATTCGCATATGCTTAGTACTGGTTCTACCAAGAAAGGCTTCACAACATGACTTGACTAAGTTGTAATAACTTGTTTTGCAATCATGGTCCAATAAATAAGTTTAACTCCGAAATGAACAGCTCATAACAATATAACCATAATATTTTGGACAAGTTTTTTAACTGGCCAAATTGAATAATTAAAATCGGAAGTTGGGTCCTTAAATTGTTCAAAACATAATAACTTCATTTGAGTCTTCATCTCATATGGAATCATAAAGTAGTACAGTGTGACAATAGAGCTTTAAGTATAAACATGTGAACCATATGTCACAGTTTGAAACTAGAGCTGTGGGTATAAACATGTTAACCATTTGTCACAGTCTTAAACTAGACCTGTTGGTATAAACATGTGAACCATATGTCACAGTCTGAAACTAGAGCTGTGGGTATAAACATGTAAACCATGTGTCACAGTCTGAAACTAAAGCTCAGTATATAAACATGTGAACCATATGTCACAGTCTGAAATGAGAGCAGTGGGTATAAACATGTGAACCATTTGTCACAGTCTGAAACTAGAGCTGTGGGTATAAAATGTGAACCATATGTCACAGTCTGAAACTAGAGCTGTATGGATAAACATATGCACCATATGTCACAGTCTGAAACTAGAGATGTGGTTATAAACATGTGAACCGTATGCCACAGTTCGAAACTAGAGCTGTTGGTATAAACATTTGAACCATTTATCACAGTCTGAAACTAAACCTGTGTGTATAAACATGTGAACCATTTGTCACAGTCTGGAACTAGAGTTGTGTGTATAAACATGTTAACTAGTTATAATAGTCTGAAAGAAAAGATGTGGGTATCAACATTGGAACCATATGTCACAGTCTGAAACTAAAGCCTTGGGAATACATGATGGCCATGTGTCACAGTCTGAAACTAGAGCTGTTAGTATAAATATGTGGTCCATTTGTTCAGTCTGAAACTAGAGCTGTGGGTATAAATATGTGGTCCATTTGTTCAGTCTGAAACTAGAGTTGTGGGTTTAATCATGTGAACCATTTGTCACAGTGTGAAACAAAAGCTGTGGGTATAATCATGTGAACCATTTGTCACAGTGTGAAACTAGACCTGTGGGTATAATCATGTGAACCATTTGTCACAGTGTGAAACAAGAGCTGTGGGTATAATCATGTGAACCATTTGTCACAGTGTGAAACTAGAGCTGTTGGTATAATCATGTGAACCATTTGTCACAGTGTGAAACTAGACCTGTGGGTATAATCATGTGAACCATTTGTCACAGTGTGAAACAAGAGCTGTGGGTATAATCATGTGAACCATTTGTCACAGTGTGAAACTAGAGCTGTTGGTATAATCATGTGAACCATTTGTCACAGTCTGAAACTTGAACTGTAAGTATTAACATATGAACCATGTATCGTAGTCTGAAACAAGAGCTGTGGGTATTAACATCGGAACCATTTGTCATAGTCTGAAACTAGAGCTGTGGGTATAAAATGTAAACCATATGTCACAGTCTGAAACTAGAGCTGTTGGTATAAACATTTGAACCATTTATCAGTCTGAAACTAGAGCTGTGGGTACAAACATGTGAACCATGTGTCACAGTCTGAAACAAAGTTGTTGGTATAAACATTTGAACCATTTATCACAGTTTGAAACTAGAGCTTTGGGTACAAACATGTGAACCATGTGTCACAGTCTGAAACAAAGTTGTTGGTATAAACATTTGAACCATTTATCACAGTCTGAAACAAGAGCTGTGGGTAGAAACATGTGAACCATGTGTCACAGTCTGAAACTAGAGCTGTTGGTATAAACATTTGAACCATTTATCAGTCTGAAACTAGAGCTGTGGGTACAAACATGTGAACCATGTGTCACAGTCTGAAACAAAGTTGTTGGTATAAACATTTGAACCATTTATCACAGTTTGAAACTAGAGCTTTGGGTACAAACATGTGAACCATGTGTCACAGTCTGAAACAAAGTTGTTGGTATAAACATTTGAACCATTTATCACAGTCTGAAACTAGAGCTGTGGGTACAAACATGTGAACCATGTGTCATAGTCTGAAACTAGAGCTGTTGGTATAAACATGTGAACCATGTGTCACAGTCTGAAACTAGAACTGTTTGTACAACATGTGAACCATGATTATGACAGCTGGTGAGTGATTCACCGGTTGACAACATGGTAGCAGCTTATTTCAACAGCTAGTGATGCACCGTATGACAACATAGTGGCAGACTATTGTGACAGCTAGTGGTGCACCAGTTGACAACATAGTAACTGACTTGATGACAGGGAAAACATATTTTTCTATAGAAATGTTTGTTTTTATCTGTATGAAAATACCAAGGGTTATAGCATCTTGATCCTTAAGTACATTTTACAGTGATATTTTTTCAGTCATTGTATTCAAAATGAAAGTGAACAGCATGTTATTTTTCACAGCTACAACAGTAGAACATATGAAGTGATCATCTCTATTTAGCAACCACTCATTTCCTTACTTTTTAGCTCGCCGGGACGAAGTCCATGGAGAGCTATTGTCATGACCCCGGCAGCGTCTTCAGCATCGTCTGTAGACACCGAGGTTAAACTTCTGTGTTTAAGTTTAAGATATCTATGCAACCACTCATTGGATGTGAATGAAACTTTGCATGTGTGTTCACCATCATCAATGGAACACACACAGACAAGAACAATAACTCTGGATTGCATTTTGGCACAGTAAGGCCCTTTTTGGACTTAGACACCCAGAGGCAAGCTTTGTTGGTCTTCTGACAACTCTTGTTTTTATATACATATACTCCTATGTTTCTATAATTTCTTTAAAATGCAGAGTAAACAGATTTGTTGGAACTGTTTAAATACTTCAAAAGCAACATTTAGATTAAACAGTTGTATTACCTTGCCATTTATTTGATACTTTTGGCCATTCAGGCTTAATTAAAATATTTTGTAGGGCTGTGTATTGTTTGCGAAATGGCGATGACTGGGATTGAATATAAGATCTCCCACAAGTGAGGCGGTTGCTCTACACCGTGCGGTTTTACAGGATGGATGATTTCCAGTAAATACTTAACAAGCTCCTCTTCAGCACTGATTGTATATTAAATTAAGCACAGTACTGAACATGCATACTTCTGTGTTTGAAAATGATTTTAGATTGTTACTTGCTGTATTGCAATACACTTGATAAATACAGTTGATTAAGGCATGTTATGCCGGTATGCCATATTGTGATATATCGTGATTTCAATATATTGCTACAGACCTACATTTCCAGTTGATCTGCAACAATCCTGCTGGTTGGAAACTTTTTTTACCTCCCCCCCCCCCCCCCCCCCATAAAGATATTGTTGTTCATTCAATATTTTATAGATCTTTGTTTGTCCTTTCTCTGTCCATACCCTTTAAAAGTTTTTTCGGATTGATTGCAGCTAAAAAAAATCCCCTACCTACCTACCTACCTACCCAGTACAGGTTGGAAGTGTCAAACAAACTTATTTTTAAGGGTGGTCTTCGTTATCACATATTCAGATAAAATAATGTACACTTGGTTTGTGGTGTCGGGGTACATCTCTATAGTGTAAGCTAGCACACTTTTCTGTTTGAAAAAAGCTCCAGGTTCAAGTCCTGGTGGGGATCTTGACACCCTTATAAAGTTGTACAAACTAAAGATTCAATCATATATTGGTCAAAATTTAAATAAAAGTGTAATAGATCATGTAAATACAATGCCTACCTTTCTTTACCAAGACTGTACACAAGAGTGCCCTTTATTAAGGAACAATTTGTTGTAAACAGCCACAACCTAGACACTGGATTCTGTCAGCCAGAAATATAACATGAATGTTAATGATGTATAAAACATTGTGTACAAATTATTTTACCAAATAATTCTTTAAGGACTGCACCCAAATATGTACATCTATGGATTGTTGTTTTATTACCGGGTATTTAACCATTATAAGTGATATTACTTAATCGAATCGGTGATATCATTTATACCTACAAGTGATATCACTTATTTGAATATGAATAAGTGATATCCTCTATTCAAATAAGTGATATCATTCTCTTATTAATATGGTTAAATGTAATTTTTGAAACACATTAAAAATAATCGATGGCAATTTATTCGCTAAACAAAAATAGATTTTACACAAAAGTAGCACCTCTGCACAAGTAAGTCAATTTGTATCCCGCTATATACCTTTGGTAACTGAGGTTATATGTCTTTGGTATCCTAGAAAAAACATTGACATGGGTTCTTTTCCCAGAATGATTGTATATGTTTTGAAAACTAGTTACTAATGTCGACACAAGCATACTGATGTCGACATCACAGATAATCAGTTAGGAGTCAACTTATTAATAAATCCGAAACATTCCGCATGATATAGTTTCTATAATCAGCCCGGTAACCCTGATGTCGACATATGAAACAAGAAAGAGTAAAATCGGACATCTTTTATTTTCCCGGTTCATTTGACGAACTAAGGACTTCTTTAGTTTCAGTCACAGCATCCACATGTGAGGATGAGATGACGTACAGATGCAACCATTGTGGTATAACCGACTCAAACATGGTTGTTTTGTATTAGTAATTTTATTCACATATTTATATAGTTCGCATATAAGTTCAAAGTCACAAAGCTAACATTTTAAACTCGCTTTTGCTCGTCTAAACTAAACCTAGTCTAAACTGACATGTTACCAGATTCTCATCTACTTTCTGGAAACTAGACTGTTTTAGCGAGTAAAGCTAGCTCATATAGAAGCATGCATTTTCAAAAGAATTCAAACATTAACAGATTAAAAAAAAACGTGGTTCCGGAAGCAGCTTCACGGCAAGCCGTTTTGGAGATTCAGTCACCGAGGTTGTTGCAAAAATAAAAATAAAAACTGCCGTGTATTAAAACAATTACTACGAATATTAACATACTGGACTGAAAATGAGAGGGTGTTTTAATTGGTTTAAAAACATTCATTTTTCTGAAATATAAACGCGTTGGTGGTCTCATTTCACAGCATACCGTAAACTTGTCTGTTCTAAAGGTACCCGATGACGGAAATGACCGATTTTGTACGATTGTTGTTATTATTGTTCAGCATGTGGACTTGCCATATATGTATCAACTTCAGTATTTCATATTATTTTTATATGACAAAGTGTGCGTATATGCAAAATATGCTTCCATTATGCTGTACAATGCAGTACAACAAATATGACTAATTTTGCCTATTTTTGTCATTGACAAATTGAGTCGACCTTGTTTTTTTCTCGGACAGCTGGTGTTCCTTTGTATAGGCATGGGTTCTTTTCCCGGTTGCTATATTCTATACTGAATGTAACAGCTTACCTACTACCTGACATTTTATGTACCTGTCATTTTATATATTTTTCCAAAATGTGTCGAATCAATTTGTTTAAAATTTATACTTAAACAAGAAAGAACCTTTAGGCTATGTAATTGTCTCTTAAGGTCGTTCACAATATTACTAATTCCAATCTCACTACCATATACGTATTTAAAGCATTTTCATTGAACGACACCAATTTTATTAATTTCATATGATTATGTAAAATATATATTTGAAATATACTTGAATTATTTATTAAAAATTGCTAATATTGTTAATTTATTTCATATAATTTAATGAAATATATATTTGGAATATACTTAAGTTTTTGTTAACAATTGTTAATCGTGTTAAATAATTGCATATAATTATATAAAATATATATTTGGAATATACATAAATTTTATTTTACAATTGCTAATTGTTTTTAAATTAGTTAATATCATATGATTATATAAAATATGTATTTGGAATAGACTTAAATTTTATTTTACAATTGCTAATTGTTTTTAAATTAGTTAATATCATATGATTATATAAAATATGTATTTGGAATAGACTTAAATTTTATTTTACAATTGCTTATTGTGTTAAATAGTTTCATTTGGTTAAATAAGATATATATTTGGAATATACTTGATTTTTATTTTACAATTGCTAATTGTTTTAAGTAATTTCATATTAATATATAAAATATGTATTTTGATATATTTAAATTTCTATTTTATAATTGCTAATTGTTATATTCGATTTCATATGATCATATAAAAGATGTATTTGGAATATACTTAATTTTTATTAATTTTTGTTTTACAATTGTTAATCGTGTTAAATTATTTCATATAATTATATGAAATATATATTTGGAATATGCTTAAATTTTATTTTACAATTGCTAATTGTTTTAATGAGCCAAATATCATTATATACGATATTTACTTTGAATATACTTGAATTTTCTGTACAATTGCCAATTGTTTTAATTAATCTCATATAAGTATATAAAATATGTATTTGGACATATTTGAATTTTTATTTTACAATTGCTAATTGTGTTTATCAATTTCATATGATTATAAAGAATGTGTATTTGGAATATACTTCAATTTTATTTTACAATTGCTAATTGATTTAATTAATTTTATATAATTATATAAAATGTTTAGTTGGAATAAACTTAAGTTTTATTTTACTATTGCTTATCGTTTTAATTCATTTCATATGTATATAAAAAATATGTATTTTTATTTATTTATTTTTTTATTTTCAATTGCTAATTGTTTTATTTACTTTCATATGGCTATATAAAATACGTATATGGAATACACTTAATTATTATTTTACAATTGCCAGTTGTTTTAATAAGTTTCATATGATTATATAAAGTATTTATTTTGAATATACTTATCTTTTATTAATTTCTATTTTATAATTGCTAATTGTGTTAATTAATTTCGAAGCATTATTTAAATCAAGAATAACTTTATTTTTTATAACACTTGATTTTGCGTCTGTCGTAACAATTATTTTGATATTTTTAATTAACATTAGATTCAAATTGCATACCACTTGGGCTTCCACATTCCAGCCATAATCTGAGCGTCATGAGACACTATGACCTCCTTTGTCCAAAGCGGTTTGGCATGGAAGTTAAGCTTAGCCTTGAGCAAAGTGCTCTCAGCTGCAACTATAACAGACTTATCGATGTCATCATACCTCAGCTGCAACTATAACAGACTTATCGATGTCATCACACATTTGGTTAAATACTTTCTTTCTATGCTTTCTAATAATTTTTCTTGATACAACTTTCTTCCATGACATATTTATATTGTTGTTTTTAATACAACTCAATGTATTCAGCCTTCACTTTCTTCCATGACATATTTATATTGTTGTTCTTGACAAAATAAGTACATAGACGACGTGTTTTACTATGTTTTTGATAAATGAATAACATCTCCCATCCGACCTATACTTATATACAGACTCTAATGGAAAGACAGTGTCTTTATATGAGCAGAATTGTATAACAAACTAGTACAATAAATGATTCATCAAATCCTCATTCACATGTTCTCAGGTTTATGAATATGTATGAAAGATCGAAGATCCCAGTTGTTTATCTCTTTTACTGGTGTTCTTGATCTGCAAAAAAGACAGAGGCCATTATGAAAGTGTTATTAACCCATATTCGAAAGTAAGATAAAAGCAACCCCACACAATTGAAGTTGATCCTTAACCACGCCGACATATTCAAGTGAATAGATTGGAGAATTCGTATAACATGTCATCACTAATTAAATAGCCTTAATGACATTGGTATTGAAAAAACGAAATAAAGATATATGTCAACAGTATACACAGCATTCACTAACAACGAAACAAACACATACACGAACAATAATTAAGAACACAAATAAGAAGTGACGTCGGGAGGTTACAACATTAGAACGGTTATTAGCAAAACTGCCACTGGGTAGTTTAGAACCGGTTTATGGATATATCCAGCCTCACTCTTTTCCCGGTCATCACGTCATAAAACGACGACTATACCTTAACGGTGATTTTAAGAAAAGCTTTACTATTAAGCAACTGTAAATGAAGTACACCAAATACAATACCATATTCTCTACATAATCTTTATCTTCCAGTTTTATAGATGCAGCGATGAAATAAATGCAAGGATAATCACTTACACTGCGTTAAACATTCGTAGTTATCTTTGTTGATGTTCTGTTCTGATACAGTATCCGAGAGGGACATTTACTTTCTGGTAAAAATACCATAAATGCAGTATGGTCATTTGAAAATTCAAAAACACACACGGAAAAAATAAAATAAAATAAAAATAAACTCAAGTAACGGAACATAACTGACAATCATGCACCAGTAAATGTATACATCTTCAGACAGAATGCGATGGTTTTGTAAATATAACTCATAAGTCAGTTTTCAATGTCAGAAGCCACGGAAATGGTGCATGTCGCATCCGATACGAACGTTTTATGCTTTACGGATATCGGAAGAGAGTGCTGCTGTTTCTATAGTTTATGTTTTGCACTTGGTGTCTTATATTATATTTATATATGAGACCGAGTATAAAAAGTTGTATGGCTTTGGAGTATCTCAATAATTATTGAAATTATAGCTTTGAAATGTTCTATAATTTATTATGTTAGCGCTTTTGCTTGATCTGAGAATGTAGGAGTGGACATATATATGGTTTGTTGACAACTAACATACTTTCTGCGGATTTCTGTGGCTGAGAACATTTTCGACCAATGAGTTAAATGGAAAGCTTTCGTATCTACTTTATCTGTATGAGGATACTACCCATTTGTAAAGTTGCAAAGGAAGATAACCCATTGGTTATGAACATTATTACTTTAAATAGAATTCAAACTACACCCTTTCAACCATTTTATAGCTTTATCTACTGCCAAGTGTGATGACCGACCTTTGAATTTTACGTCACATGGTGGACATATGTTACCAGGTTAAAAGAACGATAAAGTCAAGGTATTTGAGCTAGCATCATTTGTTATAACATATATATCGCTTGAGTTTTGTTGTTTAACATGTGGTATGTAATATATATATATCTCTCTCTCTCTCTCGTTAATGCAAGTCATATTAAGTCAGTAACTATTTCAATGTAAGAAAATGTTTGCATATTGTATGACAGAGAAACAGAACATACATTTTACCACAATTATTCCACTTTTTTTAACTTTAGCAGTTCTTGTAAGTTTTTAAGCAAATTACATTTAAGCTATTTTTCATTCGTTCTAATAAAATGATTATAACAAACGTTTAAGCCCCTGTATAGTCATGTATTGGATCGTTCTAACCCTTTATAGTTTGAATATTGTTTGTTTATCTGTGAATACTGGCAATAAAATATATTTAAACCATATCTCAAAATGTAATGCGACATGGGCAACTTTAGCTGTTTTCAATGCTACATTGGAAACATTAAATAGAGCACAGCAGACATTCATATTACCTCGTTCACTATTAAATTTTATAATTAATAGAATTGTGTACTTTAGCACTTTGGGGGCAATTTTCGCTTTATATTTATATAAAGACGACAACCGCCGTTCTAAATATTTTCACTGAAAATAGATTTCACTTCAAATTAAATCAATATCGGAACGATTCCCGTTTAAGTAAATAGTTTTGTGCATACATATATTGAATGCACCCAGGAGGATATAATATATTCGAAGAAGCTTAAAACGAAATCAAATTAAAAAAGAATGGTGACGTCTTTCTAGTTTGAATAAAAAATATTAACAAAGAAATCTCCGGAAAAAAAAATCGAGATCATCTAACTTAATGTACCTTTAGAAATATAAACGAAAATATTGGCCTGCCGAGTACTCCGTTATTTTGATTTATGAAAAAGCGTAACCATTTTCCGAGCCACAACCCGCCACCGACCCCCTTACCCCCACACACAGTTCCCCCTTTTTTTTTTTAAAAAAAAAATCGACTCAGGAAAACAATAACAATAAACACGTACGCAACAACAACACCAACAACATCAAACAAACGAATAATCAATAACAAAAATCATGCACACAAAAAATACGGTTACATTTTTTTAGTATAGAAGGTATTCAAGATATAATTCTCATTCGTCAATTTAATTACTTAATAAATTTAGTTATCTAATAAAAAGTATTGACCACTAGCATGCTTTTTATGATGTTCATACCATCGAGTCATTAATCCAAACTTCATAACCGTAAAAGATATTTGACATTTTGTTTGATCGGGAACTTTACATACCAGTAAATTAAATATTTGCTCTTATCTTTCATTACATGATAATATCTTTTTTAATAGTGTACCATAACGTAACACATTAGACACACAAGAGTTTTTTTGTTTCAATATTAGAACTTAATTATATGCATCTCTGGCGTCATTACTACTCTCATAGCAAAATAGAACAGAACAGAGCATATGTCTGTAACAAAGCTCTACAACATTGTCAACACTATCCAACTTCTTTATACAATCACTTACCGATATATTACTTTGACCATTGCGATTTACGACTAACAAGCCTACACTTAATAAGTATAACATTTAGAAGTGTTTCTAACATATGTACTTCAACATATACTTAATAAAATATGACAGTATGATAATGTACTCATACACACAATATTATTTTTCATTAATTACATGTACGTTTATAATTTTGATATATTTTACTGCCGATTATGTCAACAAAGGGGTTGGGCTTCAAATTCTCACTGCATTATTTAATGCCCTTCCCCTTATGTTAACCACAACAGAATTAACAATTGTTATTGCAAAGAAAGTACATTTATATGAATAACAAATCTTGACAAAATCACAAGAATATGGAATATATTTAGATATAAAGAAAACAAACAGAACAAAGACAGAATGAACAAAAAGAAGCGCGTGATATGCAAACGTTGATTTTGTAAGGTAACGTACACATTTATTAAAATAGAAATAGGTACTGTCTACGGGAAAAATGTAAAAGAAAATGTATGAATTTGTCTGTGGAATGGTTTTATTTCATATTTATTAAGATTTCTGTTGATATACTGAAAATTTCAGGGTGTCATTAAAAGAAGGATCAATGTTGCAATAAGCAAAAGGTATTTGTTTATCGGATTTGAACGGAATAACTTAAACATTTGAAGAAATAATGGTCTGCTGTTTCAATACTACAAGAGCAAGAACACACAGAGTCCTGTTGTAATATTTAATAAACCATTTTTTAAATTACTCGAGTTATTTTGTAATCATGCTTGTATTACAGCCGGTTCTGAACGTGTGGTACAACGGTATTTTGTTCGCGTTTGAAATTAGAGTCATAATGTTATTGTTAAAAGCCAACACTGTATCGGATGTTTCAATATCCAACACTAAAGCACAGAGGACGGAATACATAATCTTTGACTAGTTGTTTTAGTTCGAATGTACGGAATTAAAGAAAAATATTGCTGTTTCTTATGGTGTTGTAAGAATTTTCTCCAACAGATGGGGAATAATATCGTTTATAAATAATAGAACCAACCCATTATGTTGACGTCTTCTTCAAATAAATGCCTCACTTTTTTATTTTTATTTATTGTATCCTTCGAAACATCTTGAATCAAGTACCAATTCTGGTTACTTCATGTTGAATCATTTTGAGTTGTTCGATATCCATTACTATGGAAATAATTGTCCTAGACAATAGAGCAATATTCCGAAATAAAAAAAGCTTCAAATAAGATAAATATATTTGATATCATTTCCGCTTATTTGAATTTCATATTACGTAATATGCTATCATTTCCACTTATTTGATAATGTTATTTATATGGCCTGGTCTATACGTAAATTGTGACTTCAAGAAAACATTCGAAATGCTAGTTGGCAATTGTAAATGAACCGGATATATTCCAAAATACGGATACCTAACCTGTCTATACTCCTCATATTCCAGTAGTGCTGAGATGTTTGAAACAATTGCACAGAAAATCACATGTAGTGTGTAATAAATCCTTGATATACTTTGATAACGTTCTGTTCCGATACAATGTCAAAGTAGCAGACCACTTATTGCTTGGTGGGTATGCAATTAATACGTTTATATGAGGTTCACAAAGAAACATAAGCACTAAATTAATGCACCTTTAGAGACAATAGGTTTATATTGTCAGTAGACAGGGACAAAAGAAGTATAAAATGTACAATGCTGTCGGCAAGAGGGGATTGATTTTAAATTTTACGTAGTATATTGTATTCGTTTCGTATAATTTATGATATCGATTATTAAAAGTTTGTGTGGCTCCGAACGGTTTCAAAATGATTATCTTAAATAAGAGAGCTTTCCTATTTCTTCTACCGTCGCCATTATTCTTGAAATTACTAAGGTTAAACAAGATCAATCTCTAAACCTGTGTTTAAACAAACACCGTGTATGTTGATCTGTCAAAATAAGCAACACATATTTTGGAGAGCTCTGAACTTTCTCCGGAATCCAGCAAAAGTTACTTTCTAGAAGTTTGGGCGAGAAGTGTTCGATACTTTGAGACTCATTGGTTTTTCACTATGAAAACACGCTGTTCCATAATGTCTCTTGGTACCAGTAACACAGAATGACTTGTATAGCGTGTCTCACAACTTATCACCAAACTGAAAATACTTCTAAATACAAACATAAATCAAATGACTGCTTGCTGAATTCATGAAAACATATAATAATACGTGCTTTGATGGCGAATTAATAACGAGATAAATAAATTGCAACCACCAACCATCTGAAACAACAACTTTATATTTATGCCGTATGGTATTCTGTTTTGTAAAGTTTGTATATTTTGTTTCTTCACATTGATTAGTTATGAAGGTTCAATTTTCTAAACAAATGTGTCGTCTGTATCAGTAACCATCCCCCACCCCCCATTGTGTACGTATAATATTATTTTAATATGTTGTTGTATAAGTGCTGTGTTATAGAATATAATAACATTCAAATAACATCCGTAACATGTATTTGAATATTTGAAAGTTTGAACGAGTGTGTGAAACTCGTCACCTTTTCTACACGTATCTGATACACGTTGTATGATACAGTTTACTCTGTTTTGACCGAGTTCGTGTTGTGTTAGCTGTGTCATTTGAATAGTACGTCCTCTTTTGAACCTTTATGTTTTTACTTTTAAGTTAAATGAAATAATATAGTTCTATAGAACCTTGCAACTTACAACAATATTTAAATATCTAATACCATGTTGGGAATAAATGCTCAATTTCTGATATGTGTACGTGACAAAATAAACCTGATGATACTTTCAAATTGTCGGTTGATATCGAACTTACATGTGTAAGTACGAAAAACTTGGTTTACAACAGTATAACAATTGGCCTGACGCTGACTGTCGATAATCTTATCACCGCTCAATATTTGTTGCTGTATCGCCATTTTCCTCAGACAAGCTTAGCATGTCTACGTCAAAATTAAATTGCATATACTTGGACACACTTCACGCGACCAATAGGTGGAACGATAATAGTTTGTTTCGTTATCGAAGTGTTTTCTAAATTTTGGGAAGCATCTATAGTTAGGTTAAATTACAGATTGACGCGTCTTTCGCATATGATCGGTAGCCAAAACAATGAGGCAGTTGTAATATTCTGATCAGCCTTTTTCAAATTGCAACATGAATAAGAAAACTATTGAAGTTACTGTTTCCCTCCCAAGAATCTACACATTATACGGAATGGAGTCGTTAATAACCATTTTATTAGCTTTAATTGTCAATTTTAATTGTTGAAATCAGATAACACCAAAGGAAATAAGTGATAAGTCACCATTGACTACAGAACCACCAATAATTGTAAATGCCATACCTCAAAAATATGAAGAGGATGTTATTGAAGCAGACCTGGTATGAAAAATTCAAAGGGTCGTAACTCATTGAAAAATTATTCTCGTGCAACATGCCGAAAATATGCAAAACTTGGCTTGGTAAAATATGTATGAAAAATTCCAAGGGTCATAACTCATTGAACAATTATTCGCGTGCAACATGCCGACAATATGCACAACTAGGCTGGGTACAAGTCACCGTTATGAAGTTTCATTGAATTGATAAAAAATTTAATGTTCCTCCAAAATGTATCCATTTCCGAAAATCAATATTTCGCCGCCATTGTTTCTACGCGTGTAGCGTTCAGAAAGATTTAGACCTTAAATAAACAATGTTGATTATTTTATTTTATTTTAAGACCTTTAAGAATGCAAGTTAAATATATCATTCAACAAAAAACATATACAAATATATTTTCATCGTGTTTAGAGGGAAATATAAGAGATTAAATCCGGGTATTTGTTTCACAATATTTTGCCTTGCTTTAGCAAAAATTTAGTCGTTAATTTGACAACATACAAATCCTTATGTTTTTTAATAGTTATATCAATTTTCTATAAAGAATGAACAATGGGGAAATAAATTGAAAACATTTCTAAAATAAAGATTAACAGGCTAAAAGTATTTACGAGTGCTTTTGATGAGCAATTAATGTTTAATTTGAATGTCATGTAAGGAAGTTGAGTATATATAGATTAGAAATTCTAGTACCAAGTAAAAAAACTCTAAAGTCAAGTAAGGATTTTGTGTATCAAGTGATATAATCTAGTGTCGCATATGAAAATAAAGTGTCAAATAAAGAATTTGAATATGGTGTAAGGATGTTGAGCATAGATAGATTAGAAAATCTAGTTCATTGTATAAAAATATATAAAGTCGTGTATGGATTGTGTATCAAGTGAGAAAATCTAGTGTAGCGTATGAAAATATAGTGTTAAATAAGAAATTTGAATGTTTTGTAAGGAGGTTTGGTGTATATAGATTAGAAAATTAAGTGCCCAGTAAGAAAAATCTATAGTCAAGTAAGGATGTTATGTATTGAGTGAGTAAATCAAGTGTCGTGTATGAAAATAAAGTGTCAAATAAGGAATTTGAATGTTGTGTAAGGATGTTGAGTATATAAAGATTAGAAAATTAAATGGTCAGTAAGAAAAAATATATAGTTGAGTAAGAATGTTGTGTATCGAATGAAAAAATTTGGTGTCGCATATGAATATATAGTGTCAAATAAGGAATTTAAATGTTGTGTAAGGATGTTGAGTATAAATTATATAAATTAGAAAATCGAGTGCCCACAGTCAACTTTGGCTTTTGTATAAAAGAAAGGTTCAATCATTTTATAAAACATAAAATAAAATTGTAAAACAACAACTGCTTCAAACGACTTTTTCTCTCAAACCACTTGATAGATTTTCACCAAATTTTGTGTCAAGCATTGCTACATAAAGTTGTCTTTCAGGTTTGTTCAAATCATGATTATAGGATGTAAAATTTATCAATTGTCGTTTTTTCCTTCAAATAAATCTTCTCTGAAATTGCCAAGCCTGGAGCTTTAATATTTTGCATGTAGTATCACCTAATCAATATCTCTCCGGTCTGTTTAACTTATGACAAATTGGCCCGCATTGTACACTTGTCAATTGTGAAATAACCCAAGAAGCAACCAGCCAAATTTATATATATTATTGATATCTGAAGCATTGTTTAGTCATAACAGATAAAACTAGTGGATTTAAAGGGCCCGGAATTAAATTGTGAAATTTCAAAAATATTCTAAAAAATCAGCCGAATTCATGCATATTTGATAAAAATCCCTGAGGATAGGAGTTTCAACTTTGTCCAAATGAAGGACATATTCCACACACTGGGTCATTATTGGGGAATTTTATTTCCAAAAGGGACCCAAAAAGTAATATGGTAAATTTTCAAAACTGTTGTAAACAAGAACTGCTCAGCTGATTTTTGTCATATTTTGTATAAATGATCCATTTTAGTAAATGATCCATTTTAGTAGGGATTCAAGTTTGTTGAAATAAAGGTGCTAGGATCCATTGCGGCTCAGTAAGAGGACTTTGATTTTAAAAACTGTATGTTAACAAATTTCCAGTAACTTGCGGAAAGACGGTGGTTTTACTCAGTCAGAGTCAGCCTAGTGTGTTTCTCCACCAGTAAAACTGGATATACCATATATAACCTGAAATGTGTTGAAAATCGACTTAAACACCATTAAAATAAGAGTATTTTCCCAATATGAAGCATTGTCTAATAACATTTGGAATTATAAAACCCGATTCAAATGAAACTTGTTTTACAGCAAATGCATGAGATTATATGCGCATGTGATATTAACGTTTCGATTTAATTATCTTATTGAGTTGTGGCCCTTTGTTCTGTTTACTTAGATTTTCCATTTTACTTCACTTCGGATCAATAACCTTGCGGACGCAAATTTTCCTTTCCCACAGTTTTAAGTTGATTGAAATGAAACTATATATATACTATATATCAGGTACATGGTCTGAATATGTACATGTGATATTAGCGGTTTCATGTTGGTGGACGTATGGCCATTGTTTAACTTTGGACCAACAGCATTGTGCCAAATACAAACTACAAACACAATATAGGTCTACAACTTTACAACAAGAATATAAACTAAGAACACAAATGTTAAGTTTGAGCAAGAAAAAGAGAGTTATAGAATACTGCAACGTTTGGCTTGCCAAAGTCCATTTTTTTATACTTAATTTGTAAATTACAAGTTGGACCAACAGCCAAGCGGACGCAACTTCTACCATAGTTTTAAGCAAATTTAAAATTTATATGATTTGAATATTAGCACATGGTCTTGGTGTTCAAATTTAAATGATTGTTTTATTGAGTCATGGCCTTTTCTTATGTTAACTTTTTGTTTACTTTACACTCTGGACGCAACTCTTCCCACAGTTTTAAGCATGTCCCTACCCACAAAATATTATATTTAACATTACAATAATTTTATCACATCTCAGTCAGTGTTCCAGTACTCTCATTTACATCCACATGTCCATGGTCCTTATGAGCAGCACGGGATATGAATTTACTGATCTTCTATAAAAAAACAGTGGCTTGTGTACATGCCTACTCACCAGACGTAGCTGTTTTACACACGACGAAAAGTTTGTTTAAAAACGTTGAGAGGTCATTAGAAACGACGCAAAAATGTGGGTTTCCACAGTGATTATACTTATCTGATTTCCGAAGTAACAACAGTTTAATATACATTTGTGCTAGAATAGCGTTGATGTGAACAATTTTGTCTGGTTAAATAAATAGATATTAGTTTTCCAAGTTTTACAAGTTGATGAATATAATTGTATCACGCATAGGTCATCTTTTTATACACATGTTGTATACCTTCGTAGTAAATTTTTTTTTTAAATTTTGTGATCAATTTCTTTTAATATTTAGCGTTTACCGTTTTATAAATGACATTTTGAGGTCATTCGACGTCATACGATGATTGGCGGTTTTAATGTAGTTTAACATTGATCCTGTGACACTTTTTTTTACACATTTGACGTCGTACAATGACCGGCAATTTTAATGTGGTTTACACTGGTCTTGATACAGCTTTTTAAACATTTGACGTCATACAATGACTGGCGATTTCAATGTGGGTTACACTGGTCCTGAGACATCGGTTTGGACGTTTGACGTCATACAATGTCAGGCGGAAACTAATGAATATATAAAGACATATAATGCTGTAACAAACTATTTTATTACGTTGTGCTTGTTTTTTTTTCTCCAACACATGTAAAACCATCTGAGATTTTTAAAGAATCGTCCGACCAATTAATTCTTCGATTTCTTTTCCTTTTTCGCGGTCTTCTTCGGCAATGGGTATCCATAACGACCCCATACATCATTGTATTGGTTTTTCATTGAAGCCGGAACCTCTCTGAGACTGCAAAACGCGTTCGGAAACCATGGATCCCCAAGACATGTGCAGACAGATTTTCCAAATACTTTGTATTCTCCAAGTGCTATTACAGCCTTCTTGTACATGCACGCCGGACCTTGAAAATTGAGAAAAATGTAGGTTTTTAGAAGACAATAAAATACATTGTACATTAAAAGATCGATTTGAACAAACGCAAACCTAACATATACCGTCATAAATATTTAGCACTCCTTGTAATGTCGGAGAAAAAAAATTAAGACCAGGGAACATAGACAAAATTGTTGAAATCGAAGTTGGCCGCCAAAAGCATATATGATATTTTACCTTTCAGTATAGGTAACAGTGTTTCAACAAAAAAAAAAAAACAACAACAAAACAAAAACAAAACAAGCTTAGATAGATACCTTTCCTAATATACATGTATTCTTAAATCCAAAGATGTATCTGGTCAAATGACGGAAATTTAAGATGGCCGCTCAACACTTATGCTTACTTTCTGTACGGCTTTATCTTTGAACAGGACTAAAGGAATAATTGTATATACGTGTTTTGTATAGTCAAATGTTATATGGTGATTTATTTAACCTCGGTTGTGAAGAAGGTCTTACAACTTAGTCACGCTTGAAGTTTTCCTGCGTTGAACCAATACAAATCATATGCTGAAAGTGTGCCTTGCTCAATGACACAACATATAGTCGTAGTGTAGGACAGAACACATATTCATATAATTATAAAATAAAATATATTCGAAAAAATAAAATTAAAATCAAGCTGACCAACAGAATCATACTGACATCGTCTCGTGCAGTAAGGCAGAAAGGAAGTTTACCAAATCATATACTTTATGCTTAAGCATTTAACCACGAGCCATGAACTATCGATGATACATTTAACTAATACAAATGAAAAGTTTGTATTCCATCCGGAAATAAGTTATGTGTTGAATTGGACTATAAGGTTACATGTTTAGCCGTGCAGTTTACAAATCGCTGATACGATGTCCTACTGTAACTTTCACATAACACAGAACCAGTGGTAATGAAAAACCATTTTTATAATTCAGATTGTATTACCACTTAAAAAATGATAATAACTAAAATAAGATAAGCAGTGATCAAACAACGATAATAATAATAGTAGTATGTGGTCTGCAAATATAACAGATAATTACAGTACAAAGTATGCATGCAAGTGCCTGTGGAGGCTATAAAAGTGTTTAGCGATCGTTACAAAAGAAACACAATGAAACTATTTATCAAGTTCACTTTTCAGCAATAATATAGGACCGGACCGAGGACGTTGTTGACCAGTTGATAAGTTAACAAACATATGTATGCTCCGAGCTATAGATTGACTTAGAGCGTTCCTATAACATGTTTGCCGTGCTCCTGCCTACTCACTCAAAATTGCAGCTACCCAAACATGTAGGGGGTGATAAGAGATTATCACTCAATAAAGACAGCGAACCGAACTAAACCTGGAACTTGAAAACCACAGGCTTGGTCATCTGCTTAAATATGTATAACAAGCGTATAACACTCGTTTCAATAAAAAGTTGTTATATCAATCGTTCTCAAAAGTGATAACAGGTCGTTGGAACAGTGTTTGTATCATCAAGGTATATATCTTGTAGTAACAAGCTAAAAACCTGTTAACAGTGTAAATGAGATTATATTTGTAAATACTAGCTGCAAATTAAAAATCATCTATCCGTTAGGTAAAAGGTTGTTAACATAAGATAGCTGAGCAAAATGAGTCCACGAGACAATTAACCAAGTGCTAAGGTGTTGCTATGAAATCAAAAGTCGAAATACGTTTTAAATGCAAAATATTTTTTTTTCCAAACCTTACCATGTCCTGGAAAATCATAAAGACTTCAGATCTCTTGGTATAATACCAAATGGAACTTTTTGGCAAATAAGTGAAATAATGGATATACATCAAATTAATTGTTTAATGCATGCTCTTCCTGTAAAATATCCTACTTATTTTACAGATTTTTTTCTTCCGAGTCAGTACTTAAACTACATCGATTACTCATGTAAACATAGTATCCATATTCTTTGAATATATATGTGTCCTTTATTATGTTAAAGAAAACTTTTTTATTTCAGAAAAAAAATATGTTGGAAATCATCATTAAGCTTTAAAACATACCATTTGGGCAGACTGGGCAGCAATCTGGACCGATGATAGGATTTCCACACTGAAGTTTTACATGCGAGCAATCCTTTTTCTCACAAGAAACTCGACCCGTGGATGCGTGACACATGCACGTTGTACATTTTGGACCCTGGAATATTTCTCCTGTTCAAAATATGCGACGTTTCCAATTATTAAACAAGTTTATGTCACAAGGGTAACGCACAAATCTTGGGTGTAACTTTATAAACACCCAAACACTTGCCATATCAAGTATTAATTACAAACCATGTGACCCAGTCAGTTGCAAATGTGATATCTTATTTAACAGACAACCAATGGGAGTCAGTTGCTTATAAATATTGTATCGTAAGTCCAGTCGATTACAAACATCATATAGATCTATTTTATCTAAAACATGCTCCAGTCACTTCTTAATTTCATTAACTCTCAGGATTGGGTCCGTTAAATAGCAATGTTGGGAAAGCCACATTTGAGCACGTAGATTGGCCAGTTGCTTTAACTGAAAATATGAATGACGTCTTATTTTAGTAAGCATTCAACTGCTTTGAATTGTAGGACAGTCATTGCATCTCCTGCTTTTTTACTGGGGGTTAATATAACTGATTCGGGAGATATCGGGTTCTGAGACAGACTACTGGCAAACATATATTTACCACCTTGTCCAGTTTGATCATACTGAGTTTTGTGTAGTGTTAAAAACTGACCATGTCAAATGAATAGAAAAATATTGGTTAATCAAGCAACGCTATATAATGCATACTTGGCTTATATCGATGGTATATATATATACACATACTGAGGGACTTTGAACACGCAAAAATCAGAAGATTTTTTATTTATAAACAAACATTTAAACCACACAAAGTGCAATCACTTTTTTTTGAAAATATTATCAGCTCCCTGAGAAAAAGCACTTCAAACAGCGATACCCTAAATCACCAACTTTGCAAGTAGTAACGGTTATAATTACCACTGACAGCAATGCAGGCAACACATACCCGCCTCGTTGAAAGCACAATGTTGAGCAATATTGTTCCACTCCTGGCGCACTAGTTGCCGACGAGCGTTAAATGCGTCTTCTTAACTAATCCAAGACATGCCCAATTGGAATTTTGCGTTTTTAAAGTCTCTCAGTGTATATATGTATAAGTGTTCACTACCACTATCATTTTGATTTTTCACTTATGTAACTAAGGAATTACACAGAGAAGGAAGGGCAGCAGATTGAAATTTTGTGAACGCTGGCGTTTTCACGCAAAAATTCGCAATATCTCGTGTATATGCATATGCAATATTTGCAAAATGCATGAAAAGATATGATGTTTAGATTACTATTTTACATTTACTTAATCAACAACCGATATATGGAATTTACAATCAACCTACAATTACAAACATTTACAATTGTTTTAACAGCATAAAGGTATCAAATTTAATTAATTAATAAAGGTGGTTTATTCATTTGTAAGATTTGTTCCATATTTTGCAATGTTTACATATTCAAAATACCAACCAGGTTTATAATATGCCCCTCCCATTTTGCATCGGCATTGCTGGCAACATTCTTTCGGCTCACCCGCCTCTGGTTTGTATACCCCAGTGACGCAGTTCAAATTTGGACACGTCTTACGGTTACCGCACACCAGTGAGCTATTTTGTAAACATTCACATTCTTGACATGGATTATCGATACGCCCTGTAGAATAACATTGAGCCAACGGGTGAACATATTGCAATGTTTATTACAACACTTAAGTAAAGAATGAACGTCTTTTTGTTTAATTTAAACCTGATTATTACAACGAAGTATTCTTGGTAGAAACAGTACTAAGCATATGCAGATCAAGTGTCTGGCTTATAGACACCAATCATGACCGTGGCGGAGGATCGAACTCATGGCCCTTCGATCCTAGGCCCGATGCTTTACCACTGTGTCACGCGCTTCACTGTCATTTTGTTTCTTTGACAGCATCTTAGTTGTGATCACAATAGATAATGATAATAGATAATGACAATAGATAATGATAACATATAATGATAATAGATAATGATAATAGATAATGACAATATATAATGACAATAGATAATTATAATAGATAATGACAATAGATAATGATAACAGATAATGACAATAGATAATGATAACAGATAATGATAATAGATAATGACAACAGATAATGATAACAGATAATGACAATATATAATGACAATAGATAATGATAATAGATAATGACAATAGATAATGATAATTGAGAATCTTATGGTTAAAATATAGTAGCCGTAATATTTTCACCGGAGAGATTTCATTACCAAAAAGACCGCAGCATGGTCTAGTGGTAGAGCGTCCGCCTCGCATGCGAGGTCATGGGTTCGATCCCCGGCTGGGTCATACCAAAGACTTTAAAAATTATACTAGAAGCTTCCTTGCTTGGCGCTCAGCATTAAGAGGACAGTTCTAGGTCTGGTCGGCCCGGTGTCAGTATAATTTGACTAGGTGGGGTATCATACCACATGTCTGCGGCATGATATTCCAGTGTCACAGCGCTAAGAATACTGTCTCAAGTAGACACCGTCGCGATATGACTGAAAAATTGCTGAAAGCGACGCTAAACACAATACGCCAACAATCATTATCAAATACATCAATACTTCAAATAGATTCATTTGGTTGTTCAAGATAGTTTTTAAGACCTCCTGAAACATATATATAATATACAACATTTCTTTTAGATATCTCAAATTTAGATATAGAGGAGAGGAGTAAAGGGTAAAATTATTTCACTATATGACAACCTTTTAAGATATAAAGGTTGGAAGGGAGAATAAATTATGCCTAAACTATTTTCACACTGCATCATTATTATGATCTACAGTGTTTTAAAACAAGTTTTACCCTTTCTTTTTTCCTCCCAGAGTGTGAACATATCATTTATCATTAATTTGACACACAGACACCAACATTATTTGGGTTCTAATTTCGCAACGAATTTAAAAATATATTTGATATAAAATACCTCACTATTTTTACTTAAGTGTAAGAGTTCAAAGTATTATACTATTTTGTATTAAATATTAATTAACAAACGAATGGGGAATTGTCATGAAACTTAATAGTTACAGATTATATAGGCTTGCATATGTAACGTAACGTAACGTTTTGCAGTTGAAAACTATAGTTACAGAAAGCAAAACAAAAAAATGATATTATAGATCAAAAGAATAACGTGTTTATTTCGTGTTTCTCAGCATGCCTTTCTCTCCAAATGACTTACCGATCGGTTGAATCTTATCCTCTTTGTCCAGACAACCACACACCGAGCAACATGAACCATTTTCTGTAATTGGATTGGAGCAATTTGTGGCTGGACATGGCACACGATCACACACGGTTTTACCATTTTCGCCGCAATAACATTTTTCTAAACATTCGCTGTCATCAGGAAATCTCATTTTGTCACCTTGATAAAAGTTAAATGAAACATAAATAACACTGGCAAATTATCCTGGACAATTTGAGCAAGTGGACATAAAAAGTATGATTCAAGATCATTGTATGGTTTACTATTTAATACTTTGGGCATTGTTGTAGTTTGCACCTTAAGTTTGATTAGCATTTTCCTGCAATTTTCAAAAAGATCTACAGAATCAATTGATAAAACTGCCGGTAATTCCATATACAACTTGTACACACGCTTTAATTGTACTGCTGTGATCCTGTGCTACATACCGCAGAATGGCCAGCCACTACGGAACTAGTCTTAAGCGTGTATGTTCATTCAAATTTCCAAAAAAAAATACAGAATCAATTAATAAAAAAGCCGGTAGTTCCATATACAACTTGTACACAAGCTTTGCTCGTACTGCTGTGACAGCAGAATTTCCAGCAACTACGGAATGAGTCATACATGTGTACATATTTGTAGTTCGTATTGGTTTATTTTCTATAACATTGGATGCAAATAAGATTCAGTCACTAGTTCGAATGTAACTCATTTACTGACAGTATAATTGCAAATGCATATTTATAAATGAGGTTATACTCATTAAAAATGGTTGAATTATGAAAAGAAACAAAAAAATATGTATATGTATATTTTACCCCAAAACGATTATTGTAAAAACATAAAGAAAGTATAGCTCTTCAAGCTAGCAAACCTATATCTTCTATTTTAGAGATCAAAGTTCTTTCGGTGAGTGTTTTTCACCCGGTAGATACTTTTGAAATATTTGATAGTATAGTTAAATCTGTCTTATGTTCTCCGTCACACATTTGGGGGTGTATTAATACTCAGATAAAATGAAAATATTCAGATACGCTTCTGTAAACAATATGCAGCTCTACCGCAAAACACTGCAAATTATTTTGCCTTAGGAATCAGCTCTCTTAATATCTGCATATGAAATACATTTGTATTATAGGCCAGATGGCCTACATTATTGAATCAATGTTTGTTAGTATTGGTAAAATCCAAGGTATCGTCGTGTGTGCTAAAATCAAACAATAGGCCTACACCGAGATATCAGTATATGTACAGTGAGATGCTTGGTGGTGACCTTACGTATATTTTGGAGATAAAGAACAACTTACCAATCTCATAGAAAACATCATTCTCATCCAAGCAGCCACACATTGGACAGCACTGACCGTCAATATACACAGGATTTGTACAGGTCAACTTTGGACAAACCTCTTTTTCACAAACACGTTTTAAGTTGTCCCCACATACGCATTGCTTTACACATATGTCGTTTTCTGGAGAAGGCATTTTCTCACCTGAAATAGAAGTCATTCAGCATTATAAAAAAATTAAGGAAATTTTCAAACAGTAAAACATTATATTTATATGCTATCTATTTTATTATTACTTCATTTCATTAAGTTTTGACTTAGAAGGAATATTCTTTTTCTTCTCTTCTTCTTCATCTGCTTTCATAATAATGGCTAACAAACAATCATTATTGTATTATAATAACCATGTGTGGGTGGTTAAAAAGTGATGGAATGCTAAATTCCCCAAACTACTCAATCCATCCAGGAGAACTTAGCAATGTAAAATTGGTGCAGCCCTAAGTGTAGTCTAACAAGCCTACAAAATGTACATGTTCAGTGCAGTACTAAGTTATAAGTGCATGTTAAAATATAAGATAAGTATATATATGTACATATGTGTATCTTTCTTTTATTGTTTTGTAGCTTTAGTAAAAGTATTATATCTAGTATATCAGTTGACGTATTTCAAATAATCAAAATAATGTATCACATAATGTACGGTGCACGAGTGTACTAAACCCAAATTTTTTGATAAACAAATCTTATGTTCGTGCTTATTTATCATTTAATCTGTCAAACTCGCTGGCAAAAATATGTAATGCTCACATAGCCTAAATATAATTGTGTCAATATATTGAATAATAATATTGAGCACTCGTGTAAACATAGTAAAGTATGCATATAGTTTATTTTGATCACAAACAAAAGTAATATTTCATTTGTTGATATTACAACTGCTTGGGTTAAGCCTAAGAGAGTGTGTTGTCGTCATGGTCCTCTTCTAAATTTGTTCAAATCATGAAATCTGACCGCAAGTATATCAGGAAAGTTTGCTTTAAACATCTAAACTATAATTATTGTACCACATTATAATAATTTAATAAAACACGAATGATTATGGTATTTCAAATTTATCTGAAATATTATTTTAACTATATAAATAAAATTAAAACAAATCCCCTCTCTAAATATAGACATTATTTAACACTGCTTGAGCACCTTCGTCTCGTAATCTGTAATCCGAACACTTTCTAAGATGAAACATATTCTACAATATGTAAACCAGTATTGCAGATCAAATCGAATTCAAATTGAAATCACGAGACTCGCTAGATACGGCACAAAATATGTTGAATTTTTAAACGAGAACTCTATTTTATTGTTAATAATGTAAGTTTCAGTTAGTTAGTATCTTATTTGAATCATATTTACAACAAAAATATGGAAACCTTAAATAATCATTAATCTATACCTTATAACAATTTGCAGTTAACATCACAGAACGTTAGTTTATCACAAAATTTCAGTTCGTTATCATTATTTGAAAACAGGATTAAAAACTAATATAAAATGAAATGAAAGTGAATCTTTAAGGGACATGAGATGTTTGGGAAGCCCAGTAAAGTCCGAGAATTTTTTTCAAATGGGGTCGATAATCATTAGACACTAGCAATTACTGATGTCATTAAAGTCATGTAATAACTAGTATGCGACATCTTTTTAAGTTAAACAGATCCTAACAAAACCCTAAATATTATTCATGAAAGTTTTGAAGAAGTTTCGTAACTTCTCTCTTGAAGCTTTTATGAGCAGAAATTGTTTGAACTTTTTCATGATTAGCCCTGAAATGTTCCGTTAATGATGGACACTTGTCAAGCCTTTGTTAGTGTATATCTATGTCACTTGTCCCAAGCAGCCAAATTTGCTATTTACCATTTCTATGATTTCAGAGCAAATGAATCTGTTTTAACCACCACCCTGTCTAAAAGATCAATTTTGCTCTTTCCCTTGACTGGCTTCTTAATATGTAGTTTTTTTACCAAACTTATCTTAAGCAGTATTTAATTGCTTCCGATAATAATACTATTTCAACAATAATAGATCACAGCCCATAGTGCTTCTTTAATGAATACTTTGTCATAATCCTATATCCTGTATTATTTTATTGTTTACTTAATTTTAACTTGACATTTTTTGCTACTATGATTTCATTTCATTTCTCGTTGTTGGGAAAGTCAGGTATTTAAAAACATATTCGCTATTGCATGAAATAAAGGACACCAATGATAACTTTTATAAAACATAATGGACAGTTACAGAGAGATAAAAGTCGTCCTGGGTTACGTCATATAAGAGGCCGCTACAAAATGGTCAATGTGTGATTGTCATCATTCGGCAATATTAATTAAGACTTATTAATTTTACTTCGATTGTGAAACAAGGTATTACAAATAATACAAATCACGGTCGACGTCTTCCTGTGTGAGAGTGTGCGGAAAAGTGTCTTGTCCTAGGATACCATATATGTGCGCTATGTTCTGCTGCAAGTGACCAAAATATTGCAGGAGGTCTTCAAATTGATTTTTAAGAAGTTAACTATCGCAATACCAATGCACCATACCAATGCGTTACCTTTTCTATACCACGTGCCCTTGTCAATACATCCACATTGTGGACAACACTCATTGTTCGGGGTACGTTGATAGCGTTCGTCACACGGCAGTTTTGGACAGCTTGGTTCATCCAGACACGAGAGCTCTCCATTCTTTTTGCATGTACATGGTCGGCACTTGTCGACTGATTGTATTGGCCCTGAATACAATACAATTATATAATAAATACTTTAAATAACATTAGAACATTTCAGTATAACAAACAATATGTTGATTGTTACTGTATACAGTTTGTTCTTATCATCTATCATCGTCATTATCGTCATCATTGTGTTACCGTTTAATATTTACAGGTTACATGCCACGTTATTCATAAATATATGAGCATATGATCATATTAAAAACAGAAATGCAATGCCAACTAAAACTTATAAAGATCGCAAATAACAAAACAATCCGGATTTATTTAAAAATTTGCTTGGATAAAGTCCCAAAGACCTACCGAAACTCCTTACTTTATCCACATGACCCTACACAAATCTTAATATCGCCGCGAGACATGTATCTATAAAATATCCATAGAGATTATCTACAAAAAACTTAACCTAAGTAGGCGTAGACACGAAATTTCAATGTGCAGCTAAATGTTTTACGGAATATTCATCTTTTTAGATAAACTATTCATTAAAAGTTTTCTGTTGTGAGACAAAATTCTGTGATAATTTAAACTTTAACTGATTGATACTCTATTGGTTATTTACTTTATTTTATAGAATATGTAATTTAACACGTTCATTATGAAAAGAATAGACTGTTTATGTTTTATTATAGAACAAGTTCGCACCATGTATGATATATTAATGCAGTTACAGTGTAGAAGTTATAACACGCCTGCATATTTCGTCAATTGTGTGCTTAGAAAGACAACAACATCCCCCCCCCCCCCAAAAAAAAACAACAACAACAAAAAACAACAACAAAACAAAAAAAAAAAAAAAAAAAAAAAAAAAAAAAACACACACACACACAGATTTTTATCGTTATAAGCATAAATGTAAAATGATTTCTGAAACGAGCAAAAATACCCAATACATGATGGTTACTGCCTGCCAATGAGGCTTAAATTACATATATATAAATATTATCTGCACTATTTGTTTTATATGACATGGTCCATTTCAATTTATTCTAACATTACATGTGTTAAAAGCAGAATACCACTGGCAATGATGGTATAGACATATAGATAATGCGTATATATATATATATATATATATATATATATATATATATATATATATATATATATATATATGTATCTTTTATTTTTTATTTAACATATATCAACAAAAGTTTTGTATGTCATCATTGTTGGTCTATGTAAAATCTCAGTAGACCTTTTTTCTTAATTCAAACTAAATCACAATTAGATTTCTCAATGAAAAATGGTTCCTATGTAGACCTCAAACTACGTTATACTAACCGGAGTGGATATTTACCTATATGCTGTACCGTACAATTAACTTTCACTTTCCCATCCCTGGGATCAAACACACATCTGCAATCCGTACATGGGTTGTTAGAAAACACTCTGTCGCCTGAAAGTTCACGACAAGGAATAATTATATGATAACACTTAATTAGTATACGTGTCAGTATTTTAGAGGTGTTGTAGCAGCATCTGGTAGATGAGGTATAAGCATCAAATAGTTATACTATATCAGCGTCTAGTAGATAATATCAAACGTAATTGAACTGACGCGGGTTGTCAATTCAAACAAGTCGATCCATATTGTTTCCATAGTTTACCATTTTCCTTAGACAAGCGAACAATTACTAAGTAATCACTATATTATAATACATTATATTTACTTTGACAAATCTACGTGACCAGGGGATGGAGCGATAGTCGCTCTCGCGTCAGGTCAATTATAAATCTATCAGTATACTAGCATTATGTTGAGGGTGGCAGTAATATTGTCAACCTTGAGGGAAATACTGTTAACCGAGATGATGTTGACAATATCATTATCACCCTCAAGTAGAATGCAATACTTTATCTTATCGCGTGCATTAGTGTACGTTGTTCAAAGGGCTACCATGTCACATACTTTCATACTACACCATTGCTTTCTCATTAGTACATTAGTATTCACATACTATATCCAAACAGTAGGTTATATGACAGGAGTTATCCTTAAAAGTCACTTTATTTTAATCATAATAAAATTCTGTATCACAGTAAGTGGTGTTAGATTATATGCTGCCAATTCAGGCATACTATGCATATAGTCAATAAACTACAGAAATTAAAAAAAGTACCGGTACTTAATAAAAATCTTTTCTACATGAAAACGTTCAAATTATAAAAATCCTGGCAAACTGAATAAAACCCTCTGGTATTGCCTGTTATAACAAATGGATAGTAAGATGGCCAATATGTGATTCTTGACGGCATTCTTGAAATGTTTTGACATATCATTATTTCCTATATTTTGTAACCAGAATTCCGGAATCATCAGCACATAAAAGAAGTTAGGTTTGGCCACAGTCTCCGTGTTGATCAGCTATACGACATTGAATCTCATTATCATTCGTCTCTCACCGCTGATTCAAGTGGTAAAGTTATATGCTACTTGTGGAGAATATTGTGCTCGAGTACTGGTTAACCTAGTACTAGGATCCCAGGAAACAGTGGTTATCTTAACTGATCGTCTGTCGATGACATTAAAATGACGCTAAATATTTAACTAATCAATCAATCAATCAATCAATCAATCAGTCAACCTACCTAATGGGTAAATGTATCCATCTACCTGGCAGCGACACGTTGGGCAACAGTTGTCCATAATTGGATTTGCACAGAATACATCTTCGTCGCAAGGAGTTTGCATACACTCTACTCCTCCTTTCATGCATTCGCACGTTTTGCACGGGTGTGGCACAAGGTCACCTGTGAAGTTATTAAATAAGATATAAGAACTTCTTTTTTACCGTGAAAATCCTGGACCTTATTTTATTTAGAACAATGAACAAAACTCAACAGTGTAGTGAGACCAGAATATATTACTGAGACTATATCAACAGTGTAGTGAGACCTGAATATATTACTGAGACTTTATCAACAGTGTAGTGAGATCTGAATATATTACTGAGACTTTATCAACAGTGTAGTGAGACCTGAATATATTACTGAGACTTTATCAACAGTGTAGTGAGCTCTGAATATATTACTGAGACTTTATCAACTGTGTAGTGAGATCTAAATATATTACTGAGACTTTATCAACAGTGTAGTGAGATCTGAATATATTACTGAGACTTTATCAACAGTGTAGTGAGATCTGAATATATTACTGAGACTTTATCAACAGTGTAGTGAGATCTGAATATATTACTGAGACTTTATCAACAGTGTAGTGAGATCTGAATATATTACTGAGACTTTATCAACAGTGTATTGAGACCTGAATATATTACTGAGACTTTATCAACAGTGAAGTGAGATCTGAATATATTACTGAGACTTTATCAACAGTGTAGTGAGATCTGAATATATTACTGAGACTTTATCAACAGTGTAGTGAGATCTGAATATATTACTGAGACTTTATCAACAGTGTATTGAGACCTGAATATATTACTGAGACTTTATCAACAGTGTAGTGAGACCTGAATATATTACTGAGATGAGACTTTATCAACAGTGTAGTGAGATCTGAATATATTACTGAGACTTTATCAACAGTGTAGTGAGATCTGAATATATTACTGAGACTTTATCAACAGTGTAGTGAGATCTGAATATATTACTGAGACTTTATCAACAGTGTAGTGAGATCTGAATATATTACTGAGACTTTATCAACAGTGTAGTGAGACCTGAATATATTACTGAGACTTTATCAACAGTGTAGTGAGACCTGAATATATTACTGAGACTTTATCAACAGTGTAGTGAGACCTGAATATATTACTGAGACTTTATCAACAGTGTAGTGAGACCTGAATATATTACTGAGACTTTATCAACAGTGTAGTGAGACCTGAATATATTACTGAGACTTTATCAACACGTAACTGAGACTTTATCAACGGGCAGTGAGACCTGAATATATTACTGAGACTTTATCAACAGTGTAGTGAGACCTGAATATATTACTGAGACTTTATCAACAGTGTAGTGAGACCTGAATATATTACTGAGACTTTATCAACAGTGTAGTGAGATCTGAATATATTACTGAGACTTTATCAACAGTGTAGTGAGATCTGAATATATTACTGAGACTTTATCAACAGTGTAGTGAGATCTGAATATATTACTGAGACTTTATCAACAGTGTAGTGAGACCTGAATATATTACTGAGACTTTATCAACATGTGTAGTGAGACCTGAATATATTACTGAGACTTTATCAACTAGTGTAGTGAGACCTGAATATATTACTGAGACTTTATCAACTGTGTAGTGAGACCTGAATATATTACTGAGACTTTATCAACAGTATAGTGAGACCTGAATATATTAATGAGACTTTATCAACAGTGTAGTGAGACCTGAATATATTACTGAGACTTTATCAACAGTGTAGTGAGACCTGAATATATTACTGAGACTTTATCAACAGTGTAGTGAGACCTGAATATATTACTGAGACTTTATCAACAGTGTAGTGAGATCTGAATATATTACTGAGACTTTATCAAAGTGTAGTGAGACCTGAATATATTACTGAGACTTTATCAACAGTGTAGTGAGACCTGAATATATTACTGAGACTTTATCTTAAAGAAACATTGCCTGTAACTTTCTGTTCAGTAAATGTTAGAAAGTTGATTAAACCACAAAGAGGAAGTTCCAATTTGAAAATTAGGTTGATTCCATTTTTGTAGTCGATCTTATTTATGAAAAATCGTTTATACACAGGTCGGCTTTTTTCGATTGATTAGTCAATGATTTAACATAATTAGATACTCGGGCCAATGAGGGATTTTATCGCGGACCGCGATTACGTAATTGGTCAACAAAAGTAAAGAATAGTACACTACAGAGACAAAATATTACATGTATATACATTATTGAACACAATATTCATGACATTTGATGTTTGATTAAATGTGCATATAAAAAGTGCTACCCATGTCTATCCGTCTGTCCGTCTGTCCGTGCACACGAATGAGTAGTTAGGTGTCTAGGGTTTAGGGTTAGTAAGTTTTATGGACCGTTGAAAAGGAGTTGAAAAATAATAAGTTGGCTGTTTAGAGACTTTTAAAAACAGCTTTTATGTGGCTTTTTTTTCTTTTGTGTGGCTACACAAATAATAAGCTTGGCGCAAAAAAGCCACTTAAATACCCATTCGTAGGAACGTCCGCCGTACCATCCGTCCGTTCTTCCATACGTCGCGATTTTCAGGTTGTATGATTTTATAATCTCAAGCTTTAAGTATTATTTAGTATTAGTATTTTTAGTATTTTATTATTGAGTACAACTGATTGACTGCTAATTGTCAAGAAAAAACAACAACATTTTTATCAAATTTACCAACGTATAAAATTGCAAAGTTTTCGATTTTTTGTTAGTAAACTGCTATCATATAAGAGCACATAATGTGAAAAACAGAAATTTGAGAATCGGTTAAGTCTGCGAACATTGCTACTTTGGGAGATTTTTATCAAAAACTGCACTTATCGTCGGAATACGATTGTCTTCACCAAATCACATTCACATAAAACTTATTTTGTTACACTAAGGATTGCGGTCATAATTATTCTTAAGTGTAACAAAAATTTACTTTGTTGTGGTTACACTCAGGGTCATGTTTACACTAAGGTTTGCGGTTACACTAAGGGTTATGGTTACAGTAAGGCTTGTGGTTACACTGAGGGTTATGGTAACACTATGGGTTATGGTTACACTGAGGGTTGTGGTTACACCAAAGGTTATGGTAACACTGAGGGTTGTGGTTACTCAAAGGGTTGTGGTTACACTTAGGGTTATGGTTACACTTGGGGTCGTGGTTACACTAAGGGTCATGTTTACACTTAGGATTGTGGTTACACTAAGGGTTATGGTTACACTAATGGTTGTAGTTACACTGAGGGTTGTAGTTACACTGAGGATTATGGTTACACTGAAAGTTATAGTTACACTAAGGGTTGTGGTTACACTAAGGGTTGTGGTAACATTGAGGGTTGTAGTTACACTAAGGATTATGGTTACATTAAGGGTTATGGTTACACTGAGGGTTATGGTTACACTAAGGGTTGTGGTTACACTGAGGGATGTTGTTACATTAAGGGTCATGTTTACACTAAGGGTTGTGGTTACATTGAGGGTTGTAGTTACACTGAGGGTTATGGTTACACTGAGGGTTGTAGTTACACTGAGGGTTATGGTAACACTAAGGGTTGTGGTTACACTAAGGGTTGTGGTTACACTAAGGGTTATGGTAACACTAAGGGTTATGGTTACACTAAGGGTTATGGTTGCACTGAGGGTTGTAGTTACACTAAGGGTTATGGTTACACTAAGGGTTTGTTGTGGTTTCACTGAAGGTTGTGGTTACACTAAAGGTTGTGGTTACACTAAGGGTTGTGGTTACACTAAGAGTTGTGGTTACACTGAGGGTTGTGGTTACACTGTGGGTTATGGTTACACTAAAGGTTATGGTTACACTAAGGGTTATTGTTACACTGAGGGTTGTGGTTACACTAAGGGTTGTGGTTACAATAAGGACTGTAGTAACACTAAGAGTTGTAGTTACACTAAAGGTTATGGTTACACTAAGGGTTATGGTAACACTGAGGGTTGTAGTTACACTTAGGGTTATGGTTACACTAAGGCTCTGTTGTGGTTACACTGAAGGGTGTGGTTACTCTAAGGGTTGTGGATACACTAAGGGTTGTGGTTACAATAAGGGTTGGTTGTGGTTACACTAAGGGTTGTGGTTACACTAAGGGTAGCTGTGGTTACACTGAAGGTTATGGTAACACTAATGGTTGTGGTTACACTAAGGGTTGTGGTTACACTGAGGGTTGTGGTTACACTAAGGGTTTGCTGTGGTTACACTGAAGGTTATGGTTACACTAATGGTTGTGGTTACACTAAGGGTTGTGGTTACACTAATGTTTGGGGTTACACTATGGGTTATGGTTACACTAAGGGTTGTGGTTACACTAAGGGTTATGGTTGCACTGAGGGTTATGGTTACACTAAGAGTTATGGTTACACTGAGGGTTGTTGTTACACTGAGGGTTATGGTTACACTGAGGGTTGTGGTTACACTAAGGGTTGTGGTTACACTAAGGGTTTGTTGTGGTTACACTGAAGGTTATGGTTACACTTATGGTTGTGGTTACACTAAGGGTTGTGGTTACACTAATGTTTGTGGTTACACTAAGGGTTGTGGTTACACTAAGGGTTATGGTTACAATAAGGGTTTGCTGTGGTTACACTGAAGGTTATGGTTACACTAATGGTTGTGGTTACACTAAGGGTTGTGGTTACACTAATGTTTGTGGTTACACTAAGGGTTGTGGTTACACTAAGGGTTATGGTTGCACTGAGGGTTGTGGTTACACTGACGGTTGCCACAGTTCTGTTTAATCACACATGTTGGGGTGGGAGCGTTGGCAGACTTATGTTTTAATGAGTATATTCATTTGTATGCTAATGATTATTAGGTTTAAACTGATGATATATATAATTTTGTTTCTCTGTGCCATGGCATCATTATCAAGGACCACAATGGAGTTCACGTATTCCTTTTTTGTATAATCCTTGGTATTGATGCGTATAACATTGTTCATAACGTGCGAGTGTATTCGTATTAGGTATGCATCATGTTGATTGTAACCAGGTTTGTGCATCATCAAATAAATCTACATCTCTAAATGTAATTTCAGGTTGCGTGTTTGAATTAATATGTCCACACCCCTGACTCTAATCTATACCGCCTCCAATATTGAAGAATTACGAAAAACGAATATGCAACTTCCAACTGCTATTAATATCCTCTATTCAATGAAAAGTTTAGTATTTTAAGAGACGTCCAACCCAAACATGAACTATTGTGCAATACAACTCCTGTAGTTTGTATGTTAAACATAGTATAGCTTTGAAAATACAATGTAATCTGGCAATCTGAAAATACAATATAACAATATAATTCTAAAATACAATCTAACAGTACAATCCTTAAATACAATCTGACAACACAATCAAACAATACAGTCTGACAATACAATCTGACAATTCAATCTAACAGTACAATCCTTAAATACAATCTGACAATTCAATCTAACAGTACAATCTGACAATACAATCTGACAATACAATCAGACAATACAATCTAACAGTACAATCCTTAAATACAATCTGACAATACAATCTAACAGTACAATCCTTAAATACAATCTGACAACACAATCTAACAATACAGTCTGACAATACAATCTGACAATATAATCTAACAATTCAATTCTTAAATACAATCTGACAACACAATCTGACAATACATTCTGACAATACAATCTAACAGTACAATTCTTAAATACAATCTGACAATACAATCTAACAGTACAATCCTTACATACAATCTGGCAACACAATCTGACAATTCAATCTGACAATACAATCTAACAGTTCAATCCTTAAATACAATCTGACAACACAATCTGACAATACAATCTAACAGTACAATCCTTAAAATACAATCTGACAACACAATCTGACAATACAGTCTAACAATTCAATCTAATAATACAATCCTAAAACATAATCTGACGCAATACAATCTGACAATACAGTCATAAAATACAATCAAACAATACAATCTGACAATACAATCCTAAATATAATCTGACAATACAGTCTAACAATTTAATCTAACAATACAATCCTAAAATATAATCTGACGCAATACAATCTGACAATACAGTCATAAAATAAAATTTGACAATACAATCTGACAATACAATCATAAAATATAATCTGACAATACAATCATAAAAAATAATAGTAAATTACAATCGGACAATACAATCATGAAATACAATTTGATAATGCAATCTGAAAAAAAGATCTTACAATACAATTGGACAATACAATCATAAAATATAATCTGACAATACAATCAAAAAATTTAATCTGACATTACAATCTGAAAATACAGTCTAACAATTCAATCTAACAATACATTTCTAAATATAATTTGGAAATACAGTCTTAAAAAACCTTTGAAAATACAATTCTAAAATACAATCTATCAATCTGAAAATAAAATCTGACAATAAAATCTGACAATATAGCAAGCAAAACCTACCTTCAAAGTATCCTATTCCGTCTTTTATACAAGGACATTGTTGAAGGTTAATGTTACACGATTCTGTATAACCTAACAATATGATGA
This sequence comes from Panopea generosa, assembly GCA_029582155.1. Classification (NCBI taxonomy): domain Eukaryota; kingdom Metazoa; phylum Mollusca; class Bivalvia; order Adapedonta; family Hiatellidae; genus Panopea; species Panopea generosa. The sequence continues at coordinate 9,575,288 of CM055909.1, forward strand.
CAAAAACTAAGGCTATTATAATCTGTCCTTTGAGGTAAGAATTACAACCCATAGCTGTGATATAGATAAAGTAATGTTTAAGTTTGAATCCTTGACGTTGACCTTATGGCTTAATTATATTATTTGTATCTAAATTTTCTGTACAGTCGCACGCGTAAAAAACTATGTAAAAGTGTAAGTTTTTATTAAAATATCAATTGCAGGTACTTTTATATATTAAACAGGTAACCGGAATATTTTTTTATGATTTTCTTATAGTAACCGGAATAGTTTTTGTTTCCAAAAGTTGATGAATAGTTTACGCATTGATTTTTTTGTTAATAGATAAAACCTTATGTGTTAAAGATGTTAAGCAAATGAAGCAACGCGTTCTGTCCGTGCGCATGAACTATTCAACATTAGTCCATGAGCACAGAAGCCAACAAGGATATCTACGAAAACGACGCCCACCAGCTGTGCAAAAAAAGCGGTCATACCTACGTATTAACAGCGCTGTTAAATATAGAACACCCACTATTCCCACACAATGGGTAAAATAATGACAATAGATCCGTATTCTGAATAGGAAATTATTTTAAAATCAGCACTGGAGAAAGTGACCTCTTGATTGAGAATTAAACGATGGGAAAGACAGGCGGTGGTAACTGATGGGAAACAGTTGTACTTGCACGTCGGAAAAGCGTAAATAAATTCTCTATTGTTATCATTTTTGGTTTAAGTCATCACTCAATGCTGAATGGGCGAATTTTATATCTCTATCCATTATGGTTACATTTATTTCATTTAAAATCAATAGATCTTTTTGCCAAATTTTGTTCAAAATAAGATTAGGTTACAACGATAATGAAAAATTACTGCATCATTAAAAAAAGGTTGAAAAATAAAGGTTTTATTTGCATGGACAAAGCATGGTGATTTGTGGTTATAAGTAAAATGCGTATTTACACTCTAAATATAACTGAAGAAATGATTTCCCTGTTACAGTAACATCATCCAGATGTACAATACACACCCACCAATATAATAATAATAATAATAATAATAATAATAATAATAATAATAATAATAATAATAATAATAATAATAATAATAATAATAATAATGAAGACTTTTATTAACGAGAGAACTCATTTGAATAAATTCAATCTTCAATGAGGCCCTCAACATATTTACAAAGTACAACATTAATTAAACATATAAACAGAAGAAGTAAAAAAAACAAAAAAAAAACAACCCCCCAAAAATAAATATAAATATAAATATATATATATAATTATTTGTGAATAACCAAGACATAAATGTACAGACCAGACTACGGCGAGTGTGCCTAGCTACAATGCAAACCATAGATACAATATTAAGGCCTCTGCCAAACCAATAAATTTGGTGTCGACCATGACTTATATACTATGGAATTACATGCAACACAGCTGGACAGGGTGGACAAATTTACATACATGAAGTGATAGCTTTATATGAGTAGGATCCAGTTAATGATTCATGACTACTTTGATAATAATAATAACAATGCCTTGCTTTGACGAGAAAACTCAGTTGGACGAAGACCAATCTCCCCTGGGGTCCTCAACAACAAAATGCAGGGGTTGGACATATACAAGTAAATATAGACCGCTTGTATTCAACAGCAATATAAGGCATGTCAAATGTTAAAAACCTGTGTTAGGAGTCAATCCTCGTTCCTTGTGACGGGTTGTGATGGGTTTGGCTGTATTGATTTCAGTTATAAATTTGCTAATTTTTATTTACCTCCAGAGCAAGACTGAGTTTGTGATGGGTTTGGCTGATTAAATTCAGCTGTTAACTTGCTTATTTCTATTTACCTCCAGAACGAGGCTGAGTTTGACAGGGAAGCCTTCTAATCAGAGGAACTGTAGTGGGAACAATCACGGGAGACATCGGCACCACCAGCAAACGTTCCGGTGACATCTGCAATTAATGTAACACAATTACGTAACACGTCAAATTATAGTTTCGGTCATCTATTGACTTTAAAAAATATTTGGTGTACCTTTAATTACGTGCCAAATATAAACAACACCCCATAGTTTAAAACAATTGGAGTAGATTCCAATTATATGTGAACGTTTGCTATTTTTGGAAACAAATTGATACGAAATTTTCAACAGTTTTGCTAAGGAAAACCTTAGGATGAATCTGAGTAGAACCACCGTCCTTCCACAAGTAGCTGGCAAACTTTCTCACAAAGTTTTCGGAGCCAGCGGGACTCAAACTTGCGACCTTAGCGGTGAGAGGTTAGTGATCTTGAGACGGCGCCTTTTACCACTCGGTCACGGAGGATCCCTCTGATTTGTAAATATATATCATTAAAATTGTACTTGAAGAAATGGCATAAGCATGTGTCTTGTTCGAACAATAGAACTGACGGCAACATTCAAACCGCCACTTCAATTCCGACCTGGAAAAGAGTTGTATATTATAATAACATTGGGAACGCAAAGAACATCTTCTGAGGTGCTGCATACGTTTTAAGCTTCCGTAAATTGATTTAAATACAAATGCATTGAGCGTAACCAATTTACATCAAACTCAACTCCTGTTGCTACAAAGACATGGTTTGAACAAGAAAATAATAGAACCGAACTGAATAAAATGAAAAAATCTCAACCCTATAGGATTAAATTTATGATAAAAAGAAGCATTTTTTGGTTGTCAAATCGATATGTGTTTCAAGTTTTTAATAAAAATTAAAATTAACAAAATCTTAGCAGAAAATAACTGTAGCGAAGATAACAATGCACTGAAAACCATTATAAGTGCTAATCACATAATAAACGTTCACATACTTATGGGTTATTTGATATAATTACGTTTCTGTATGCATAGTTGTCAATGCATGCACGTACATATGGTCATTGTAACTTATAATTATGTTATGTTCTTGAAAATATTCGAGAATTTTGCTTTCTTTATTGCACAATTGTATAAATTGTATGTTATCATGTTGTAATTTCTTTATTGGAGGAAATAAAGATATTAATATGTTAAACAGCAATTTCAGCTATAAGTTTATACCGATTTATTTGAGCTCGACAGAAGTATCGTGTCTAACCGGTGGTCGCCCCTGCAACCTCTTGCGTGAGCGCCTAACACCATATCCACTTCACTGCCGCCCGTTTTATTTCAGCAATTTATCGAAAGTCATTGTCGTCTCACTAGCATTAATGCCACAGGTTGTAATTTCTATTTGGAGCACCGTGGAACAAAACGAGGTGTTTATATTTTCATCGAAACAATGAACATAACCATGCACTGACATAACTATATCCATTTCCGAACACCTCCGTCCATGCTCTGAGCAATGACGGCCTTGTCATAGATAACATAACCCACGTGAACCCCAGTCTAAAATCACGAACCCGTCCCTGATAAGAGAACAGATTATATAACTTGGAAGAGATCTTGATAAGAAAGTAAAAATAGGCGGTTTAAAATAAGATGAAATGTGACGATCCATTTTTTACCAAAATATGACTGAAATCAAGGACTTATATAGAAGAATAGGAAACTTGCATCTCTCTACCAATGACTTATATAGAAGGATAGGAAACTTGCTTCTCTCTACCAATGACTTGTATAAAAGGATAGGAAACTAACTTCTCTCTACCAGGGACTTATATAGAAGGAAAGGAAACTTGCATCTCTCTGGCAAGGACTTGTATAAAAAGATAGGAAACTAACATCTCTCTACCAAGGACTTATATAGAAGGAAAGGAAACTTGTATCTCTCTGCCAAGGACTTATATAGAAGGATATGAAACTTGCATCTTTCTACCAAGAACTTATATAGGAGGATTGGAAACTTGCATCTTTCAACCAAGGACTTATATAGAAGGATAGGAAACTTGCATCTGTCTACCAAGGACTTGTATGAAAGGATATGCAACTTACATATCTCTACCAAGGACTTGTATAGAATGATAGAAAACTTGCATCTCTCTACCAATGGCTTATATAGGAGGATATGAAACTTACATATTTCTACCAAGGACTTATATAGAAGGATTGGAAACTTGCATCTCTCTACCAAGGACTTGTATAAAAGGATAGGAAACTAACATCTCTCTACCAAGGACTTATATAGAAGGAAAGGAAACTTGTATCTCTCTGCCAAGGACTTATATAGAAGGATATGAAACTTGCATCTTTCTACCAAGAACTTATATAGGAGGATTGGAAACTTACATCTTTCTACCAAGGACTTATATAGAAGGACTGGAAACTTGCATCTGTCTACCAAGGACTTGTATGAAAGGATATGCAACTTACATATCTCTACCAAGGACTTGTATAGAAGGATAGAAAACTTGCATCTCTCTACCAATGGCTTATATAGGAGGATATGAAACTTACATATCTCTACCAAGGACTTATATAGAAGGATAGGAAATTTGCATGTCTCTACTAATGGCTTATATAGAAGGATTGGAAACTTGCATCCCTCTGCCAATGGCTTATATAGAAGGATATGAAACTTACATATTTCTACCAATGGCTTATATAGAAGGATAGGAAATTTGCATCTCTCTACTAATGGCTTATATAGAAGGATTGGAAACTTGCATCTATATACCAAGGACTTGTAAAGAAGGATAGAAAACTTATATCTCTCTACCAAGGACTTATATAGAAGGATTGGAAACATGTATCTCTCTACCAAGGACCTATATAGAAGGATTGGAAACATGTATCTCTCTACCAAGGACCTATATAGAAGGATTGGAAACATGTATCTCTCTACCAAGGACCTATATAGAAGGATAGGAAACCTGTTTCTCTTTACAAAGGCCCTATATAGAAGGATTTGAAACAGGCATCTCTCTACCAAAGACTTATATACAAGGATAGAAAACTTATATCTCTCTACCAAGGACTTATATACAAGGATAGAAAACTTATATCTCTCTACCAAGGACTAATATAGAAGGATAGGAAACATACATCTCTCTATCAAGGATATATATAGAAGGATTGGAAACAGGCATCTCTCTACCAAAGACTTATATAGAAGGATAGGAAACTTGCATCTAACTACCAAATACTTGTCTCTGTATAAGTAGCTGTAATGAATTGAACGACTAAGGGGACTCTGTGGTCGAGTGGATTGATTTGAAATGCTTTGCATCTTGGTTATACCTTCATTGGTCTTAATTTTTGTTCTTTTTAAACATAGGCTGTGATTGACCAGTAGATAGTTTCACTAGCATTGTGATAAACGTGCCAGTTATAAGTGTATTCAAATAGGTTCTCTGGTCATATTAAGGAAATGTAGAAATATATAATTTTATGATATAAATAATAGGACATGATACACAAATATTTGCAAGTGTGTATCCTTCAAAAATCTCCAGGGGAAGTCCTCTGTGCCGTGGTCAAGTGGTCCATGTTGCTGTACCAAGGTCACTCACCTCTCACAACTGACGCTTGTGAGTTTAAGTCTCATTCGTTACAAAGTAGTTCTACGCAGTCGTTCATGCATATGACTAGTGAGATGATGTTTTACACCAAAAGTACAGGTTGTCAAATATGACCTGTTATGCATTGGCCTTTATTCCGATTTATGAAAACCTCTGTGATCAATATTTATTACCGTAAGAGTAAAACTTGTGTGGTTGGGTTAAACCCAACCACTTCAATGTAAAGATGGGGGGAGGGGGGCAGCATATACGTTGCAAAAAGAAATAGAGAGGGGCCACCAGCCCCATTCAACACTATCCCTAACATTTTGGTTATGAACGAGGCATCGGGTTTGAAACCCGGTGGAGGTTTACTTTTATAACCTATAGGTGTATGTGTGTGTGACAGTGTGTTTGATAAAAATTCACAACATATTGAAGTAACGACCTTTTTTTCCAATGAAAATCTCACTTGAATGCAGCATTTGGTTTAAAAGATATGAACATTATCCGCGTGAGGCACCCTACACCCTCGTCAGCGGGAGGGAATGCCACATTCTCCACTACGTCTTTGTTTCCAGTGCATAAGGTCCCGAGTTTAACACCCGTATGAGACTCATTTTGTGTGTGTATATGTGTGTTGTATGTTTGTGACGTAAGTGCGTTCGTGTTTTAAATGCAAACGTAATAACAAGCATATTATCTCTTCAACTTACTTTTTAAGTTTCACCTCCCGCACTCTCCAGTGGCCCCCAGTGCTTGAGTTACTGAGATACCGGTGTTAAATCCCCGTGAAAGTATATAGTTTGTTTTTTATAAAAAAAAGTTTAATATTCACAAAATATTGTGAGTAAATATCAATCATAATTTATGATGAGCACTCACTAAGACGTACTCTTTGATGTTCAATATATCGACATTTTCCGGGGAGGCTAACTACCCCCCCATTAATTGAAACGATACTAAGCCTAAACATAGAGGTCAAATGAACTGTCTTATATTATTTCAAATATGCACTTGGAAGTGTCTTTTCTGCCTTCCTGGCTTAAATTACATACGTCTGTACCATCGTCCACATGAAATAACGGCATCCATCCATCCGTCCGTCCAATACGAAGTACGCCCGTCATTCCGTCCATTCGCACAACAACCATCAATCCATCCATCCATCCAGTTAACAACGTTTCCCTGTGAAGGTTAATCAGTAATCAAGCACACCCACCATCGCAAGTAACTTATGAATTTCCCAAATTAATCACAACTCACGACCCCTAGATTGATAGTCAGACGTGCCACCGATTCAGCTTACCGGGGTCCGGCTCCCGGGTAATGTCATATTGCTAACTGATAATAATACTGATACAAAAATGATTAGAGCATGTTTTAACTCACCTCAGGAGCAGTTCTGCTGGGCGTTACCACGACACCACAACGTCCACACAAGACGACGAAAACCATCCATCAAACGTCCCACATGGAGACAGCCGCAGCAACAGCAGTAGCAGTAGCAGTACCAGTAGCAGCCACACCTTTCACCACATGCACAATTAACCGAGCAACAGACAGCACATGGTGTTTCTAGTCGTAGAGATCTAGCAAAAGTATATGTCTTAGCAACTTAAAAATCCGACAACTGATTATTACGTGTGTATCGAAAACTTGAACACATTAATAAGAATATGTGATTATAATGTACCGTTATTGCTCGCCAAAATTACCTGTTCAAAGCGCGAGGTTAAATACAAACTTTAACTAGACATGTACCGTTTGATCTATGAATACGGGTATGTGCCAATCGTCCAGTGAATGGATGTGGGGTTTTACGGCGTATTAATACAAAACTATGTTGTATTACTCAAACAGTAAACGATTTTACTCGGTATGAATATGAATAATTATTCTGAGATATTGTTAACTAACAAATATCAAGAAGTAAATAACCGATGTGATAACGTATGCTTGAATATATACAAGACAACAGGGCCCAAACATAAATTATCCAATAGCACATAATACAAATGATTTCATTTTATGAAGGAAATCAAGTTCTTTTTTTACAAAATATGAAATAAAACACTCACTCACAAAACTAAATTGTGTAACGCATAGTATGGTGGTATAGCTATATCTAAAGCATTGGACCAGGGTAGGTTCGATCCCCACCGCCACGACTTCGTGTGTATTAATTAGAAGAGTGTTGCCAGTTGTTTATTGGGTCCTCTATGGATATTATATTAATAAGCTCCTAAATGTATAACTCATAGCTGCAATGGTCATATACCATGGTCAATTATAAAGTGTCATCACACAATCAAATATTAAAAAACATGGCCGACGGTATTCAAATGGAATACGTTTATACAATCATCCATAAAAGTACACCCTTATCAAAAAATATTGAATCATTGTTGAAACTACATTATGAAGATAAAGATATCATTGACCTTACCGTGAGTCTTACCTGTTATAATCAATATAGTTGGTTCAATGTTTAATTATATGTCTATCAATGTATAATTCATAACTAGAGTGGTCATATGCGATGGTCAGTTATAAAGTGTAATGACCAATCGATTCACACGTTATATAATTTAAATAACAAAGGAGTTTAACAGGTAGAGGGGAAACACAGGGGTTAATAAAATGTTAGTTACATGAAACTTTAGTACCTAACTCAGGGCCGTAGCCAGAGTTTGATTTTCCAGGATAACAATCCCAACTTTACTAGGGGTGTCCGGGGCCATGCGCCCTTGCAAAAATATTTAGCTTCTGGCGTGTATTTCCTGCGTTTTTCTGATATTTCAGAGACATTTTAAGTAGTTCAAATCTATAAAACAAGCTGCATTTTATATAATTACCTATTTTTTACACTATTATCTTGATTACACATTGGTAGCTTTTTAGACCCGACATAATGTACATATCAACGTTTAGTAATACACTGTAAGACAAGTGTTTGTTGTGTATTGTGATACATTCATACTGAAAATAGTAAATGTGAAGGATATGTCATATTTTTGCAAGAGTAATTAATGGTACGGTGTCCCGTCGGGGCCATCGCGGCATATTTATTAAATTAAGTAAAGTCGAAACAACGAAACTATGATGGTGAAAAAGTCAAAACAACGAAACTACGATGGTGAAAAGTCGAAATTTCGACTTTTCACCATCGTAGTTTCGTTGTTTCGACTTTTCACCATCGTAGTTTCGCGTTTTCGATATCGTTGTTTCGTAGTTTCGACTTTTCACCATCGTTGTTTCGAGTTTTCACCATCGTAGTTTCGACTTTTCACCATCGAAGTTTCGTTGTTTCGACTTTTCACCATCGTAGTTTCGCGTTTTCACCATCGTTGTTTCGTAGTTTCGACTTTTCACCATGTATGTTTCGAGTTTTCACCATGTATGTTTCGAGTTTTCACCATCGTAGTTGCGTCTTTTCACCATCGTAATTTCGACTTTTCACCATCGTAGTTTCGTGTTTTCACACCATCGTTGTTTCAACTTTTCACCATCATAGTTTCGACTTTTCACCATCGTAGTTTCGCGTTTTCACACCATCGTTGTTTCAACTTTTCACCATCATAGTTTCGACTTTTCACCATCGTAGTTTCGCGTTTTCACCATCGTTGTTTCGACCTTTTACCATCATAGTTTCGACTTTTCACCATCATAGTTTCGACTTTTCACCATCGTAGTTTCGCGTTTTCACCATCGTTGTTTCGACTTTTTACCATCATAGTTTCGACTTTTCACCATCATAGTTTCGCCTTCCTGATGCTCATGCGCAGTCAAAATTAAAAGCATGGACGAATCAATAATTTATTTATTGATTTATTGGTTCGTTGATCGATTGACTGATGACTGAATTACTGATTTGCTTGTTGCTCATTAATTCATTTGCTCATTTAATTTGTTACTGACTGACTGAATGACTTACTTACTTATTACCGTTTTGTACCTTAATTGAGCCGTCAGTACAAGTAGCTATATAAGATATAATTCGCACTCATTTAGATTATATTAATTAATTAATCATGTACATTTTCGGTAATTAACTTGTTATCAATATAACAAAATACAATAAATAACGAACATAACTTAATATTCCTTCCTTCCTCCCACTCTCACTCCTTCCTTCAATCCCTCCGTTCATTCGTTTTCTCTCTCTTTCCATCTCTCTCTCGCACACAGACACACGCACACGTACACGTACGCACGAACGAACGCACGTACACACACATACACTTTCTTGAGCTTTTGCTCTCCTCTAACACGGTGTCTGTCCTTTTATTTACAGTTTTATCCTGTAAGGAAAAAAAACGACAGGGTGGTACGAGATGAACACCGAGGCGTGTGCACATTCTATACAAATACTATATCATCTCGGATGCCTATTTGATTTGCTCGAAAAATTGAAGTCTGTAGGGAGTATACGTTTAATAGATTGCAACAAAAGTGTTATTATGGAACATACACAAGGACACATATCACAATGCAAATTGGAGCAAACAGAGACGAACAGAAGTGGTCAACAAACACCAACGGAGCCTACACTGGACAGTGAAATAAAACAAACAGCAGTGCCCAGTGACAGTCTTTTGATGCAAAGAAACGATCAACAAACAAGAACTGACGAGCTCCGAGTTGCGAAGCACATTTCCGACATCAATGTTCAATCACCAGGTGATACCACGTGCTGCATCACGGGATCGGTACTGTTGTCTATCAACCAACTCGTAATTGCGGATTCCGATAATAAAAAGATTAAATTCGTAAACACGAAACAAAATAAAATTATCTCTGAAATACGACTGTCATCAGCACCATGGGACGTCACAAATACCAACAACAGTAAAGTTGCCGTGACAGTGCCTGGGGTGCATACAATACAGTTATTTACACACTTGGTCCCCAGTTACTCGGGAAATACTAATACGGTGTGTATGTCCCCGGTTGTCAGAGTGAAAACGGTGTGCGACTCCGTTTAAACTGTCTCGTACAATTTTACACACTTGGTCCCCGGTTACTCGGTAATACTGATACGGTGTGTATGTCCCCGGTTGCCAGAGTGATTAAACGGTGTGCGATCCCGGTTAGAGTATAAAATTTCATTAGTCACTATTTTAACAATAGACAACTTATTGAGCCTGGAACGTTTTAAGGGGTGCTAAACTTGATAATAAACGTTAAAATTTATGATCTGGCTCTATTATTAAAGAATATTAAAAGAGTCCCCAGTTGCCATGAATACATCGGACGTCCGGTTGATAACTTTTACAATTATGTGTGTGTTTGTGTGTGTGCGTGCGTGCGTGCGTGTGTGCGTGCGTGCGTGCGTGCGTGCGTGCGTGCGTGTGTGTGTGTGAATGTATATCAATTTTGATGAGAGCTATCCGATTTATTAGAATTGCAAAGACGCTGTATTCCATTGTAAGTATAAAGCTTTGAACTGACTAATAGAATTTGCATTTTTATAAAAGACGGAATAAAGTTCCACAAACAAACAGAGCCTGAATACGCAAGCGAATTTCGAAACATTTCAGAATTAGGCTTAGGAGAATACAACTGTATATATGATTTCACAGATACAGTAACATCATCCAGATGTACAATAAACAGTCGCCAACTTAATCAAAGACATAATTTCACAGTTACAGAAACATCCCCCAGATGTACAATACACACCGCCAATATAATCAAAGCAATGATTTCAAAGTTACAGTAACATCATCCAGATGTACAATACACACCCGCCAATATAATCAAAGCATGATTTTACAGTTACAGTTACATCACCCAGATGTACAATACACACCCGCCAATATAATCAAAGCATGATTTTACAGTTACAGTAACATCACCCAGATGTACAATACACTCCTGCCAATATAATCAAAGCAATGATTTTACTTAAACAGAAACATCAGCCAGATGTACAATACACACCCGCAAATGTAATTGAAGCAATGATTTCACAGTTACACTAACACTACCCCGATGTACAATACACACCGCCAATCTAATCAAAGAAATGATTTCACAGTTACAGAAACATCACCCAGATTTACAATACACACCCGCCAATATAATCAAAGCATGATTTTACAGTTACAGAAACATCATCCAGATGTACAATACACACCCGCCAATATAATCAAAGCATGATTTTACAAATACAGAAACATCACCCAGATGTACAATACACACCTCAAATGTAACTGAAGCAATGTTTTCGCAGTTACAGAAACATCATCTTGATGTACAATACACACCGTCAATATAATTGAAGAAATGATTTCACAGTTACAATAACATCATCCAGATGTACAATACACATCCGCCAATGTAACTAAAGCAATGATTTCACAGTTACAGAAACATCATCTTGATGTACAATACACACCGTCAATATAATTGAAGAAATGATTTCACAGTTAAAATAACATCATCCAGATGTACAATACACATCCGCCAATGTAATTAAAGCAATGATTTCACAGTTACAGAAACATCATCTTGATGTACAATACACACCGTCAATATAATCGAAGAAAAGATTTCACAGTTACAGTAATATCATCCAGATGTACAATACACACCCGCCAATATAATCAAAGCAATGATTTCACAGTTACAGTCACATCATCAAGATGTACAATACACAGCCGCCAATGTAATTAAAGCAATGATTTCACAGTTACGGAAACATCATCCAGATGTACAATACACACCGCCAATATGATCGAAGAAATGATTCTACAGTTACAGTAACATCACCCAGATGTACAATACACACCGCCAATATAGTCGAAGCATGATTTTACAGTTACAGAAACATAACCCAGATGTACAATACACACCGCCAATATAATCGAAGCATGATTTTAATGTTACAGAAACATCACCCCCAGATGTACAATACACACCGCCAATATAATCGAAAAAATGATTTCACAGTAACAAAGACATCATCAAGATGTACAATACACTGCCGTCAATATAATCAAGGAAATGATTTCACAGTTTTAGAAACATCACCCAGACGTACAATACACAGCTGCCAATATAATCAAAGAAATGATTCCACAGTAACAAAGACATCATCAAGATGTACAATACGCATCCGCCAATATAATCAAAGCAATGATTTTACAGTTACAGAAACATCATCAAGATGTACAATATACAGCCGGCAATAAAATCGAAGAAATGAGATTCACAGTTAGAATCACATCATCCAGGTGTACAATACATATCCGCAAATGTGATTAAAGCAATGATTTCACAGTTACAGTAACATCACCCAGATGTACAAAACACATCGCCGACAATGTAATCAAAGAAATGATTTCACAGTTGCAATAACATCATCCAGATGTACAATACACAGCCGCCAATATAATCAAAGAAATGATTTCACAGTTACAATAACATCATCCAGATGTATAATACACAGCCGCCAATATAATCAAAGAAATGATTTCACAGTTACAATAACATCACCCAGATGTACAATACACAGCCGCCAATGTAATCGTAGAAATTATTTCACAGTTACAATGACATCACCCAGATGTACAATACACACCGCCAATATAATCAAAGAAATGATTTCGAAGTTACAATAACATCACCCAGATGTACAATACCAGCCGCCAATGTAATCGTAGAAATGATTTCACAGTTACAGTCACATCATCCAGATGTACAATACACAGCCGCCAATGTAATTAAAGCAATGATTTCACAGTTACAGTAACATCATCCAGATGTACAATACACAGCCGCCAATGTTATCGAAGAAATAGTTTCACAGTTACAGTAACATCACCCAGATGTACAATACACACCGCCAATATAATCGAAGAAATAGTTTCAAAGTAACAGTAACATCATCCAGATGTACAATACACAGCCGCTAATGTAATCGAAGAAATAGTTTCACAGTTACAGTAACATCACCCAGATGTACAATACACACTGCCAATATAATCGAAGAAATAGTTTCACAGTTACAGTAACATCACCCAGATTTACAATACACATCCGCCAATATAATCGAAGAAATAGTTTCACAGTTACAGTAACATCATCCAGATGTACAATACACACCGCCAATATAATCGAAGAAATAGTTTCACAGTTACAGTAACATCACCCAGATGTACAATACACACCGCCAATATAATCGAAGAAATAGTTTCACAGTTACAGTAACATCACCCAGATGTACAATACACACCGCCAATATAATCGAAGACATGATTTCACAGTAACAATAACATCATCCAGATGTACAATACACATCCGCCAATGTAATCGAAGAAATGATTTCACAGTTACAATAACATCATCCAGATGTACATTACCAGCGCCAATATAATCGAAGAAATGATTTCACAGTTACAGTAACATCACCCAGATGTACAATACACACCGCCAATGTAATCGAAGAAATGATTTCACAGTTACAATAACATCATTCAGATGTACAATACACATCCGCCAATGTAATCAAAGAAATGATTTCACAGTTACAATAACATCATCCAGATGTACAATACGCACCGCCAATGTAATCGAAGAAATGATTTCACAGTAACAGTAACATCATCCAGATGTACAATACACAGCCGCCAATGTAATCGAAGAAATAGTTTCACAGTTACAGTAACATCACCAGATGTACAATACACAGCCGCCAATGTAATCGAAGAAATAGTTTCACAGTTACAGTAACATCACCCAGATGTACAATACATCGCCGCCAATGTAATCGAAAAAATAGTTTCACAGTTACAGTAACATCACCCAGATGTACAATACACAGCCGCCAATATAATCAAAGAAATGATTTCACAGTTACAATAACATCATCCAGATGTACAATACACACCGCCAATATAATCGTAGAAATGATTTCACAGTTACTGTCACATCAAGATGTACAATACACATCCGCCATTGTAATCGAAGAAATGGTTTCACAGTTACATTGATTGATTGAATATTTAGCGTCATTTTTATGCCATCGAGGGCTAACAGACGATCAGTTAACATTACCATTGATTCCTGGGATTAACCAGTACTCGAGCACACCCCATCTCCACAAGTATCTGATAACTTTCCCACTTGAATCAGTGGTGAGAGACGAATGGTAATGAGACACAATGTCGTATATCAATCATCACGGAGACTGTTGCCGGGCGGGGATTCGAACTCACGGCCCCTAGATTGATAGTCAGACGCGGAACCTATTGAGCTAATCGGGCCCGGCTTTACAGTTACATAAACATCAGTCAAATGTACAATACAAATCGCTAATTTAATCGAAGAAATGATTTCACAATTACAGAAACATCATCCAGATGTACAATACACAGCTGCCAATATTATCCCAGAAATGATTTTCAAGCTACAGTAACACCATCCAGATGTATAATACACACCGCCAATATAATCGAAGAAATGATTTCACAGTTACAATAACATCATCCAGATGTATAATACACACCGCCAATATAATCGAAGAAATGATTTCACAGTTACAGTAACGTAATCCAGATGTACAATACACAGCCGCCAATGTAATCGAAGAAATGATTTCACGGTTTTACAGTAACATCATCCAGATGTTCAATACACACCGCCAATATAATCGAAGAAATGATTTCACAGTTACAGTAATATCATCCAGATATATATATGTTACAGTAAGATTGTGAAACCAGGGATTTCATGAAATCCCTGAAAATTTCAGTAATTTCGCGAAATTACTGTTTCACTCAGGGATTTTCTGAAATCCCTGAAAATTCCAGTAATTTCATGAAATCCCTGAAATATGGGCAGGGATTTTACAATAGCTTACTGGCTGATTTCAGTAAATCTGTGTAATTCTATTTTAGTTAACTTACTATACAGTTGTGTTTTTTTTCTGATTATTACATCACTCATTAGCACAAACATTGTCAGGAAGCCACTTCTACTGATGTGGCCGAGTGTCAAACAGCATGGATCCGGATGAGACGCCGAGTTACTCGGTGTCTTGTCCTGATCTAATCTGTTTCAATATAACACTATAGTTTAAGGTAAGCAGTGAAGGGGTTTATTGTCATTGTAAGTTTGCAGTTTGGTTGAACTACGCAAGAAACTATACCTGAAATGTATACCTGATTATTCAAATGTATCAATAAATAAAAAATCACCAGATGTATTGTCTTCTTATTTCCTCTTCAGGGATTTCATGAAATCCCTGACTGCATTTTTCAGGGATTTCACGAAATTACTGGAATTTTCAGGGATTTCATGAAATCCCTGAGTGAAACAGTAATTTCGCGAAATTACTGAAATTTTCAGGGATTTCATGAAATCCCTGGTTTCACAATCTTACTGTAACATATACATCACATACACATACACATGTATGTTTACATGTTATATGTTATTTTTCAAACATTAGTCAATTGTACGTTGTTAATTGTTATCAATATTGATATTGAATCTTGAGTTTTTATTTCTTTTAATTGATCGGCCAATAACCATTAGCATGTTTTAAATATCCACACAGACGCCTTCGACTAATATATGTATACTTATGTGGCCAGCATAGCGGATTGTAAAAATCGTGTAAGATGCTCAACAAATCAGGTAAACTACTATCAAATTATTGGTGCTTTTGGGCTTTGCTTAATGAATAATATACCTTTTAAATTAATTTCGAAATCAGTGGTATATTTGGTATATAATACATTAGGTAAAACTCAACTGAGGTAAAAAAAAACACGCGATTTTTTGCTATAACTTGGGACGTCAAAAAGGCTGAACATGGTCATATTTACGACGTCACATATAAATATATGTTATATGTATATCTATCGCAGAAAAAATACGTATTCACATTGGAAATTACTTCTTGTTTCATTATAAGCTGATTATACCTCTGATTTCGAAAATATTTTACAAGGTGTATTCCTCCTTGAGATGCCGAGTCCGATTAATTCTGTCAGTAACGCGACTGACTAATCCAGGAGTCGTGAGTTCGAATCCTCGCCCGGCAACAGTCTCCGTGGTGATTGCTATACGATATTGTCTCTCATTAATATTCGTCTCTCGCCGCTGATTCAAGTGGGAAAGTTATCAGTTCGTTGCGGAGATGGGGTATGCTCGAGTATTGGTTAACCTTTCAGGATCAAAGGAAACAGTGATTAGGTTACATGATCGCCTGTTAGCCCTCGATAACAATGACGATAAATATTCACCCAATCAATCGAACCTCCTAAAAGAGATCAAGTTGTGTATTTAGTACATTACAGCAATTGCACTTAAATCATGCATTTCATTATAAGTCAATACCAAGTTTGATATATCAAGAGACATCAAACTTACATCAAATAAGATAAACTCGGACAAAAAAGTTTATGACAATCAAACATGTCACATAGACTAAATATCAAGATAACTACAGCATTATCAAACTGCTCAATTGCTTTTGTATATCAGGAAAACATCAGGAATAAATGTCTTAAAAAATAAAATGGATATTAAGCATCTCATTATCATTAATAAATAAAAATCTAAATGGTTTGGTATGTCAATCGAGAAATCTATTTTAGTCTAATCTAGGCGCGTAGTTCAATATATTATTTTGGTATGTTTGAATATATATCCTTTTGGTAAAACAGGGTCAGTGAATATATTTAGGCATGATATATTGGAAAAAATATTTATATATTTAAAATTTTGAAAAATCCTAAAATTATCTTAAAGTAAAAAATATCTACTACGAGTACTACGTTTAGATATTTAGATATGAGCGGTGAACCCAATTCTAAAGCAACCGCTCACTGCTTGGCAACTTTCATGCCATCATCGGAATCAAATTGAAGCCACGTGGTTTCTTTAATCGGGAATATTGTTTTTTTAATTATATCTAATTTAACATTTAAGCATGTTTCAATGTATATGTCCTTGTAAAAGAGATTCCTCAGTGTGAGTACTTTAGCAATATTTATTAAACGCGAATAATAAGGGAAATAAATGTTAATGTCTTATCTGTTTATAATATCTACGAGTTAGTGCCCTTTTGGCTATTTATAGTAATGGCCAACTGGAAATTCCCTGAATTTGAAATAAAACCGAAACACTCCCTTACACAGGATAGGTGTTTATTTAATTCAATTTTAGCATATAAGTTTCAGCTACACGGGATATATTTATGTCGCTGTGAATAAAGGTAAATATAATACTATTTTTTCAATATATACTAGTTTACCAGTGAGGCGGTCGTCATTCTGTTATAATCATTCTGTTATAATGTTAACGTTGAGGAATTTAATACAAGCCTTCTTATGTGCGTCATTTAGTATGTTTGCAGCGTTATATAACGACTGTATGGTGATGGAACGCCATGTAAGGTATTGTTCTGCCACAATGTTGTGACACGGTGCCTCACCCAGTCATAGTAAATGCGTTGACAATATCTATGTTTTTCGACACGAATCAACGCCTAAGCCTTAGACCATTCGCATGCGGCAGCCTGATTAAATAAGGCGCGAATGGACAGCTTTTTTATTATTTAGATAACCGATCTACACGGGAGACCACAGGGGCTTGAGGAGTGGATACTAACGTTTAATGGAGGTAGGCAGGTCCCCTAGCGTCTCCATATATACGCTAGGGGACCTGCCCACCCCTATCAAACGTTATTATCCACTCCTCAAGCTCCTGTGCGGGAGACGCAAAATAAAAAATCTTTAAAAGCATGAAAAGGCTCCTTAGAGACGGGCAATATGTTGCACTATCGCACGTGGGTGACCTTGACCTTTTTACGGTAGTTGAACACCTGTCTACTGAACGAAGGTTGCAAGATTACAAGATGCTTTAAATAATACGGCTTGGTTTCCACGAAATTTTATTTATATAAACACGTCATTGGTTTCCCATGTCGTCTGTTTTTGCTTTAAAACAACATGCGTAGTAGGCTTATATTGCTAATCGGATAGTAAAGACGGATTTTGGCAAGTTGCTGATATACATTAATTATGATGTTAACAACACTCATTCTCAGTTCTGTTTTTGTATTTATCTGCAGGATGTTTCTAGCGTATATTGTTGTCATCTGTGTTGCCGTTTGTGTGACCGAGACTACAAAGGAGGTTTGTAAAACATCAATACACTATACCATGTAAACACATGTCGCTTGTTATATATATATATATATTTTATGTTGTTTTAATTTTGTTTTTCTTATTAAACTTCGACTGCTTTACGTTTCTTTTGATTCATTTTGTTATATACATCTTCCTGGTCGTAAACTTGACTTTGTTAATATAATCGTAGAAGGCACATAGCATATTACGATGTTATACTGTTACATGCCGTAATCACCATCTATATATAGTAACAATGTAAAATACCGTTCATGTTCGATATACAATGAATGAATTAGAATGAGAGTGGGTAGGGATTTACAAGTACTAATATGACAATGAAAATAATAACCAAGTAAGAAGTGTGCGCAATATATGATTAGTGCAAGGTATTCACTATAAAAATAGAGCTCCAGATCAGTAATTGATAAAAATAGAGCTCCAGATCAGTAATTGATAAAAATAGAAAAAATACAAAAAGTTTAAAATTAGAAATTACGTAAGAAAAGTCTAGAAAATACAAAATAGTTTAAAATTAGAAATTACGTTATAATTAGGATAATATTAAATAAGACATTTATCGTGTATTAATAAGTATTCCTGATCGTTATTTTATCACGTCAACCACTAGACATGCCGCGATCTGTGTTTAGTATATATAGCTATATACCCTAAGCCATACTTCTAATTGGTCACCCGCATATTGTTAGTAGTGGTCAAAAATATAAATAGCAAACAAAGCAACTAGAAGTGGATCGTTTTCAAGTATTCATTGTTATTACTGTATGAATAATTAATAACAAAAACAATAAACGAAAAAGTTACATTGCTGTAAAGAGCATCACCCTCAGTTCGAAAAAGTCACGCTTATTTACATTGACTAATACGATATATATGAAATATGCATTCGAGCTATTTCAATCTCTTATAACACCCGTGTTCAATCCGGTGGGGGTAACGTTGGATGACGATGGAATAACGCTGAATGGTGGTGGGATTCGCGACTAGCTTTTTTGAACTTTTATTGTAATTTTTGGAAAATCTAAGTCGAGCAAGATGATGTAATATTTCTGATCACTCGGCAGCAATCGAACTTTTACAGACTGTAGCCGTTTTCTTAATAATTCTGGAAAATACAAGGAATTTTCGGCGGAATCATTGGAACGAGTGTTTTAAAAGAGCGAAAACTGTCTTGTCATAATTTAATCATATGATATTTTTTAAACAACACCCTCCCCATCATTATATTTTCACTCTTTTCGATTTTCTTCTGGTGTAAACATTTTTAGTGACGGTTTAATGGTAAAAAAAACAGCGTAACGTTGGAGGAGGTGGTGGAGCTGTTTGAAAGATGCGTAACGCTAGAGGACGGTGGGTTGTCTAAAAGCCGGGTTTCTAAGGTTCATCATGCAAGCGATCATTTTTTTCGATTGTAAATATATTTAAAAAAAGTTACGAATATGTGACCGTTTGCTGTTCAGAAAATCAAACTGATAATTGCCTTTTATGAGTTGTATAAGAGACATATGGGTTTTAATTTGTAAAATAATGCACACAGAACCATCCTAGTATAGTTAAGTGTAATCAGTTACACGAAAGGCGTACGTATGTGGGCTAGTGGCAGTAATTCAGTTCCCTTTATGCGTATGTCTTTGTGTATATGGGACTCGCCATATGAACAATCCTACAGGATACTATTATTATTGTATACATATTATTTGTAACCAGGTTAATAAGCTTATTTCAATCTTAATGAAACTAATTGACGATGGCTATGTATATTATATTTTGTTCAGATTGCACCAGTATCACTCGAGCTGTGTCCCTCAATTAATCAAAAGTGTCGAAACTGGCAATGTGCAGTCAGTTGCAAAGGCATTAATATTCCAGTTGTGGTAGCATATCCCAGCATTTACAAAGTATTAATCAATTATATAGTCCAGCCAGTAAACCCTACTGGGGAACGGCACATACTTTTTTTTAATATATTTGAATTTGAAACGACAGATAAGATGTGGTATCAATACAAATGGCGATAATAGCAAAAGGGAAGCTAACTTTATAAGACATATTGGTGTTAAAGGGACACGTGATGATGTGACATTGATGTTTCTCCATGTTCACACATAAATCAGTCTTACTCTTATAAAAAATAGTTTGCGATAAACACCTTAATAATTTAATACAATTGGTAAAAGTTTTTTTTATAAAGCTAGAAATGGCAAACATGAAAAAAATCTTTAAAATTCAAAGTTGTCTTTACCAATGCCCAATTTTTAACTTGATGAACCTTATAGGAGCCTATTTCCTCGTCGCAACATATTGTAACAATTTTATATTAGATTGGCAATCGAGCTGACACTTGTATGTATCGAAAACTATAAAAGCCGGCTTTTAGAAAATCAACCATCCACCAGCGTTTCGCATCTTTCAAACAGCTTCACCACCTCCTCCAGCGTTACCGCGGCTGATTTATCAGAAACCGTTACATTCTTGCACCAGCGGTGGACCGAATAGAGTAGAAATATAATGTTGAGGAAGCTGTTATTTATGAAAGAAAATAATATATCAAATTATGTTCGGTAATAAGAGTGTTTTCGCACTTTTAAAACACTCGTTCCAATGTTTCCACAAAACATCTTTGTATTTCCCGAATGTTCAAGAAAACGGCTACTGTCTGTATAAGTTCGATTGCTGTCGAATGATCAGAAATATTACGACATCATCTTGTTCGACTCAGATTTTTTCAAAAATGATCAACAAAAGTTAAAAAAAAAGTTTTCTTACCGCTGTTAGCGAATCCCATCACCAATCCGCTTTGTTCCACCGTCATCCAACATCCCTCCACCGCCGCCTCCAGAAACGAGTGTACATGGTGATAGTAAAATAAAAAAAATATGTTTCGTCAAATTAATCTTCAAAATGAGTTTCCGTCCAAAATAAGTGTTTTCAGTGGTAATTTCATTTTACTTTTGGTTTTGGGATAACAAACTTAAAACCTGTACAACTTATGATTTTCATAAAGTGTCATGTCATTGTGCCTTCATTATTAAATGAGTATTCAAAGTATTTATGTCACAATTTCCGCGAAAGATATTCTAAGAAATTCATGCGGCCAATTAGAAAACTGATTAAGTGTAGTATATACATTGTAGTGTTTCTATATAGATATCACGTGGCCATATATACTAAAAATAGTATTGCGGCAGGCGTCTGTGTGTCAACATAATGACATAAATCATATACACTGGCAGACGATGTTATAATGTTTTTTATGAGGAATGTTTTACTTCTGTTTATTTTATAAAGTCCAGCAGACCAGTCGGCATGATGACATGATTTACACCATTATTAACCCGCAAAATGCCGAACATTTACAAAATCCTCATCGTCACTTTGTAATGAAGATTTATGCATGGAGAATAAATAACAATTACGCTATTCGTGGCAGACGAAAAATCAACGTATTAGCAAAAAAAAAGTGTCAGCGGTATGCAAAACTGAATCATATGAATATACGGTTGAGATTACGAAATTCGAACACTGGACATACATGATTTGATAGGAACCTCAACAGAGATCATGGTTCCGATAAAACCGCAGCGGTGGTCCAGGGGTAAATGCGTCTCTTTAGCTCAACCTAATGTCCATGAAACATATTTAAATTATCAACTATCCAACAGAGATATATCAATGGTTACGCGAATGTCTTGTTCGCACCGGCTTACATGGGTAAAACACACGGATGTTGGTCCCAAAGGCAACCAAAATCATTAATTTCATATATCGTCTTGCTGCATTTATGCTTTAAATGTTGGTGACTCGGGCTACCTATTTCAGGAATTACAAGATTGGCTCGATATGGACATTATGAAGAGTGATAGTGAAAGTGACCAGAAAGATAAAGAAGCGAAACGAGGTAAGGAATAAGTTCGTCTATTTCAAAAAGTAGAACACATGACAAGTTTTGTAGCAAAGTTTTCATTTTCTAAGACTTTGTTGTGGTCAGTTATGTAAGAACTTCTGATAGACTCTATCTTTAATATCAATCTCTACAAAATACATTGCTTGATTGGCGCCTATTGACTGCATATTTAGCGTCATTTGTATGCCATGGAGAACTAACAAACCTAACATAACCATTTTTCCTGGGATCCTGGAAGGTTAATCAGTCGATCAAAATGTTGTCAAAATTCTGTATTGCAACTTACATTGAATTTATCGTAATGAATATTGATATATGTTTGTCGCATGTATATTGCACTGTTTGTTATAAAGTTTTATTATGTAGTTTGTCCCCATGGGCTTTGATTTAGGCATAGTACCACCATTGGAAATAGGCAATGTTTCCGTGGAGTAGTCGCATAATGGCGGTTATATATAATCCTTGTTTCTTCTTCTTGAAAAATGCATTTTCCTTATTTTAATTTTTATTTTTTTTTTGAATGTTTCTATTGATGTATTGAACATTATGAAAGCATTGTCATGTTTGAATTGCGAATTTAGAAACAAATATTGATGATTGGAAATTGGGTATGAATACATGATTTCGAAGGTCTACTTTCACTTTGTCAACAGTGTGCATTGAGCAGGAAAAGCAGTAAAATATACGTTTCACATCTTTCATATGGGTCTCTCTACGAATGACAAGTCTTCAAACTTTTATTATATACTAATTTCTAATGATATCGATTTATTTGTTTTATTTTTTGTTTCAAATTCAGAAGATTCGACAGTCAAAACAGACACGTTAGAAGATAAAAAAAGGAGGCGAAAAGTGACCAAAACAAGACATGTAACGCTAATCTCTCTGAGACGAAGATATAGAAAACAGTGTGTGAAACATAAAGACACTGAGGTAATATTGCTGAAATCATTCAGTTGAATTGGTTATGTCATAGAAATAAACAAGCTCAAAATAAATAAAAATAGTATTTGTGTTTAAAAAGTTTTACCTCATAGAAGTTACAGTTGTAATTAATGTGTTGTTGTTTAGTTGATATGTCAGCTGGCAATCCTTAGAAACCAGGGGTTGTATTCACCAACCATTCTCAAAAATATTCTTAGACTTGAACTCAAGAATAAATTTTGAAAAACATATTTAGAGACCATTTTTTAGGCCAAAATTTGCAAGCATGCAGGGACACCTAATATATAATCAGATAAACTGTTATAATTATTCTATATGTCATGGTACACTAGATATCTAAGGTTGAAATTTGGATTTTCAAGCTCAAGTCTAAGAATATTCTCAAGAATGGTTGGTGAATCTTAAGATTTTCGTACAAACAAATTGTGACACCTGGAACTTCATTTGCGAAGTATTTTTTGCAATTTTTAAAAAGAAAACTATTTACAAGGCTTGCGGAAGTTCATAAAATGAAGAAAGCGAAACTCTAACTTAACTAAATTAAACGTCAATGTTTAAATTAAGATGTTAATGAAACGTCTTTATATACTTGTTATCGGCCGTTTACCAGGTCATGAAAAAGGGAATGGTCGCATATCACAGCTTGTGAAGAATTGCTTATATACTTGTTTAATTAGGTTAAAGGTAGTCGATGGATCTTGGAGAATATGCCTAAAAATTTAATTGAACCAAAACAGATCACTAAAGTAAGCGGGGCGGTAGTGTAATGGATAGAGTGTTGATCGCTCATGCCAGAGGTTGCGGGTTCGGTCCCCAGCTCGACCCGATGCCTCTCACAAAACAACACTCACAATTGGTTCTACACAGGAAGTGGACTCGGGAGCGGTTCGTATAAGCTTTGGGCTTCATCGCAATTGAGCTCAATTAAAGTAATATAAGCTAAAGTAATGGTCTAAACTTTCCAAAAGTAATCACAAAGCATTTTCCATTTGTTGGAAAGTATATGGAAGGTATATACGTTTGTCTAGCTCTGTGATAGCCTATACTCTGAAAACATATAATGAATATATCTACTTCAGTAAAATAGTATCAATTTCATATAGAATGTATATATCTTCCTGATGGGGAGCGTGGTCCAGTGGTACAGTATCGGATCCAGGATCGTGAGGTCATGGATTCGATCCTCCACCACGGCTATGTGTAGTGAACTTCAGTGAATCACGTTATCACCATATGATTAGTACGTGTTCTACCCAGGAAGACTTCCAGCGTGATTTGTCTAAGTTGTAAAAACTTGTTTCATAATCAATGTAAAATAAAGTTTATTTTTCTGGTTTCAGAAATGCAAGCAACTGCGTACAGATATATCAGATATCAAGAAGAAGAATGATAAAAAGAGACGCACAAGACGACCAAGTAAGTGTTCTCTTTGTGTGTGTGTGTGTGTGTGTGTGTGTGTCCGTGTGTGCGTGTGTGCGTGCGAGCGTGCGTGCGTGCGTGTGTTTTATTGTATGTTAGTTTATGTATACGGCCGCCATCGTTTATCCGCATCTGAAATTGTTAATACGGAATATTATACTGACGCTGCAGATGAAATGGGATCGATCACATATAGGAGACGCACCATTTCTGTCGACACGTTACTTTTGGTGGAGTGTTTAGGGTTAAATCAACGAAATAGTTCAAACATGCTTACAAACGAGAAATCTGAAAATATGTTGCCAGTCTCGACGATAGTTTTACCAGCCTAATGCAATTTCTTCCAGTTGCATGAATTGTTATTTTTAAACATACATTCACTAACAGTCCGTGGATCATCACACACGCGTTATGCTCTAATCATGTACGATCATGTATTCATCATACTCGCACATTATACATGGACGTTTTTTTTCATTAAACAGACAACCAGAAATCCGTTCCAATAGAAATAACCAAAAGAAAGGACCCTTCCTTGAAAACTAAGGTGAAGCATTCGTCGTTTCGTGAGAAAACGTTCAGTGACAGATGTAACAATGAAACTAAATCTGTAAGTATTAGACTTTGAAATATAATATGACAAACATAACAATGTTGATGTGATTTGTTAATTACTGATGTGTGGTTTCGATCGTCATTGATGCATGTATCAGTTTTATACTGTAAGGGAATAACACGATTTTTCAAGATTTTAAAATTGCTAAAAACATTCGCCCACCCCTACAATATATCATTCCTATGTATATTAACTGACTCCGTATACGAAAAAGATATCTATTATTAAAACATGTCAAAATAATATATTGAAAGTGGAATTCTTGTGCTACACGCCATAGTGAGACTAAAATAGAATTGCAACATATTTTGTGACCTATTAATTAATCGCATGATAACATTTTGATTTCAATTTGATTCGTGATACAAGTTTACACATAGTAAAAAAAGTTTCATATTAGAAAGAGTCCGAATGACGTTGTAAAGATCATCAAGCAGTATTTAAGTGCTGTCTATTTTTAGATTGGGGAGTACCATTCACCATTCATATTTAAATACCGATATTGTCACGTTTTGGTGGATTTCGAATTTTATCCATAAATGATAAATAAGATGCTTTTTATCTATTTATTTTGAAGTTAATCTTATTTTAAAGATATTTACAAAGTTTTCCCCTGATATTCTCCTTTAAGAGAGAGTTTCGGCCTTTTTTTTGAAATTTCAGTAACCAAATATATGGTGACCCGTTTATTAACCCCGTTGTACAATAGGGATAGTAAAAATTTTTTTAAAAAACTTCTGTTCTATGTTCTAGTTTGATCAAGCATTTCGACATACTGGATAAAAAATCAACCAATATGCAGTTTCACATTTCAAGGGTGAAAAATCGGTTTCATATTTGCAGGAATATTTTTTACACATGTAACCAAAAAATGCTTTTACATTTGAGACTTTTTTTATGACATGTGACCATCATCATTTTTGCATTTGTAACAAATTCTTTCACATTGCACAGTGGTGACCGTTTTCATATGTGTGAGCATTTTCACATTTTGACGGTCCTAATTTGTCATACTAGTCTATATATAACCTGGTATCTTCTATATGTAAATCAAAGTATTTGAACGTGCCGAAAGCCGGGCTTCAATAAATATTCGTACGCCCTCGTAATTTGATTGATATTATTGTTAATGTTATAATTATTGATAGTATTACACTTATCAATATCATCATCATTAGTATTACTATTGTTATTAATATTATTATTACTTTTATTATTATTATTATTATTATTATTATTATTATTATTATTATTATTATTATTATTATTATTATTATATCACAGTCGCCCTATTGCATGAAGTTGCTGGAGAGAATTATGGAGAAGACAATAGCGAAACACGCTGTAGGGTTGCCGTCTTTACCGACAACTAGAGAGATTGGAGACATATGTAGGTTTTATGTTGTATATATTTTAAATGTTTTCAGTAGATTACTCTTAATAGCATAACGACAATGTTTCAGTCTACCCAAAACCTGATATGTCCCGAATCAGTAGAGCTTGGTTCGTTCTACAGTCTGGTAATGTATCATAAACGATAATCATAGCAAGCAATAGAAAATGTGATTTAAGTGTACTGAATATTTACAAATATGGAAACATTTGTGTGTGTTATTCGTACTAAATATTTGACTCCATGTTGTTACTATTTCTTCTGGTTCCTTGGAAAGATATAGCTGATCATTTGTTGTTTTTTTCTGACAACAGAATACCAATTACACAGGTCCGGGTTCTTGCGATGTGTGTTCCATTCATGAACAAATCTATTAAATGCTCAAAATGTACAATAATCGGGTTTTGCTATATTTGTTTACCTATTATCTCATATATATCAGCCGCATATGAATTTATTATTATGTTGTTGTTTTTTTTGCAGTTCTTTGTTCCTTGAATCAGGCACCGTTTTCCCTGAGTTGGTACAATCCTGAAACTCATATATGCTGTGATGGTCTGTATCAACGCAATTCATACACACAGCAATGTTGCAGGGGCAGCATCATAAACACCGAGACGCATTTCTGCTGCGGTCTCGACGAAAACAGTCAAATTTATAGCAGGGATAAAAATACCCACTCCGACTGCTGCGGTACATTTGTTTACAATTCTAGCACAGAAATGTGCTGCAACGCGAA
The DNA here is from genome assembly GCA_029582155.1 of Panopea generosa. Lineage (NCBI taxonomy): Eukaryota > Metazoa > Mollusca > Bivalvia > Adapedonta > Hiatellidae > Panopea > Panopea generosa. Next base: position 9,602,908 of record CM055909.1, read on the forward strand.
ACTCCATCATACATTTGCCGATGCTTCCTGCTGTGACATCCACATATACAACCGATCCACGCATCTGTGTTGTGACGAAAGGACTGTCAATGATCGTGCTTCTGGCGACACTTGCTGCGGGGCTGATGTTTATTATACCGAGTCGCAGATGTGTTGCGAAGGAGTTTTGCAACAAGCATACGGAGAAAAGAACGGACGAGGTACTCGCAGTTTCCAGATCATTTGAAAAAATGTTTCTTACATTTTAATTATACAAATACCATAATCAGTTTCTAGAGTTTATACTGATTACACCCATCATATGACTGTATGTGTTTAAACATGTTTTATTTCTATTTGTATATAAAGAAATGGGGTTGGGCCACAAGTTCTTCCAAAATTAGATTTGGCCCTCCCCCTACAGTTTAACAAATAATATACAGAGTACGGCAGTTGTAAACAAATAAAAAATAAATATGAAGGAGAAAAAGACAGAATTGTAATAGAATAAGAGCAGAGAGAACAAAACGTATAACAAACTTTAAAAATACTAAAATGTTTGTTTAACATAGTTAACGAGTTTTTATAAGAAGACGACAGTGTGATCTCGTGATTAAATATAGATAAACATTCGAGATTGACCGACTACAAAATATAATTTCATATAATAACTTTGCATAAGTTGATTTAGCTATTTATAACCATATGACTGTATCGTATGCGTTATATGACTGCATCTGACACGAAACATAATCCTGCTCGTATTGACATAAATCGGTGTGTCTGTTGGCTGTAAAGATAAACCAGGGTGTTGTCTCTTTGTTTCAAATAGAAACGAGATTTAGTGAATTTCCAAATTACTCAAAACGTTTTATTTCAGATTCATTTTGATAAGCTGTAGCGATGTCCATCCCCCATCTAAAAGAGTGATGAGCTTGAAAAAGAAATGAAATATGACCAGATATTACATGAGCGCCATATTTAGTTTAATACTAGTATCAAATACTTCTTCATCGCAGGTCGATGGACCCTGAGATTGTTTTATTGAAATTGTATATTGTGTATAAGTGTTTTCTTCCTTCGAAATAAAACTTGTTTTAATGTAAAAAAACCGTTATGAAACTTAGTTTTCACGGGCCTTTTTAAAGAAAATGCTCATACCATATACTCGTATACGAATATGGACATGTCCTTGTTTAGTTGCTGTAAGTTTTACATGTATATTTTAAAGGCAGGTGTTGTGGAAATACAAGCTATGATAGCTCGTGTTACTCGTGCAAGGACGGCAGTGCCAGTGAACCGCGATTCAACATAACAGAACAGCTGTGCTGTAATGGCCAGGTAAGAGGAGTTGTTTTTATCATTCATTTAGATAAATATTGTCCTCATAACTTTATTTACTTTTTTTTTTTATATATATGAATACTTCATACTAGCAGCATGTTTATGGTATGTTATTAAGTACAATGAGATGAGTTACGCATTGTAGTTTGAACTAGACTGACGTTTTGTAAAGATAGATTGATACACTAAAAGGGGAAAAAATGTACTCATTTTCCCCAAACGATGTTTATATATGACTCCTAATTAAAAAATATATATTATGGAAATATTCAAAATACACCGGGCACAATATAAAACAGCACTTGTTGCTAAATATATTACATCTCGGCGGGATAAGTTTTGATGCCATACTTTTTAATATACCTTCTATTGCAAAAGCAAACAAATTGTACAATATGCAACACCGAATAGGCGGCTACATAAACATTTACAGAGTGTACTTTTTTTTTTAATTTCTATTTAAGAATATGTCAGGTTTGTGTGATGATATTTTTTTCTTCATCTTCTTTAACTAGTACCAAAGTTAACTTTAATATAACAAATATGATTGGTGGTTATAGTGCTATTATTTTCTATTTAAGGTTGAACCCAAAATAGACAACAACTCTCTATGCTGCGGCGACACAGTCTACAGTGCAACTGAAAACACCTGCGTCGATGGTTCAGTAGTTCATTTACAGACAACAACGGACCATTATGGTACGTGTTTAAGAGTACTTGTTTAAGCATTATTTAGTTATATATATGCTATTTACACTCACTCACTCACTCACTCCACTAATTTAGCTGTATATGATATTAACACTCACTCGGTCGGATCATGGATAGGTGAAACACAAAACCCTAGCGACCACTAATTAGTAATGAAATCTGAAGATCTGACAATCGAATTCAGCATTTATCCTAAACGTTTCGTGTCACTGTAATGCAATGAAATAGATACCTACCCCGGAACCAGGATAAAGTTATAATGTCTACATGTGCCGTTCTTTTCTTTCAGATAAAAGTGTTTATTCAACATTTGCCATAGTGATTAAAACAGATACCGTCGAAAAGAAAGCTGTAGAAACTGACACAAACGAAAACGGCAAAATCTTAATTCTGTCTGGTAAGAAAACAATACATCTTAAAAAAAATAAAAGGATATCAAACTAACATTTTATCACATAAAACCCACCCCACTCTCCCCTTAAAACATGAACTGATCCAACTTTTTGACCCCGTTACCAGAACCACATCTTTTTCTTTAACTAGCCCACAGGTGTCAGGCGCGTTGTCTTGTCTTACAAACCCCGCCTACTCCCCTACCCTCTGTACCCATATCTACACCCCTACCACCAGACATCTTGATAAAAACAATAATATAGCTATAAATATCTCGAACAATGTCCAAATATATTATTCGGACATGGAAATTATTGGGAAAATGTTTTTTGTCATATATACAAAATAAAGGTGTTACTACACTAGTTCCAAAGCTCACAACATAATCAGTTCTCGGTCAATTCACTTCAGAATGCTACTAACACACGCAACAATGAGCATTCTCAATGAAAATGCCAACACTTGCCTATCTTTAGTAGATTACATATCATAGAACAACGCGCCCGACACCTGTCAACTAGCCCAAGAAGTTTGTATAGCTCTCTCAATAATACTGTACTTTATACTACGTGCATAGGCAATTTTTATTTTACCAAATATTCAACAATTTGAAACGTAATAAGCTGATTTCCCACATATCTGGAGGAAATACCGCCATAACATGATGAACTTGACAAACTTGATGAAGTATAATAGTACACTACTTGTAACTCTTAAGGCAGACAATGTGATAAACATAACACACATACTGAAGTATAATATAATATGTAACTCTAAACCAACCAGAGAAAGGGAGGTGGTGGTTTGTAGAAAGTCGAAATATTTCTAAAAGTGTACAAAACAAAGAAGCGTGTATATTCACGCTGATTATTTTAGAAGAATGATGAAGTCTCACGCTGATCATAATTGAAGTGGGACACCGAAATACACAAATGTTATAGGAAAGGCAACTGTTTGAGATTGTGTGAACGCTCGCGTATTCACGCAAAATCTCACAATATCTCGTTTTTAATTATCTTAACTTCCATATTCATCTCAGGAATACAAATCAAACTTTTTACATTGCAGAATGAAACTGTCATCAAAACAATACTATTCCCAGAAATTTGTATTTAAAATTGTTGAAGTACCTGTGATTACAAAATGTGTATACTGCAGCTAAAATAACGAAAATTAAGATAAATTTTTCCTTCGAACCTCAATATCCTTAATTCAAGAGCATTTTGCGAAATCGAAACATGTTTTAACATCTCAGATTACATACAACTTACAGTTCATGTACAAGAAATTAGATGCCTATGAATTATGAATGATTAATTTGCAAATCATGAATCCTTCGTATGATGTTTCACCACATTTACTCACGTTTCCTATCCTTCTATACAAGTCCTTGATATATACAATGGCATGAATGATTTTATCTATCAAAATAATACAGTTATGTTTATATGTTGACAACTAATGCCGACTCTGTGTAACTATGCATGGGGATTATATAAATCTGATCTCTAGATTGAATTGAAATTGATGTGAAAATTTGCTTTACGTGAGCGGAACTTGAATATTTGACATGGCACGATCCACAACTTTCAGGGTTGTGTAATTGTGTTCAAGTGAAACAAAATTTTGGATAAAAGAAATAAATGAATGTGTTTTTTGCTCAAGTAACCCTAAACACATGTATTTTCTTGCTTAACTGTTAAACATTCATAACAGAATTTTGAGGGATGATATATGTCGTTCACCATTGTTATGGCTGAAAGTGTATGTACTTGTGTTCCTATTGCAGTAGCCGGACTAGCAGCAATTCTAGTTACAGCGTCAGTAGTGGTTATTGGGGTAGTGCGTTGTAAACGGCGTTACCATCATTCAAAAGGATGGTCACCAGAAAAGTGTAAAATACCTATTGCACCAAATTTGCAATCTGGGCCAAGGTTGAGTTTTCATTCAAAGACCAGTTTAAACGTTTATTTGACATTACCAATGAACAATGTCACCACAGCGTCCATACATTCTGAAGATAGCGCTAGTGACGACGATGACAGTGAGCGCATTTCGTTCTTATCGGCAGCAGATAGAAACCAAACTTACAACGGTGCTCATAATGACACTTGTCATGTTCATTACAAAAACAAAAACTCTTTAGATTACTTCGAAAAGAAATGGGAAAACAGTAAACCTAATAACTTACACGTAGGAAATCTTCTAACAGACCATTTCAGTGATCGTTCTACACAAACAGGGCCTCCAAAACAATGCAACAGACGAACTATTTTTGGAAGTCCATTTGCTCATTCGTACATCTTGGATGGCTCAAACAGTAGCATACGAATGCCGGAGTCAGATGTGACGATGTGCCTACCGATAACATTTCTAACACACAATCGAGTTGAGACGCATTGTTCTAGTTTTGACGATCTTCCAGCTCTTAGGAGAAAGCTTTACATCCCAAATGACCAGTCTTTAGCATCGCCTGTTGTTGAATACGCGTTGACCGGATACACAGATCTCCCGGATTATGCGCGCGTCACACTTCCGTTTGTCGGGGATCCTGATCAGTTAACGGTCTGGAAATTTGTGTCTGATGAAGGACTGAGTACCACAGCCGTATCAGTTAAGGTCCCATTAAATGACAAAATGAATACAGACATTGCCGTTTACTGTGTCATCGAAGGTAATATATACATACATAATACTAATATAATCTACAATATTGAACGGAACAGCTAACCCGCCACGTGGTATTTCATACACATGACATTTTCTGTATTTTCTCAACAACAAAAAAATAAAGCAATTTCCTTGAAATTTGGACTTGAATAAGAAAGAACACAGCTATGTAAAATACATACATAAGTATATGTTTATTTTGACGAATACATTAACAGTATAAAAGTGGCAGGTTAGCTATTCCATTCAGTATATATGAATGACCATGAATGGGGTTCAGGTAGCGCCGATTTCAATATATCATATATGATATACAATTTTATTGATGGAGAAAGATCTCAAAAAATCTTAGTAGAACTACTGTGCTTCCGTTAGTAACATGCAAAGCTCGTTTAGTATTTTGACCGAACTGGGCTCAGCCCCGCTACTCAGCGGTGAGAGGGTGAGTGGTAATGATCTGCAAATAACAACTGTGTGAGGTTTAAGTCAAAACAACATATCCATACACTGGGTTTACTAGCGTACATGTACCTTCATACAACACCAATACAGAGAATCGAGAATAAAACCACAATACAATTACTGGAAAGTCAGCTGACATGAGTATGTAAATATGATTATATTAGCTTACAATTTTACTCGACTGCGCAGTAAGCTTAGAGCTTATGGGAACCGCTCTCGAGTCCATTACTTGGATAGAATCAGTTCTGGGTAGGATTAAAAAACTAACCAATCATGATGGGACGTTTTATAGGGCGCTTGGTAGGTTATCGGACGAAAGATCCGATCCCTACCATGGTCATGTGTGGTGTCATTGATCAAGACACTAAAATGATTGTGAATGCACTGTTTCTACTATGGAAGACTTCGAACGTCACTGTTCCATGTTGGAAGAACTTGATTCATAGTCATTGTAAAAGACGTAAACTTGTTGAGTATTGCGTTTTATCACAGAATTTTATTTGTGTTAAACTAGATTATTATATGTTGAATTTTTTCAGGTTGCAATGTAGTCGTTTATACGAAGTCGTTCTCCGGGTTCTACTGCACAACGTGTAAGCATACCCGTGAACTGAAGCTTCGCATGTTCTTGTTTGGTTCTTACAAACGATTCAGACCTGCACGTCACGAGATCAGACTCATGTTGTATATTGCTGACGAGTTGCTTAAGTATGAAGATTACAGGAAGGTAAATAACTTGGTAGGCAATGTCTAATTAAATTAGAATCGACAACGATGGGTATATTATATTTTTTGCTGTATTTCTGTATTTTGTGGAGAATGTTCCATCCTATGTTTTTTAATTTTCTTCAATAGGTGTAGTACCACCATTAGAAACAGGAAATATATAAATAATCATTGTTTCTTCTTTTTTAAAAATGCATTTTCCTTATTGTTTTGTTCTTTTTTTGTGTTTGAAAGGCATTATTGATGTATTTTGAACTTGAATTGTGAATTTAGGAAAAAAACGATGCGTCGAAATTGGGGAGTGAATACGTGAAAATATATTTTCACTTTGTCAAAAGTGTACACACTGAACAGGGAAACCAATTCTTATATGCTACATGACCCCTACTTTTCTCATCAAATATTTAGTAGTGTAGAGGTTGAGAAACTGTAAAATGTATTTTGGTCTCTCTATGAATGACAAGCATTCAAACTTGCTTTATTTCATATGTCATGTTTGCCTATTCTGGAGGGTGTACGTGCTGTAATGTTGCCTACATTAGAGGATGTACGTGTTATGTGGCCTACTTTAGATGTGTGTGTTATGTTACCTATTCTATTTTAGAAGATGTACGTGTTATGTTGCCTGTATTGGGGATGTACGTGTTATGTAGCCTATATTAGAGGATGTACATGTTATGTTGCCTATTTTAGAGGATGCACGTAGTATTTGGCCTATTTTAGAGGATGAACGTAGTATGTTGCCTATTTTAGAGGATTTACATGTTATGATGCCTATTTTAGAGGATTTACATGTTATGTTGCCTATTTTAGAAGATGTACGTGATATGTTGCCTATTTTAGAGGATGCACGTAATATGTTGCCTATTTTAGAGGATGCACGTAGTATGTTGCCTATATTAAAGGATGTACGTGTTATGTCTGCCTATTTTAGAGGATGAACGGTATAGAAGAAAATGAAGGCAGGACTCTCAAGGTACAACAGATGCTGCTGCTACCCAAGGAATTACGAGAGGAAGACTTTCTACAAGCATCTGTTACACTCGCAGAAAACCATGAAACTGCGTGGATGCACAAGCTTCATCCGAAAACAAAACGGCCAATCAAACCAGAGGAACCGGTAAAACATTAACTTTTTGATACCAAATTAATTTGCTCCGTAATGTTATTCCATTCCGTGTTTATAGATATATCATTATTTTTATTGTTTTAATCAGTAGTGTAAATTGGACAATGTTACTCTATTCAGGAGCAGACCGTAAATGTTTATAACCAATCTTATTTCATTTTAAATTTGTTGAGACTTTTATTGTCGAATTCGTTAATAAACTCAACGGAACAGCTAACCCGCCACTTTTGTAGTTCCAATATCTTCATCGAAATATTGAGTATCGTTATTAAAAGTTGTATACAATAAATACATTTACAGACACTTGTTGTAGCCTAAATGGTATCTTTGATTAAAGTCCAAATTCCAAGGAAATTGCTTCGATACATTTTGAGAAAATACATAAAAGATCAGATGGCGGGTTAGCTGTTCCGTTTAGTATCTCATTTGATTGAATAAGCAGTGTAGTTTGTCCATTTATATACAATATATATATTGTTTCAAGTATATGAAAAATACTGAAAAGACAACTGAACCTTTATTTGTAAAATTGCACATAAGTGGCAGAAGTGAAACATTCCCACTAACACTCTATAGTTACAAACTTTAATTTTCAAACAGTGATACAAAGTTATCGTCGATGTTCGTGAGCTCTGATTTCGCTTGGATCCGCTCTGGTTATACCTGTAGAGGGTTGCACAGGCCATTGCAGGCTGCACGAGCGATTTAAGAGCGAAATCAGAGCTGATTAAGCTCGCAGGCTTAGGGTTAGCGGGTGGGCTATAGGGGTGTTTGCAACGGGGTGTTTGTGCAACAAAACAGCTCTGATTTCGCTTGGATCCGCTCTGGTTATGCCTGTAGAGGGGTGCACAGGCCAATGCAGGCTGCATGAGCGATTTAAGAGCGATGTCAGATAGCCCACCCGCTAACCCTAAGCCTGCGAGCTTAATCAGCTCTGATTTCGCTCTTAAATCGCTCGTACAGCCTGCATTGGCCTGTGCAACCCTCTACAGGCATAATCAGAGCGGATCTAAGATTTGTTTTTCTCATATCATGTTCAACACATTCCTTGAGTGTGGAAAGGCAATCAATGGAAGAAGTTGTATTCCGAGCAGATATTTCGTTTATTTATGTTTCATAAAATTAATACAAAAAAGACGGTAGGTATAGGAACACCAAAAATACACAAAACACGACAACAGACACACGCAAAAGAAAATAGCTAGAAGAAAGAAAGTGCACATTAAAATACAATACTTATTTATTTAAAAAAACTGTAGTTTACACTTTCCAATGAATGTAATATATGTCTTGTTCAGAGTATAGCCCTTAGAGAAATTGTCCAGAAGTGTCCGGAATGTCCAAACTGCCATTTACAAACCAGGGAGATACCATACTGTGTGGAATGGTACCTGACGAGCAAACCCAATGTCCAGCCCGAATACACCTTCCAATGTGTGGTGGACGTACAGTGTTTTACTGTTAGGGTTCCGGAGGTACTGCAGATGCAGATTGAAGACAACTCTCTCATTGTTGACGAGTTAACACTACGCCCAGAAGATAGAATACCGTTTGAGGTAGGTTTAGCATTTTTATAATGAAATGTTGTTGTTGTTGTCGTTGTCGTCGTCGTCATCGTCGTCGTCGTCGTCGTCGTCGTCGTCGTCGCTTTCAACAATTCATATCCTGGCGGTGTCTACTTGAGACAGTCTTGATTCTGAGCGCTGTCACACTGGAGTATCATGCCACAGACACCGGGCCGACCAGATTTAGAACTTTTCTCTAAATGCTGAGCGTCAAGCGAGGAAGCTTCAAGTACCATTTTTAAAGTCTTTGGTATGACACGGTCGGTGATCGAACCCACGACCATCTGCTTGTGAGGCGGACGCTCTACCACTAGATCACGCTGCAGTATGATGAAATGTAACATGACAAACGATTAATTTTGCTAGTTTTGTCAGTACGCTCCGTAGCCAGCAGGACAGTACTTTATAGCATATAAGCCATCTTACACGGGTGACACTGGTTTATAATTTTTTAATTTTTTTTTTGGCATAAGCTACTCTTCATGAAGCAACCAATAGATTGTTAACTCGGCTATTCTATTGTTTTAGGAGAGTGCAGACTCACAACGCATCCGTGACATCAAGGAGAAGATTGGCAATTGGCAATATGAAAAAAAAGTTGATGTTATTCAGGGACTGTGGTAAATATTACATATCTACTGAACTTGTATGGACTACTTAGTTTTATTTTAGAATTTGATTAAACAAGATAAAACTTCAATTATATTTTTAAGATATTCATTTATCAATTTTCGATTTATAGAACAAAAAATCTTCTGCTCTAATACATTGTTAATGAACTTTCATATTTCACAGGTTTTGTTTCTTTTGTGTTATTTTAAAAGCACAAACATAAACAAGACACATCATTCAAATTCTTTTTTATTTATTATATATAAAGTTTGACGAAAAAATTCGAAAAAAACAGTTTTTTCGATCCAGACCTCTCATGTAACTGTCAACACATCGCACATATGCTACTTTTTATTTTGATCGCACCGTCAATTTCCGTTTTAATCTAACTACTCTACTTTGACAGTTCCAAACACGACGTACGTGGTGAATCTGTCCATGAAGTGTTTAACCTGCCTCCAACAAAAAGATGACACCGCGTGGAATATACGAAGGTGTTATTGCTGTCTTGACAAGCAAACGTATGTTTGAGGAGCTTGATGATTTACAAAAGATATTACCAGACAACTATTTCCCCAAACCAAAACAGCGCGTTTCAGAAGAAAACAACGAAAGCATGAGCACGACATACACACACCGGATTGTAAGACATGAACACGCAAACCAGGAAAACGCTACAAACAGAACCAGTTACAGACACAACAATGTTAAAAGTGATACTGAGTACGGAGCGACTGCTGGACTAGTAAATTTAGAAAATATTAACACAGGTGGCAAAAATAATCAACAGGGAGTTCAGCAAGATCATTTGGAAGTAATTTATTGTAGACGAGAACGGGATGAAAGTACGCCTCTGACGTCATTTACAAAAAGAAATACTGGTCACGCAGAGGCGGCTCCTAAGCCGGAATTCGGAAATGTACGTCGTGAGTTAAATGCCACAATGGACACATCTCATGCACTTAATGTTATCGAGGTAATACCGATACAAGAAAATGCTTCGATGGACGAAACGTTCGCAAAAGATTTAAATGACGATTTTGAAGATAATGAATTGTAAGAATCTCAAATATTTTGCCAGCATGATTGTTTTCATCTCATTTTATAATCACATTTGACAATATCATAATAGTCTGGTTTAACTTTAGAGACTAATGTGTAGGTCGGTGTATATGCTAGGACTTGTTTAATGAAAGTCAGCATGATTATAAAGTATAAGAACTATTTTAATAAATACATGATCGCTAACATTTTAATTCATAGTGTAGCTTTGTGTCGATAACGTATTAATTGAAATAACTATAAATAATAAAACGTTGTTTATATTCAACTGCAACAACGACAGAAAGTGATAATAAAAAAGTACACATAGCACACGTTCAAAGTCAATATTACCAATACTTCCCTGTATGTTAATCCTTTGTGAAAATATTGTGTTATTAAATTCGTCCATGCTTTTAATTTTGACTCCGCTTGAGCAACAGGAAAGCAAAACTACGATGGTGAAAAGTCGAAACTACGATGGTGATAAGTCGAAACTACGATGGTGAGAAGTCGACACTACAATGGTGAGAAGTCGATACAGCGATGGTGAGAAGTCGAAACTACGATGGTGAGAAGTCGACACTACGATGGTGAAAGTAAAAATTACGATGTTGAAAAGTCGAAACAGCGATGGTGAGAAGCCGAAACTACGATGGTGAAAAGTCGACACTACGATGGTGAAAGTAAAAATTACGATGTTGAGAAATCGAAACAGCGATGTTGAGAAGTCGAATCTACGATGGTGAGAAGCGGAAACTACGATGGTGAGAGTGAGAAGTCGAAACTCCGATGGTGAGAAGCGGAAACTACGAAGGTGAGAAGTCGAAACTACGATGGTGATAAGTCGAAACAGCGATGGTGAAAAGTCGAAACTACGAAACTACGATGGTGAGAAGTCGAAACTACGATGGTGAGAAGCCAACGCTACGATGCTGAGAAGCGGAAACTACGATGATGAGAAGCCGAAACTACGATGGTGAAAATTCGGAACTACGATGGTGAAAAGTCAAAACTACGATGGTGAGAAGTCGAAACATCGATGGTGAGAAGTCGAAACTACGATTGTGAGAAATCGACACTACGGGATGAAAGTACACATGTGGGACTATTTCAGACATCCCACTGGCTTATCGACAGAAGTAACCCCCCTTGATATCGGCGGTTTTTAGTACTTACCTGGCTAAACCGTCATATTTGGTTTACATAGAAACATATAGGAGAAATTTAATTTTATCGTTATAACTTTTTCATTATTAAATTGCCAACCTATTACAACGTTTAGCCATTAAGTTAAAAATATAACCTTTATCATGATAAAATAAAAATTAAAATAAGTTTACGCCTTCTTGCTTCCTTTTTTTGATTTTATAAACAGCATATATGCTCCTTATATGTTATATATAAAAAATACTCAAAACACGTTTTCGGCCACTTTTAATGTCTTATAAACCTTAGTTGTGATATTTTGCCAACCTATTACAACGTATACGTTCATTGCAAATAAAATTATCTTTACGATGATATTTTGATATAGAAAATATGATAATTGCATCTTGCTTCCATTTTGATTTGAAAATGAGACAAAATGTAATTCTGATTTATTTCCTGTATGTTCAATAGAGCGTACTATTGAACCCAATACAGCATATTACAGTACCCAATTAAATACAGGATGTATGTCGCTATATCAGCTGGCAGATGTTGGTCAGTACCGACATGTTGTTATACACATGGTGATATTGCAAGTTATGTGTAGTTTAAAGTGTTGTTTTTATTTATGTATTTTACTTATATTGTAAAGAATAGATTTATATTAATTTCATATTTTAACTAAAGAACCTTCAAAAAACTTCCAATTCAATTACATTTCTTTTGTAAACCAAAACATTATTTAATGGTTAATTTCTTTCGCACAAACATATGTTTTAATGTCTTTGTTATGAAATAATTCAGTGGACATAGAAAGAAAATCAATAAAGATCAAAACCAGTGACTAAATAGCAACAATACTTTACGCGAGGCATATTAATTGAACAAAGAGATTTGATAATGTAATTGGTTGATAAGTATGTTAATACAGCATAATTAGCATATCATTGTTTTAAAAAAGATAATTTTAAAAATGCGCAATAGCGCTCTTTTTCCTTCTTCAGCTTTTAATTCAAAACTTGGTTGATTGCAGCTTTTAGTATAAAGATTAGCAATATTTTACAAAGAACTTTATCGTGTAAAATAATTGTGCTTTACATTGATGTGCATACAGAATGAATGAATGAATGAATCAATCTTATAATTCTTTGAGAATGGCTTTGTACAAGTTTAAACGTTCATATAGCTTTTTTGTTATATGACGTGTATATAGCTTAGACAAAAATAAAGATAATAACTATGCAATAAATGGTGTTTTGCGGAACGAAAATAAAATTATTTCAAGAAATATAAAGGTACTGAGATTACTTCATTAAGTTCAGTAATCCGAAATAGATATTCTAACTGCAAACATGTTTTATTTTGTGTATTATGATGTTTGTTTTATAGACATCGCATTGATATCGTGTAATTAACTAAATACAAGTTCGTTATGATAAACCAATATAAAATGTTTATAAATATTACAGCATATTGAATTTAAACGTTTATCTAAGATCAGTAAAGTAATATGATAATCTAATAATCCTTGTACATAAAAAACAGAGACCCCCCGCCCCGCGCCTGTCTGTTTTTCAAATCTCAAACAATGGAATAAGCCAGCGTTTTTTATGACCTTAATTACCGACTACCCCTGCCCGGAGGCGAAACTTGTAATTTTATTGTGGGGTAATAATATAATTTGTTAGGATGTAGTTGAGTAACTATATTTCAACACAAGTTTGGCATCACGCATTTTTTTTTAAAATTAGCTATTTGATTTAACATAGATATTCAGATAAATTGATAACAAATTCAAATTTTAAAAACAGATAATAGAACGGGAGGAAAAATGTTAGCGGTTTTCAAATGTATGTATTTCTCAATTATGCGATGACTTTATAAATTAAATGTATTGGTAATAATTCTTTAAACAACTTAATATTTTTCTTAACTTACCTACAGTTTTAAGTTGTTTTTTTTTAAAAAAAAGATCCTCTCGTATATTGAAGTGGTATGCAAAACATTTTAATCTGTTGTAACATTATAATCAATAAGATATTATTACACGAGGTTCTTAAAAGAAGTTGTTAAAAAAGAATTATGGTCAAATACCGTTTTAGGCTTTATTAAAAACGCTAATATACAGATGTCCGTTTCAAACAAAATTTTATATAATTATATAACCGTAATAATTTTCTTTAAGAAACAACAACATAAAGTTTAAAATATCATTTAAATATTAGTGCACTTGTCCCGTTAACTCAGAAAGAAATGAGTCTGACTATCAACCCTCGGGTCGTGAATTCGAGAAGTTGTTAAAAAAGAATTATGGTCAAATACCGTTTTAGGCTTTATTAAAAACGCTAATATACAGATGTCCGTTTCAAACAAAATTTTATATAATTATATAACCGTAATAATTTTCTTTAAGAAACAACAACATAAAGTTTAAAATATCATTTAAATATTAGTGCACTTGTCCCGTTAACTCAGAAAGAAATGAGTCTGACTATCAACCCTCGGGTCGTGAATTCGAATCCCCACCCGGCACTATTCTCTGTAAATAGTGGGGCGCTTAGTTCAGTGATAAAGCACCGAACCCATGATCGGAGGGTCGTGGATTCGATCCTCTGCTGCGGCTATGTGTGGTGTCCTTGAGCAAGACACCTTTTTCTGCATATACTTAGTACTGGTCATACCCATGAAGACTTCGAGTGTGATTTGCCTAAGTAAGAACTTGTTTCACAATCGAAGAAAAATAAATAAGTTTAAAAAATAAAGATATTATGTCTCATTGTCATTCTGTCTCTTTTATATGTTTATATAATCAATTAACCTGTAATAATTTAATTATTTATAGTAACACAAAATAATCAATCTTTATCTATAATAAAATAAACTATATCGAAGTATATCATAATTTGTAAAAAAATCATTAAAATCATTAATCTATGTTATATTTTTACACATTAAACTTTATCAAATGATTTTAGCGTTTAAGTCAAATTCAATAATTTCTTTTTTATAGTACACATCAAAATCACCAAAACTGCCGTTATTAAAACAAGGACATATATAAGACCTTGTCAAATTGTACCCTAGGGCATATATAACACGTCACGTATACTTAGTTTTAGTGCCAGAGCGGAACGATACCTGTATGTTTTATCGCGGTCTAAGGGAAGTAATTGGATTCATCTACACTTTCATCAAACTGCACAGGGGCAGTTATGGGATAACTTTTGAGAAATGTCTGAAATAGTCCAGTATGGCCTCTGACGCCATTTGAACAAAGAAATACTGAGCATGCAGAGCCAGCTCCTAAGCCGGAATTCGGAAATGTATATTCGTGAGTTAAATGCCACAATTAACACATTCATGCACTTAATAGCTATCGAGGTAATACCGATACAAGAAAATGCTTCGATCGACGAAACGCTCGTAAAGGATTTAAATGACGATTTTGAAGATAATGTATTATAAGAATCTCAAATATTTTGCAAGCATGATTGTTTTCATCTCATTTTATAATCACATTTGACAATATCATAATAGTCTGGGTTAATTTTAGAGACTAATGAGTAGGTCAGTGTATATGCTAGGACTTGTTTAATAAAGTCAGCATGATAATGTGGTAGAGTGTAATTTTACTGTTTTTAAATATTTTAACGTACTAACACATAAGCATGTTTCCAATACTAACATACACAGAATTACTATCTTTAAAGTTATACTGGTCAAGGCTGAGTAGTTTTGGTGGCAAAATATTGTCACCTGACAATCTTATGCATTCCCATTGGTCAACATCTATTTTCAATCAGTCTTGGAAAGAAATTTGGTGGGTAAAGTTATGAGTTCTCAGTTTATATATTTCCTTCAATAATGTATTTAATTTAAAAGCTGCAAGTTTCACAGTAGTTAGAAAAATGGTGAAAAGTCGACGCTACGATGGTGAAAAGTTGAAACTACAATGGTGAAAAGTCGAAACAGCGATGGTGAGAAATCGAAACTGCGGTGGTGAGAAGTCGAGATTACAATGGTGGGAAGTCGAAACTACGATGATGAGAAGTCGAACAATGATGGTGAAAAGTCGAAACAGCGATGGTGAGAAGTCGGAACTGCGATGATGAGAAGTCGGAACTGTGATAAGAAGTAGAAAATTTGATTGCAAAAATCTAATTTCGGCAAAATTAGAGATTAAAAACTGTATTTTCTCTTGTTAATCCAATACCTTATTTAACCTCAAGGTATATATTTCTCTGTCATTCTGTGATAACGTTGAACCTTCGTTTGTTGCACAAGACATTCCTTGAAATGAGCGTGGCTTGTACTATATATAGTAAGTGATCCGCGGCGTCATGATTATTCATCTATTTTTAAAACCCGGGACCCCCCTTGGAGCTTATTAACGGAAGGACTAAAATCCGTAACATCACACACGCACGCACGCACGCACGCACGCACGCACACATTTTTGAAACAAAACCATGTTAAAACTTCACCCTAAATATTAGTTTAATTGTATATACATGCATTTTAAAGGCGTCTTTTTGTCCATTTCAAACAACATGGATGGGTATGGACATGTGGTATATGTCACTGGTTAGGATAACCGTAGAAAATAGTTGTGTGATACGATGATGATACGTCCAGTGTAAAGTACCGATATATGAGACCTAGTGTTTTTAAGTCTCATTATTAACATTATTGTATGTAGCACCCGATTTACATAATTTTCAGGTGCTGCATACCTTGTGTGCGTGTGTATTAAGATGTGCTACATACTAGTATTATGGATATACCCTGACCCCTACCCCCATACCTTGTGTGCGTGTGTATTAAGATGTGCTATATAGCAGCATTACGGATACACCCTGACCCCTACCCCCATACCTTGTGTGCGTGTGTATTAAGATGTGCTACATACTAGCATTACGGATACACCCTGACCCCTACCCCCATACCTTGTGTACGTGTGTATTAAGATGTGCTACATACTAGCATTACGGATACACCCTGACCCCTACCCCCATACCTTGTGTACGTGTGTATTAAGATGTGCTATATAGCAGCATTACGGATATACCCTGACCCCTACCCCCATACCTTGTGTGCGTGTGTATTAAGATGTGCTATATAAGCAGCATTACGGATATACCCTGACCCCAACCCCCATACCTTGTTTGCGTGTGTATTAAGATGTGCTACATACTAGCATTACGGATATACCCTGACCCCTACCCCCATACCTTGTTTGCGTGTGTATTAAGATGTGCTACATACTAGCATTACGGATATACCCTGACCCCTACCCCCATACCTTGTGTACGTGTGTATTAAGATGTGCTATATAGCAGCATTACGGATATACCCTGACCCCTACCCCCATACCTTGTGTGCGTGTGTATTAAGATGTGCTACATACTAGCATTACGGATATACCCTGACCCCTACCCCCATACCTTGTGTGCGTGTGTATTAAGATGTGCTACATACTAGCATTACGGATATACCCTGACCCCTACCCCCATACCTTGTGTGCGTGTGTATTAAGATGTGCTACATAATAGCATAACGGATATACCCTGACCCCTACCCCCATACCTTGTGTGCGTGTGTATTAAAATGTGCTACATACTAGCATTACGGATATACCCTGACCCCTACCCCCATACCTTGTGTGCGTGTGTATTAAGATGTGCTATATAGCAGCATTACGGATATACCCTGACCCCTACCCCCATACCTTGTGTGTGTGTGTATTAAAATGTGCTACATACTAGCATTAGGGATATACTCTGACCCACAACATACTAATATTACGGATATACCTGACCCCTGACCCCCAATATACTAATATTACGGATATACCCTACCCCTGACCCCAACACAATAATATTACGGATATACCCTACCCCTTACCATCAACAGAAATTATGGTCATTTTATGACACCATTACTTCGTTATAAGCGATTTAAAATATATCGGTATAGTTAAAGTAGGCTGACTTTACAGAAAAACGGCCAGCGAAAAATATTTCGTAGGTGACATTGTAAAATACGGACCTGTTGGTTTAAACTTATTTATTTTGACTTCGATTGTGAAATGGTCAACTTAGACAAATCACGCTGGAAGTCTTCCTGGTAGAACCTGTACTAAGCATATGTGGAAAAGGTGTCTTGCTCAAGGGCATCACACATAGCCTTGGCGGAGGATCGAACCCACGACCCTCCGATCATAGGTTCAGTACTCTACCACTGGACCATGCGCTACACGGATCTGTTTCCAGAGGATTTTTCGATTAATAAGGTATTTGACGGCAAGGCAAATGTACGAAAAAATCAAATCAAACAGTCGATGAAGATTTAAAGGGGTATCGCCAGGTGTTTTTCTACCAGCGAAATTTAATGCAAAGTAACATGTTTTTGATCGATTTTGAACAATTTTTGCTTTTCTAAAACTAAATAATGTTACTTACATACAAATATAAAATGTATTAAATTCCAGTAAAAAATGCAAGCTTTTGTGTAAATTTAATTGAAATGACGAATTCATTTCAACTTAGGCCTAATTACATTGTATCTCATTCATTTGATAAATTTTTTGTTTTGTTTCAGAAACTACATATTTTAAGCTTTCTAAACATATAAACATAATATAAAATCAATTTGTAAATAAAGAAGTTGGTATGCGCTGCCAACTACTCTTTCTGAAACCCCCCACTAAATTTAATACTACCGCCAGGTTTTACACCTGTCCCCCAAAGTTAAAAAAAACAAGCGTCGATATGATCATGGCATTATCTAAGGGAAATAACACAAATAGTCTGTCATAAATGTACAAGGTATACATTTAGAATATTTTGTTGTTACTGAAGTATATTGTTTACGATCGTCATCTTTGTTAAACGAGACTGCTTCATTTTTTATACACTTTTATATCAGATTTATATTCGCTTTTATATAAGAATTTTGGAATAATACTGTTAATGTAGTTGTAAAATCGGATGGTTTATTTCGGATATATTTTTTAAATTTTAAATCGGACGCCACCATTGCGTTTTCGAAGAGCATAAAGTTTGTGGTGACTGTCACCATTTCTAAGTTCTGCTGATAAATAAAACCTGTATTATTATTTTAAACACTATCCTGAAAATGACCAAATATTTGGTGCAATCAAGGACTTGTATAGAAGTAGATGTATAGAAGGATAGGAAACTTGCATCTCCTGACTAAGTGTTGATGAAATAGGGACAGTAAATTTACTAAAACCTGGTGGTAGTGTTGGGGTTTTCAGAAAGAGTAGCAGGCTGTGCATACTAACTTCTTTATTTATAAACCGATTTTAAAAATGTTTATACCTATAGAAAGTTTAGAATATCTAGTTTCCTAATTAAAATCTGCTGTCAAATGAATGAGATACAGACAGTTAAAAAGAGCAGGTCATTGTCATTAAATTTACACAATATTTTATGCTCAAAAAACCTGGGGGTACCCTTTAACTTTTTCATATATAATTGGAATTTAATATTTTTTATATTTATATGTAAGTAACATAATGTAGTTCTAGAAAAGCTAAAGTTTTTAAAAATCGATCAAGAATTATGAAAGATACAGCCTTTCAAAATAGGTAATAAAAACCTGGCGGTACTCATTAAAGTCTTTATTTAGTGTTTGATTTTAATTTTCTTACAACTTACAACTAACACCCTGCATCACATTATACACTGCAGATGTTGAGTATGACCTACATTGCATGGTCCATTGACTTTGTTTGATGCTGAATTTGAGTGTAGGGCAAAACACCTCCCGGACATAACACCTCACCCTCATTTTTGTAGGAGGACAAAACACCTCCCACAAATGTTACAAGGCGGACAAAACCCCTCCCGCAGATTTTACAAGGATGACAAAACACCTCCCATGAATTTTAGAAGGCAGATAAAACCCCTCCCGCAAATTTTACAAGGAGACAAAACACCTCCCTTGAAATTTACAAAGAGGACATAATACCTAATATAATAAAAAATAACAGTAAAACAAAGTAAAGTTTTAATATTCTATTAAAGATCCGTATTTTTTTTATCAGTGTATGCCATCAATACATGCAAAAGAATCATACAATGAATGCACAGTTTGATGCTATTTACTATCAGTATACACCCCACACACCCCTGGGTGATAATTTATCACAAATTGTTTAATATAAGTTGTAAGAAATTGCTTTCCAATCGACGTAAAATAAATAATTATATATAGCAGACTCTTCCATTCTGAAAACATTTTCACTATTGATAGTGTACCATGGACATATTATTTTTATTTCTGTGGAAAAATTATCATTATTTTATTAACTGACCTGTATGTTGATGTTTGTGGATATCACTGATCTAACTGCATTATGGATAGCAACTCTGTAGTCAACAACAACGTGGCTAGGGTTTGGACTGGATGTCTTTCACTAGGCAGGCGTCTAAGATAGCAGTGAAGCATTCTTCATACACCTCCTGTAGTTTGGACGGCAGCAGGGAGTAGGCTGCAGACACACACGTCTCTCCTGAGTGGCACACGAATGCAGAACAGTTGGGGAAACTGGGCAGGAGAAAGGTTAATGTCTGGGAGGCATTATGTCAACTATGTAAATTTCACAAGAGGTGTTTTGTCCTCCTTGTAAAGTTTGCGGGTGGTGTTTTGTCCTCCTTGTAAAATTTGCAGGAGGTGTTTTGTCCTCCTTGTAAAATCTGCAGGAGGGGATTTGTCCACCTTGTAAAAATTGTGGGAGGTGTTTTGTCCTTGTATACAAAAATGAGGGTGAGGGGTTATGTCCGGGAGGTGTATTGTCCGTCACCCGCTGAATTTTGCATTTACCTCCAACGTTAATTTTTTGTTTTTACACTATTTCTCAACAAGTACAAGTGCTAGGACACTGATACTTGGATCATAGTTATAACTAAAACCCTGTATCACATTATTCACTGCAGATGCTGAGTATGACCTACATTGCATGGTCCATTGACTTTGTTTGATGCTGAATTCTGCATTTACCTCCAACGTTAAGTTTTCGTTTTTACACTATTTCTCAACAAGTACAAGTGCTAGGACACTCATACTTGGATTTTAGTTACAACTAACACTCTGCATCACATTATATACTGCAGATGCTGAGTGTGACCTACATTTCATGGTCCATTGACATTGTTTGATGCTGAATTTTGCATTTAAACGTTAAGTTTTCATTTTTTCACTATTTCTCAATAAGTACTAGTGCTAGGATACTCATACTTGGATCATATTTACTGTTACAACTAACACCCTGCATTACATAATATAATGCAGATGTTGAGTACTTTTTTTTTTTTAATTTATTTAAATTTTTATTTATTCTTTTTTTTTTTTTTTTTTTTTTTTGTTATTTTTTGTTCTTTTTTTTTTTTTAAATATGTTTTACTTAGAAATTCTGGTTAAAGTTTTGTGTGCAACTACCATCAAGTTCATATCTCAAAAATCACCTAATGTATTTGATCGAAACTTCACACAATACTTCCTACAATATTTCTTAGTCATTAAACCTACTACATTAACCAAGTTAGATAACTCTTGCATGAATAAAACGCAAATTCTTGTGTCATATTTTTGCAAATTGTGGCTGTTACTGAATTCATCAAATCAAATAACTATTGTAAATAACCACTCTTTAATATATTATGGAAGTTATGTCATTTCTCTGTTACCACTGGATTAAAACAATAATTTTTTAGCTTTACAGATACATGCGGCCTTTTTTGTCATTGTATTTAAATTTTTTCTCCCATGTGTGTATTAACGGTCAAAGCAGATACAGCGAGACATATCATTCCGTGGAATTCTTGTTATTATTTTTTTTAACATTTTAAAAAAAAAAAAAATTTCAACCCAAAAAAATTCAGGGTCAGTATGAAAAAAATAAGGGCCGATCATGAAACCCAAGTTCCAAAGAAAAATCAGTGGTTTCAGTAGAGAATCTTCAACTTCTACTGGTTACTTCCAACAATCATGCCTGATTTATCATGATTACAGTGAGTGTTTTGTCTGGGGACTATGTTAAAAGTTTTTGTTAAAAGACATAGAATTTAGTAATAAAAAGTATTTTAACTGGTTAATGGAGACCAGTAGCTTGAGTGAATTGAGCTAAACTAGGTGCACCTTGGACATCGTCCAGGGAGACTATTCAGAGCATGTGTTGGACGTAACTTGGGGGGTGGGTGATGGTATTTATGTGGTACTAAGTACAAGGTTGATATAAGGTGGTGATGATCGACACAAACGACCAGTTCCAGTTTATAGAAATAGATTGAGAAGAATTTAGTTACCTTTGTTCAAGATTTTTCCAATTAAGTTTATTCAACATGTTACTCTGACTACTCTAATAATGTATTCATTCATACCTTACAGCTGCTCTTTGAACTCTTTCTACATTGTATGTATGATTTTTCATGCTAAGGATGCCAAATTGTGGAGCAAAACGCCAGCTGTGGCATTTACATAAACATTGTAGGCAATCTTTTTGATATTTATATTGCTAGTTTGTATTTTATGTTCAGTGAATAGATCTGAAAGCTTAAGCTGTAACATTATTTATTTGTGTCAACCAGTTTAGAACCCACATCTCCCATGTGCTAAGTGAATATGCTGCCAGTGTCACCACAAAAGCTAGTTCTATGATAATGGGCATAATTATATTACTGTATGTGTACCAGTCCGTTATTGCCCAATTGCTGTTTACTACATCAAAATATATGTCAATGTCACACTTAGAGGTCAAAGACAATGTCACACTTCGAGGTCAAGGTCAGTGTCACACTTAGAGTTCAGCTATCAGGATTAACAATTAATGATTTTATTAATTTTCCTTATAACAGATCATAAAGACCTGAGACAATGGCCTGCACCAGAGTCATACAGAAGCTTGCGTCAAGTCCGTGGAGGACATACTGCAGGCGAACTCCCTCGTTGGGTCACCATAGACACTGCGGAAAACAACTTCTGCACTCTGATACAGATGTAGACTTCAGTATATTACATAGAACAGTTACCTCATTGCATATACTAACCCCGCATGCATCATGCCCCGGGTCAACGTGCATTAATCAAGTGCGCTTTATGGCAGGACATGCACATTGGCAGAACATAAAACATATAAAGGGAGCCAAAGATGCTGAAAAAAGTGCTTTAATAGCAAAACTAGTCACGCAGCTGAAAATTGTTGTCAAAGGTAAGATACAATCAAGTGACAGGTACACCAAAAAGAGGGGGGAAATGTTGAGAACAATATGAACATTGTATGATATGTAGATTGATGATTATAAATTCATATATTGCTTGATATCAGTATTGTGAGTGGCATGGATTGATTTTAAGTCTATAACTTTGCCATGGACTTGATTAATTTGTTTGATTATTTAGCATTATTTTTTATGCCATCAACGGCTAACAGACATTAGGTCAATTAAACCACACTTTCCTGGGATCCTGAATGGTTAACCAGTACTCAAGCACACCAATCTCCACAAATAAGGTATAACTTTCCCACTTGAATCAGCAGTGGAAGACAGATGATATTAAGACAATATGTTGTATATAAATCGTCATGGAGAATGTGGCCGGGCAGAAATCTGTATTCCATATTAATTTTTATATAACTTGTTATGTCTTGAAAATGGCAATAAATCCTATCCAAAGGGATAAACAAAACGGTGACTGACATGGAGCATTATACAAGTGTACTGATTTCTGTCCCACCAGCCAAAGTATTATGTGGTCTGGTTCATTATTATCATTGAATCATTATATTAAGCAAGTAGCTTTTGTGAATCACTGAAAAGTGTGTTTCCTGAGTGGAACCAGTACTGAGTATTGTTTTGTGAATCACTGTTAAGTGTGTTTCCTGAGTGGAACCAGTACTGAGTATTGTTTTGTGAATCACTGTTAAGTGTGTTTCCTGAGTGGAACCAGTACTGAGTATTGTTTTGTGAATCACTGTCAAGTGTGTTTCCTAAGTGGCACCAGTACTGAGTATTGTTTTGTGAATCACTGTTAAGTGTGTTTCCTGAGTGGAACCAGTACTGAGTATTGTTTTGTGAATCACTGTTAAGTGTGTTTCCTGAGTGGAACCAGTACTGAGTATTGTTTTGTGAATCACTGTTAAGTGTGTTTCCTGAGTGGAACCAGTACTGAGTATTGTTTTGTGAATCACTGTTAAGTGTGTTTCCTGAGTGGAACCAGTACTGAGTATTGTTTTGTGAATCACTGTCAAGTGTGTTTCCTAAGTGGAACCAGTACTGAGTATTGTTTTGTGAATCACTGTCAAGTGTGTTTCCTAAGTGGAACCAGTACTGAGTATTGTTTTGTGAATCACTGTCAAGTGTGTTTCCTGAGTGGAACCAGTACTGAGTATTGTTTTGTGAATCACTGTCAAGTGTGTTTCCTGAGTGGAACCAGTACTGAGTATTGCTTTGAGTCTGGGATCAAACCTGAAGCCATTGGAGTGAGCAGCCAACACTCTTTCTTGCATACCAGAAAAGGACTTCTGCAATATTTTAGCGGGTACTGCAAATTCCTCCTACTCCCCCAAGAGATGGAATTTCCAACCCATGTAAGATGCTTATAATCCACTACACTACAGCCCCCAAAAAGTTTGCTGAAATAAATTCTATAACCTGTAATATGTTGAAAATGTCATCAAACCGTTTTTAATGATTAAAAAAAGTATAATTAAAGTATGCACATTTCTATTTTTTGGCCGAACAGAGGAAGGGAGTGCAGATCCAAAACAGAACAAGAGATTAGCTGACCTGCTGTACTCTATGGAGAAACAGAATGTACCCAAGGCAACAATACAAAAAAGTTTGCAAAGATTGGTCAGTATGCCATGTAGAAAATTACTAATACATCTGTCCTTTCTCATCATGTTGACAGTTCTTACACAATACTTTGCATCTCTGTTGGGTAGTTCAAATTTTCAAATGTCCATTGTGTAACCCAAAAAGTCAAGGTCAAACAGCAGATTTTTTCACTATTTAAACCCTTTTGTTTAGACAACTCGCAATTCAATCCCCACCCAGCCACAGTCACCATGGTGATTGATATATGGACTTGTGTCTTATTATCATTCGTCTCTCATGTCTGATTTAAGTGGGATAGTTATCAGTCACTGGTGGATATTAGTGTGTTCGAATACTTGTTAACCTTCAAGGGTCCCAGGAAAGAGTGGTTAGGTTAACTGATCAACATTCTGTTTGCCCTCCATAGTATAAAAATGACACTTATCAATCATTCAATCAATCAATCAGTCAAGTGACAGTGAGCAGGACGGATATCTCCATGGCACACTCCAGTCAGCTCTGTCATTTTCACTGAACATGTGAAATAGAATCGGTGTGATATTTTCAATACTTCTATGTGTTGTAAGTAATAATAAATCACCTTGCCTATTTATTGGGCACTGAATACCCCCTAACTATACAAGTGGTCATTTGGTTGGAGATGATATGACAGTTGCGATGAAATACAACAGTAAGTGGCCAGGTTGTGTTCATCGCTCTTGGCATTTAAACTTCCCATACTTTGGCAACAATATTGTGCTGCCTATTAAAAGTGTGAAAAGGAATGACCTAATGCTTTTGTTTGGACAGAAGAATATACATGTATGATGATTTGTTAGGGCAAAGAATTAGAGAGAAAAGGCATCGCAACTGGTGCCGATATCCAAAGACGTTATGTTATACCAGTTTACCCATTACTCTATGAGCGGAATCAATATTCCATCTGCTACAGGTAATCGCTATCAAGAATTGCTGAAAAATTAATGAGCAATATTCGCTGATACTTTCATAACATATTGATTGATTGAATATTTAGCATAATTTTTATGCCATCCAGGGCTGACAGATGATCAGTTAACCTAACCACTGTTTCCTGGAATCTTGAAAGATTAACCAGTACTCGAGCACACCCCATCTCGGCAAGTAACTGATAATATTTCCAATTGAATCAGCGATGAGAGACATATGATAATGAGACACAATGTCGTATATCAATCAAACTCGCGACCCCTAGATTGATAGTCAGACGCGTAACCGACTGAGCTAATTGGGCCTTGCAAATATGTAGTACGGTATAATTATGAATAAAGTAATATATAATTATAAGATAAGATAAACATTACGAGAAATTCATATGAATTGTAAATACATTTGATATAACTTCAGTGAGAAGGTATACAGACTTTTATTTTAGATGAAATGGTAGAGTAAGTGTAATCAGCAAAAGTAAATTATAAATATAGATCTATAACGTAAAAATATAACAAATAGGAAACAAATGATAGAAAACGGCTAGAGTATAGCTTTATTTTTTGAATCGACGGTCTTTGGTCCTTCAAATTGTAAGCTGATATTTAACTCAGTAGATATATTTTATTTCTATGAAAGGACCAAAGTCATTACCCCTTCAACCGGAGTTCCTTGGTTACGGTAAATAAAACCATGACATTGCAGTGTCATACACCCCAGCTTTCTTACTATAACTTATGCTGATAAGCAGACACAACATCAACAACGCCATCTCAAGATCGCTTACCTCTCACTGCTTAGGTTGTAGGTTTGAGTCTCGCTCGGTCCAAAAACTTTATCTGAAAAAGTTTGCCAGTTACTTGCGGAAGGACTGGTGGTTCTACTCAGATTCATTCTGAGGTCTTCCTCCACCAGTAAAACTGAAAATGCAATATATAACCTGGAATGTGTTGAAACCCCATTGAAAAAAAACAACAAAACAACAAAAAACAACATCATTCTGTCTGTTAAGCTTGTGTAGTATTTGCCTCGAGGATTCATTACTAGGCTGTAGGAATGGTTCTAGCTCTCTTCGCTAGGGACAGTTAATTAGCTGTGATATACAACCAAGCTAACTGGTCAGTTGCTTCTGCAGACAAAGAACCATGTCGGGGCTTTTTACCTTATTAAACAGAGGACTATAGTCGGCTACTTCCTAATCAAAAATGATTTTTTTCCCCAACTGAGGCCAAATAAAATCCCAAAATGGAAAAAAATAAAACATTTGTGTGAATATTTCTTACATAATGGAAAAAAAACCACTGCCAGGATATGTAATATTATTGTAATATCGAATAATTAATCGTTAATTTTTTTTCTCTCAATTTCCCCTCAATTGCGTTTTCTTCCCCCCAATCTTGAAGGTTTGGGCCTCTTCCAAATTTACAGGAAAAAAGCCCTGCATGTGATAATTAAGTTAATGCATAAGATTGCTATGAATTGTGGTACAGGGAGGGAGTCCATGTTTTTAAGCTTAGGATATTACGGACATGATTCAGTAAGATGTCGGCTACTGGAATGGACATTCATTCATATGTTATCAAATACTGGTTAGACATAAGATCTTTCTCTGATATAAACTATTGAATAAGAAATTTCATAAACGATAAAATACAATTTCTCACTTTTCACACTTCATTGATATTTTCAGGCGAAGGGCGGAAGTGATATGCAGACCCACTATATGGAAGTGCGAGGCCTGTTGGGGTCAGTGTTTGTGGTGGAGGTACAATCAGACAACTTTAAACTAGTAAAGGACTCTTTCTATTCTGCTTTAAAGAAAACTGTGTAAGTAAACCTGGCACGATTGATTGAATATTTAGCATCATTTTATGCCATTGACGACTAGCAGATGATCAGTTAACTTAACCACTCTTTTCTGGGAAGGTTAACCAGTACTCGAGCACACCAACTGTACAAGTTGATAACTTTCCCACTGCAATTATTAGTGAGAGACGAATGATAATGAGACACAATGTCATATATTAATCATCATGGAGACTGTATTCTATTTTAACTTGTGACCCCTTGATTGATAGTCAGATGTGCTAGCAACTGAGCTAATCAAAACCTAGCTCTAATTGAAGCAAGTAATTTGCCAAAATTTGCATTGAATCTAACTGCTACATAATTGTCCTTAAAATGAATTTATCAAACCTTTCTTTTATGGTCCTCCGTGGCTGTGTGGTTTAAGACGCTATCTCAACATCACTGACCTCTCACCACTAAGGTTATAGGTTTGAGTCCCCCTCTTTGACAATGGCGTTAACCCCATTAAAAAAATGCAATGGGATTTAATTCTCACTAATCTCCAGAAATGATTTTGGCCATTAGGTTTGTAGCCATTGTTACTTTTGATCTGTTTATCAAATACAAGTTTTATTTTATATTGGATTTTTATAAAACTTTTTATTTTATGTTACAATGTATTTCATAACCATTAGATCTTGGACAATATTAAAAAAAAGTATTTTTTGTCTGCATAAATTGAGTTCTGTTCCCTTTACTTGTCCCTAAAAATACTAAATTACATTTATCTTTAATATTGTTTATCCTCTATTAGGTATTTATTGACTTGATGTTGATTTAATTTATTCGCAGTTGTACATAGAGTTATATATAGAGAGAATTAAAAGTTCTTACTTTTGAGAAATAAAACTACATGTAAATGGTAACCTACAGAGAAACATCTCTTTTGTTGTGTCTGCTCTTGTTGTATGGTGTGTTACCCCACCCAGTCATTATTATTAAACTGATACAGGGTCGACCAAAGAAATCTTCTAGTTCATTATTCAGATCTTTAACTACTAGACTACATTGGGGTTTTGTCATATCTGAGTTCACAGTTAACAAAGAGTTCTATAATAAATACCGGTAGATGAAACTTTTTTGAAAATGTAGAAATTTGGAAGAGTTTCCCAGGCTCTCTCTTGTTTTACACTTTGACACTTTGTAAGATTATAAATGGTTTTCTATGTAATACAATGTGCCACATGGGGTTTAATTCCATTTTCGACACATTACAGGAAATATACATGTATGGCAGCAAGTTTTATTGGTGGTGGAACACTTATGGATAACCCTAAGTAGATTGAAATAAATTCATCCACATAGCAAACTGACTTGTATAACAATTTTGGACTGAGCTTGTCTTTAAACTTATTTATTTTACTTCAATAATGAAACAAGTTATTCTACAAGCCATGCTTAAAGTCTTCCTGGGCTGAACCAGTACTAAGTTTATGTGGAAAAAGTGTCTAGCTCAAGGACACAACACATAGTTATGGGGGAGGATCAAACCTACGACCCTCCGATTCTGGGTTCTATACTCTACCACTAGACCACGCGCTCCACACTGGGTTGGGATCGAACCTACAAATCAAGAGAAGGTAAATAATTGTGAATCAGTGCCTTGGACTTGATTTGAAGATTAAATTGTGTTCATAGATATTAGATATCTCAAGACATAGTACAATGTATGCTAGATGTGCATGAACAATTACAATGTTTACTTTACAGTGGAACTCTCTCAGACCGTACAACATCATGGCAACACTTGTTTGATCAAAAGGGGATAATCACAGTGCCTGTGACCTCTGACATGGATGTCACAAACCTTGATAGATTCTTGGAAATTGCCATAGAGACTGGGTCAGAGGATGTTATTCTGACTGGTGAAAGTAATGACAAAGACACAGAACAGGTCCTTAAGGTAAGGAGGTCAATGAAATTGATACCATCATTTGTTTTTTTATGTCATCTTTTTGAAAAAACTGAAGAGCTATGGTCATGATCCTGCCTGACGGGTGTCCGTAAACAATTGACATTTTCGGCTTCTTCTCAAAAACCGTAAGCTCAATCGTAATGAAATGTTGTATGCAGCTTTCCTTATCTAAGAGTGAATCAAAATTGTGAATTGCATGGTTCCCACCGCCCTGGGGCCTTTGGGGTGAGGTCAAAATGGTCAAGTTCAAGGTAAACTTTAAAAATCTTTTTAGTATAGGAAGCACTGGGAAACAAATGATGAGCATGATTATGGGTACATATGAGTCCTTTATAAATATTGTGAATTGCATGTCCTTTGGACTCACGGTTTGGCACCGGGGGTTGGGGCCTAAAAGTTTTTAGTGCATTCGTAAACAATTGACATTTTTGACTTCTTCACAAAAAACTTAAGCTCAATTGTAACAAAATGTTGTATCCGCTTTGGTACCTAAGGATGAGTCAAAATTGCGAATTGCATGGTCTCCATTCCCTGTGGCCTTGGGGGTGGGGCTAAAACAGTCAAATTCAAAGTAGACTTTAAAATCTTCTTCTTAATATAGGAAGCACTGAGAAACAAATGATGAGCATGGTTATGGACACATATAGGTCTCTTATAAAAATTGTGATTTGTATGTCCCTGGGTCTCACGGTCTGTCCCTGGGGGTGAGGGCCTAAAAAAATTAAAGGTAACCTTTAAAAATCTTCTCATTATAGGAATTATTAAGAAAAAAAATTGTGAGCATGATTATTGATGCCTATGGGTCATTTATGAAATTTGTGAATAACATGGTATGGACCTGGGGGTGGGGCCTACTTTACTAAATCTATATAAGAGAAAATGACAAAAAAAATTTTTTTTTATTTCTTATTACTGAATAGACTTATGTGAAGGGTTTTTGGTGTGATTTGTAGTTGCTGACATGACGGTTAACACCAATGTGAATTTCACGGACCCAACCACCAAAACAGTCAAATTCAAGGTAAACTTTAAGAATCATATAAAACAAAGCACTCAGAAACAAATTGTGAGCATGATTATTGAAGACCATGGGTCCTTTATAAAATTAGTAAATTTTATGTCCCTGAGTCTCACGGTTTGGCCCTGGGGATGGGGCCTACTTTTCTAAATTTATATAAGAGAATTTGACCAGAAACATTATTTCTTATGACTGAATAGAATTCTGTGAATGCATTTTGGACAATCAGGTGACCGTTAAGGCCAATGGGCCTCTTGTTTGATTTTTTAAAAAAAAATCTGTTTTGTTTTTCAGTGATAGCATTGATTGTGTAAACTTGATCACCATCATGTTAGAAAAGTTCACATCACTGACCTTGACCTACTTAAAGAACTTTGTTAATACTTTGGTTAAAATTTTATGGTTAGCTCAGCCTTTTTAGCTCAGGTGAGCTATTGTGATCACTATTGTCCGTTTATCCATAAACAATTACTTTAAATAACTTCTTCTTTAAATACGCTCATCTAATTTAAATCAAACACCACAGGAATGATCCTTAGATGGTCCTCTACCAAAATTGTTAAAACAAACTTGATCCATGCGGAACTCTGATTGTCATGGCAACAGAAGTAAAAGAGCTGGTTTTCTCTCTATGACTATAGTAAAAAGTTATTTTCTGAAACCACTGACCTGATTTCATAATAATTTGGCAGAAATATGTTCCATTGGTAGCCCTATGCCTAGTTTGTTCAAGTTGTTGTGATTTGTCAAAAGATATAGCCACCAGGGGTTTTCTCTGTATGGCAGTTAAAGACATGGCTGTCAGGGGAGGAGCTGGTTTTCCACATATGGCTATAATAAAACTTCAAAACTCTTCATGTCTGAAAGAAATGATCGGATTTCAATATTTTTTGGCAGAAATGTTCCTTAGCTGACCCTCTACCAAGATTGTTTTGATTCGCCAATATACATGGCCACAAGCGGATGGGCGTATAAGGGAGCAGGCTTGGTTTCATCTATGACAATTTAAAGCTTATATAAACTTCTCAATTCTGCTTGAGTCAGTGCTGAGTGTTTTGTATTTTGTAGAGGCGTCATGTTGAGCTGGTAATCAAACCGTCACCTATGTACTCACTACACTACCATCCTGTTTGTTACTTTCAGTTTCACTGTGATCCGAAGATGATAACAACTGTGGCAAAGGAGATAGAGGAAACTTATGACCTGTCTGTGTCCTCAGCCGAGGTTGAATTAATTCCCCATATGTTGGTGATGATAGAAAATGAGGCTGACATCGAGGCTTGTCAGAAGATTGTAACCAAACTGCAATCTATAGACGCGGTTATTAATGTGTTTGACAATATATCTGTGCCGGAGGATTGAGTTTTAAATAAATCTTAAAATGTTCACTATGTTACTGTTGTTCATTTACCAGTTCATGTTTATATATGATAAAATATACATGTAATATATAATTATATAATAAAATATACATGTAATAAAATTATTAATATACAAACATGTATTTAACAATTTGGAATGGATTTATGAAAATCCATTTTATTTTATTTTTTATTCGTAAACAAGAAACCTGCAGTTATGGTAACTGCTTTAAAAAAAAGTGACAGAAAATTGCTATAAACATTCAATTAAATTCCAAATGTACAATTGTTTGTTTTCTATTGGTGTACTTGTTATGATATGAAGTTGTTTGTCCTGAAATAAACAATGCTATTCCAGGATGAAATGAACTTTTGTAAGAACATTTCTAAGGTAGTTGAGTATTGTGATGAATGTATAATAATTATAGTCAACTAGAAAAGATACACACAAAATCACTGAGAATGCACCATTGGCCATTTCCTAAATGGGCCAGCAGGGCTTATGCCGTGGTAAATTGTCCATCGTCCGCCTGTCCACCTGTTGTCCATTCGTCATCCTTCTGACAACCTTTTTCTTGAAAACACGATAGCACCTTCATTTTTCATTGAATCTTAACCTAAACTTGCACAGCAGTTATATAACTACAATATCTCGAATGAGTTCTTAAACAAGCGTGATTCGGCCACAAATGCCCGCGCCACGGAGCTTATAAGCGCATTTTAAGCAACACTTTAAAAAACATTTTCTCTTAAAGTTCAAGGCCTATACCTTAGATATTTTACATGTGGTATTGCATGGAGGTCCCCTGAAAGATTTGTTGAAGTCGGGTTCCTTGGGTCAGTTTTGGGCCTCCACAGGGGCCACTGTTTTACATAGAGTTATATAGGGAAAGTGTTGTAGACGAGATAACACGCTCATTTTACATTGAATGTTAACCAAACTTGCAGAGGAGTTATATAAGATGAGTTCTTGAACCAGCGTGATTTGATCCCAAATGCCCCCACCACATGGCTTATAAGCACATTTTAAACAAAACTTTAAAAGACATTTTCTCTGAAAGATCAAGGATTAGACCTTACATATTTTACATGTAGCATTGCATTGAGGTCCCCTAAAAGATTTGTTGAGGTCGGGTCACTCAGGGTCAAATTTGGGGCCGCCACAGGTGTCACTGTTTTACATAGAATTACCAGTATATAGGGAAAATAGTTGTAAGACAGGTATAACCTTCATTTTTCATCGAATCTTAACAAAACTTTAAATTGCAGTTATGTTACCACAAAATCACAGACAAGTTCTTGAACCAGCGTGTTTTGAACACAAATGCCCACGCTAAAGGTCTTATACCCGGGCTGTGAAGTAGTTTTTATTTTCAAATTTTAGAACATATAAGTATAATACCGTATGACGGTGTCCATGGTATGGAATACTTCTTGTTTAAATTATAAATGGTCATCAGTTGTAGTTTAGGTATACCTGTGTTCGCCCTTAGCGATAAGTTGAGGGTTGCGTGTGCCTATACTAGAGATTAAGGGTCGCATGTGCCTATACTAGAGATTAAGGGTCGCATGTGCCTATACTAGAGATTAAAGGAAGTATATCCGGATTATTCCAATAAAAATCTAAAAACATATTTTTCCCAATTAATCCTGCCTATATAGTACTATACTCACTGTCACTATATGCTCACTGTCACTATATACTCACTATCACTATATGCTCACTGTCACTATATACTCACTATCACTATATGCTCACTGTCACTATATGCTCACTGTCACTATATGCTCACTATCACTATATGCTCACTGTCACTATATGCTCACTATCACTATATGCTCACTGTCACTATATGCTCACTGTCACTATATGCTCACTGTATTGCCGTAAGGGTATCCGTTTAGATATGCCAAAATATTGCACTAGTATTGAAAAAGGATTTTATAACTTGGCCCATGTGTCCAGGTTAGACTAAAATAGATTCCCCACTTAAAAGTGCAACATTTTCTGACTTATCAAATGAGTCACATGACTTCAGTTAGTTTAGATTTGATCCATAATGCTTGTTCCATGTTGTAGAATCTGTTTCATCTGATAAAGAGGTCGAATGATGTTGTCGAGCAGTATTTAAGTGCTGTCTGTTTTTGGAATGGGGATTTCGTTTCAAGTTTACCACTTTGATAAAAATATCAAATTTGTCACGTTTTTACCAAACCATTAGGATGTTATTGATGAGATGAGATGAGATGAGATATTTTGTATCCATTTTAAAAGTATTTTTAGTTTTTAAGATATTGATTGCGTTTTTCTTAATATACTCCCTTCTATATTAATACTATTTTTGTTCTTTTTAACGAACAGAGACAAGCGTCCTCCGCATCCGTTTCATTTTTGAAAGTTTTCAAATTAGAATTACAGGAACCAGGATATGTTCACTGGCTCCGTTACGTAACTAAATTAATGTTGAAAAACACCTGCAGTGTATATATAATGACAGTCAAACATGTTAGTCACTCGAAATTAACTCTTGGAATTTTAAATTGTCCGGGATTTTCTTTATACAAGTGAAGGGACCTCTGTGGCCGAGTGGGGTAAGGCGCCGTCTAAAGATCACTTACTTCTCACCGCTAAGGTCGTAGGTTCGAGTCCTGCTGGCTCCAAAAACTTAATGTGAGAAAGTTTGTCAGTTACTTGCGGAAGGACGGTGGTTATACTGTCTGACTCCGTCTGAGGTCTTCCTCCACCAGAAAAACTGGATATGTCACATATAACCTGAAATGTGTTGAAAATTGCGTTAGATCCCCATTCTTTATACAAGTGTGCTAAATATGTCTCGGTTGAAAATCACATTTCTGACATATGCAAAACGTGCAGAGTTTGACGTATATTTCACACATGTATGAAGAAGGTGTTCTGTGACAAATGAGTGTCACTCTCGTGAGTAGCCTGTCATACATGCTCTCAGTTCTAGTGTCATTGTTCCGATAGTTGGTCCTCACAGCATGCAACTCGTGGTAGATATGATTGTGAAAACTGTGGTCAATCCATAGTCTCGTATTATTTGTATAAGAACCATGGTCAAACCATTATAGGGCTGGTACGACATACTGCACCTCTTTAAGAAACATTTTAAAGATTCTTTATTATGCACCCAGCCGGGCCCGATTAGCTCAGTAACGCGCCAATCAATCAGAGGTCGTGAGTTCGAATCCCCGCCCGGCAACAGTCTCGGTGATGATTGATATACATTTTGTCTCATTATCATTCGTCTCTCATCGCTGATTCAAGTCGGAAACTTATCAGTTACTTGCGGAGATGGAGTGTGCTAAAGTACTGGTTAACCTTATAGGATCCCTGAAAACAGTGGTTATGTTAACTGTTCGTCTATTAGCCCTCGATGGCATAAAATGACGCTAAATACTCAATCAACCAATGATTATGCGCCTCTTGAGCAAATCGGATATCCAAATAATAAAGCTGTCCACTCACGCCTTATTTATCCAGGCTGTTTATTAAAGGGCATGTAGTAATGTACATTTCTTGTTACATAATCGACAGATGACCTGTGTAGTAACGTACATTTCTTGTTACATAATCGACAAATGGCCTGTGTAGTAACGTGCATTTCTTATTACATACTAGACAGGTGATCTGTGTAGTAACGTACATTTCTTGTTACATAATCGACAGATGACCTGTGTAATAACGTACATTTCTTGTTACATAAACGACAGATGGCCTGTGTAGTAACGTACATTTCTTGTTACAAAATCGACAAATGGCCTGTGTAGTAACTAACATTTCTTTTTACATAATCGACAGATGGTCTATGTAGTAACGTACATTTATTGTTACATAATCGACATATGACCTGTGTAGTAACGTACATTTCTTGTTACATAATCGACAGATGGCCTATGTTGTAACGTACATTTCTTGTTACATAATCGACAGATGGCCTATGTAGAAACGTACATTTCTTGTTACATAATTGACAGATGACCTGTGTAGTAACGTACATTTCTTGTTACATAATCGACAGATGACCTATGTAGTGACGTACATTTCAGCAATGTTCTTGTGTGATCATTTAAGGGACACTTTGCAAATTCGCACTTAAAACTATTTCTGAAAAGTATAAATGTACATAATGCAAATATGAAAAAAGACTACCCCAGGATGTTTACAGACTCTTAAGTTCGTTTCTCAGTTTTTTTGAAAGGGGCATAACTATTGTTAATGATTGAAAGGTATTATATGTAACACAGTCGACGGTATTTGTATGACAAATTGTTAAACAAATATTTTATTTTCATATTTTTCATCTATGTGATAAAAATGTAAATGATGGACAGAAAACAACCATAGAACGCTGACATTATGCTTTGAATCCTGTGAGCTCAAGAGCTTAAATACAACTAAAACGCAAGTACAATCCCTATTGTCGGTTATAAAATTGTCAAGATCACTTACCTCTCACCGCTAAGGTCGTAGGTTCGAGTCTCGCTCGTTCCAAAAACTTTGTAAGAAAGTTTGCCAATTGCGGAAGGACGGCGGTTCTACTCAGGTTCTTTCTGAGGTCATCCTCACCAATAAAACTGGACATGCTATATATAACTTGAAAATGGCGTTAAACCCCATTCAAAATTTTTTTTATGGTTTTTAGCTGAGCAAAGCTCATGATAAACAATTCTGATCGATTGTCCGTTATCTGTTCTTTGTCCGTAAACTTCGTGTTGTGTCGAATCATCATTGGATCTTTACCAAACTTATATAACAGCAATATCTCCCACAGGTTCTTGAAATGGCAAAGTTGGAACAATAATGTAAGGAATAATGTTACAGTTAATAGGTTGTTAAGAAGGTTAAGAATACACTATTTCACCATGTGTTCACTTTGACGTATTTTTTCATTTGAACCTGGGGGTCCTCCGTGGCCGAGTGGTCTAAGGCGCCGTCTCAAGATCATTTACCTCTCACCGCTATGGTTGTAGGTTCGAGTCCCGCTCGCTCCAAAAACTTTATGTGAGAAAGTTTCCAGTTACTTCGCGGAAGGACGGTGGTTCTACTCAGTCTGACTCAGTCTGAGGTCTTCCTTCGCCAGTAAAACTGGATATGCCATATATAACCTGAAATGTGTTGAAAATGGCGTTAAACCCCATTCATTTGAACCTTACCAAACTTATAAAGTAAATTTACTTTGCAAATAGTTATATCTTCTTAACAAAACTACCTTTAAGGCTATCGACACTATTCGCAACGCACGAACAAAGTTATCTTCAGACATTTCCTGAAACTGTATCAACCCAGAAGTTTGTATTTTGATCATACGTTTATTTTGGTCAACAGGCTTTTAGATCGCTTGGACACGGCGTTTGAATTAGATGTGTAAATATCGATGTGTTCCATTATTTTTTTAATTATTGATTCATTCTATCATCGTTTTATCTTTATTTCTTGTTAACACAATTTCTCATGGAAAATTAAAGGAACAAAAGCATTAATAAGTCATTATATCTAGATGGGGACACGTTTACATACGCTTTATCAAGCTTGACTTCATGTCCATTCTACCTTATAGTTATAGGATACCCCTAATTTACACACGATACAAGAGCTGTTGTTTAAACCAAGCTATCTAAAGTTTTTCGAAGGCATAATACGACTAGTGGGGCAATATGGTGCAGTAAATTGAGAGAAATGTGCCTTTTTTTTTTAAAAAAGGACCAAACTTTTAAAGACCAGACTTTCAAAATGGCGGGAAATCCAAAATGACCGCTAAATTTTACAAATTTCACGTTTGTCCCTTATATTTACAGGTATTCAGTGTATTCATGACATCTTATAACTGTTCAATGACTTTTGTTATCAAATTGTAAATATTTTTAATAATTTAAATGGTTTCGTTGCGACAAAATATTCTAAAAGAGAAAAAAATAAGAAGGGCTAAAATTGTCAAATTAAGCAAATATTTCTATTATTTAGATATTACTTTGTACATTTGCTCAACGTTTTCATCGACTTTTACAAAAAAGACAAATATATACTTGGATACGTACGATACAATATTGCTAAATAATGCTTTAAACAAAGCAAATGTTTGTAACTATATAGCAAATTAAAGTGGGTGGGGTAAATCAATATGACATTATGTACCAGCATTAGTCCAATGCTAAAACACAGTAAAGATTAAATTTAAGATGTATCCAATTGCTTTTGATATATTACTATGATGTACACAATACATCTTTTGAAATACCATTCGTCAGCATGTTGAAAGACGACCAGATTGGGTCCCATATTTTCCCAATCTGTTTTTAGGGACTTGGAGTGGTGATAGAAAAAGAACTGATAAGCTGTGCGTTTTTACGTTATAGCTGAGTTGCCGATACAAAGGTTGGTCCCCTTTATGTGTGAACAATTCCTTTAAGGACTCGTTTACATTTGAAGAAATGCTTGATGGAAAAAATACAAATCACTTGTGGACGCATCGTGCAGTGGTGAAAGTACCGAACCCATTGCCGGAGGGTCATGGGTTCGATTCCTCCACCACGTATATGTGTGGTGTCCTTGAGAAAGACACGTTTTCTGCTTATGCTTAGTACTAGTTCTACCCATTAAGACTTCGGATGTGATATGTATAAGTTGTAATAACTTGTTTCGCAATCGAAGTAAAAAAATAGGCTTAAACTAAATAAGTATCAAGTCGCATGCCGCGAATGAATGAAAATGCTGACAAGGGACCTCGTCCTCTCTTTATCAAGTTGATATGAAACGGTATTCATACGAGAAGTATCTTCCAGTTTCATACCCAACCCAATTTACACTCGAGCCAGTTGTAAACTAAAATCAATGGCTCATACCAGGATATATGTATCGACTAGCTTTCTATCATAACCTTTCATATACATTTAGTGGCACACCATAGCTGTGCGTGTTTGAAACACATATACTGTCTATTGTTGTACTAGACTGACCAGAAGATATTGAACTAGTTCTGTCTTGTTGTCATCAACCCTAAGGAATGCGTCCCGGAAGTTAGGAGCTTTTGCATAGCTTTAAAGCCTTTCTATGTATCCCGTTCCGTACCGTATATCATGTTAAAGACTACCATGTACATACTCACGCCTACCAGTCTGCTTACATCTGAGAGTTCTCTTCTGATACTTATGGTTTTAACACATTTTAACTATAAATTTGGGATATCTAGACGGTTATGGATTTCAATTAGACTGTACCACCAAGAATAACATAGCTATTGAGATTTCTTAGTTGTACGAAACATGGTTAAAGGATGACTTTAATAACGAAATGGAAGGCTTTAAATATTTTGAATAAATAGAAAATATGAAAATGAAAAATACCAAAAGAAACAGCGGTGGCATTTTAATTTATATTGCAGAGAAACTAGTGTCTGACAGCTTATTTATTAAATCAGTAGATGATTCTGTTTCATGGTTGAAATTCAGTGGACATTTGTTTAATTTTGAAGATGATTTATATAAATGCCTTGTCTATAATTTACGTACTGGAAGTTGTAGAAATTCATTAAATGAAAATGATAACTTTGATTTACTTTGTAATGATGTATTGTACATGTATTTTGAACCTTTGACTAGTAACAAATGAAATTTTCTCTTCACAGGGGATTGGAACGCTTGGGTGGGGAATCGATTAGATTATGTAGAAAATGAAACCATGCATACTTTAAATTTACTGCTTAGCGATTAATAAGAGATACACCGTTACTTAGGAAATCACAAGATAGCACTGTCAATGGAAATGGATTGCGGTTTTTATAATTTTTAAAATTTACTGGTCTAAAAAATATGAACGGGAGGGTAGGGAATGCTGATGATATAGGGAAATTTACATGTGGGGTCAAGTGTAGTTGACCTTATATTATGTAGACAGAATAACGTTACTGAAGTCCAAGACATTGATGAAAATAATAAGCAATTTAATTCTGATTTTTGTTCACCATATTTTAAGACAGATCAAACATTCAAGCGTATCTCGATCTTCGAAAAGGCCTAAACAATCTCGGTATGATGAGAAATGTAAAGTTAAGCAAATAAACTTTTATGAAAATTTAAACTTTTATAGAAATACTAAAAAATAATGAAAACAGAGTAGCGATGACAGGAAGTAGGTCAGAATATATAAAAATGTTACGCAGTAAAATATAATTATGATAAAATTCAGACTAATAAATTAAAAAAAAAAGTTATTTTTTGACAATGCTAAGCAGTACTGGAAAATATGGAAAGACTTATGTAGCAAATAAACAAAATGTAATCCAAGTGCTACAAGTTTGACAGACTATTTTAAATCCATAAACCATCAAGATAGTGTATTTTCCAGCCTCACTGATGATATTTTATTATTTAAGGTACTTAAATGGAGAGTTACATGTTATGTTCGATGAACTAAATTCTAAAATAACTAGGACAGAAATAACAAAGTAATGTAAACAAGTTACGATCAGACCGTAGTGGGGGTCCAGATTTTCTATTAAATGAGTTTTTTTGAGTACGGATAGAATTCATTATTGTATTATGTACATACATTATCTAATACTTAGTACAATAATAGTTATTTTCCGGAAACTTGGTCAGATAGGTTCATTATACCAATTCATAAGAATTGGGGACTTTAATCAAGCTGAAAATTACAGGGGAACTGCACTACTAAGTACGTTTACTAAATAATACACTTGATGGGTGGGCCAACACATATCACATTCATATAGAAGCAAAAACAATGGGGACCATTGATAACATTTTTGTACATTATGGACTTTTTCAACGCTTTATTAATAATAAGAAGAAATTGTAATGCTGTTTTTGTTGACTTTACTAAGACTTTTGATTTACTTATCGAGAGGCGTGATATGGTGAACATTATTAATATGGAGTTAGAGGCAAAATGTTTGCTATAGTGAAATAAATATTATAAATTAATATTAAGTCAAGAGTTAAGTACAATAACAAACTTAGCGGCAGGTTTTTCTTGTTCTGTTGGGGTTTGTTAGCGTGAATCCCTTAAAGTATTCAAGGATAGGGTAAAGACAAGGACTAGGTCAACGTCAACAACTTTAGACACGAACATAAACCACAATCTATACCCATAAACGAACGTAAATGTCTCTTGTGTAATACACTTGAGGACGAATTTCGCTGTACCCTTGTACAAAAATATACGTAATAAATATATTAAACCATTTTATTGTCAAAAAATAACATACCCAAATTCGTAGAACTATTGAATAATGAAAATGTTAGTATAATTCGTAAACTATCCATGTACATTTTTGAAAGTCTAAAAAGGGAATGCTGACGGGCCTATGTCCTTTTGATATTTCAGTGAATGTAATTTGCAAGCTACAAGTTGCAATATCAAAATTACACACAAGGAAGTATGAAATTGCCATTTGAGTAAATGGAATAAACATCGTGCAAGTTTACACACATGGAGTTTAGAAATTGTCATTCAAGTGAATTGAATTGTAATAACCAATTTTAAAGTAAAGCAGTCTGACATATGGCAGATAATACCGTTTATGAATACATTGCATTAAATTATTTCGTCTTTGTTAATTGTTATGACAGGACTGAAGATAGCATATCCGAGCAGTGGTCAGACTATTACACAGTTATCTATGATCGATTCACAAGAAAACAAAAACACAATTAACATTTTTTTATGTTTTATTAAAAAAACATTTCTTTAAAATATAACATTTAAATAAGGAATCTCTTTTTACAATCAACTGCTAGTTTCTACATACTACTTTACGTGCAATTGAACTCACGATGCGGATAGCTACGTATCCTGAGAAATTGTTACAATTAGCCTAATGCAGACGATACCAATTAATTAATACTCCTAGAATGTTTTTTATCTAAATTTCGAAATGTAAACTTATAAAAACTCAATATTCTCATTGATTGACTTCTGATAACGACTTCTGATTGGATGATATCGGAATACAGGTGTACAAAGTTATTTTAAGACATAAATACAAACACGCTCATAAGTTTGCTAGTCATAAATACTATCGTGACGTATGATTCTGTGCCATATATATGTGTATACGCGGGACAATAACCGGAAAGGATGATCCGTATGGTTTGCAGGCGCATTGTGACGTTATAAGCAGACGAGAGTTATGGTCTCGTTGATTGAACGAGACTTGCGGCCGGTGATGTACCTGCTCTTGCAGTTGAAGGCATCTTTGGTGTAGATCTAGATCTAAAACAACAAAATCGGCAAAAATCGTCTTAATTATCTACAGACACTAATTATAAAATAAACATAATTATGACTTGTAATACTGACATTTATATTTGGTCTTTTAATTATATACAGGCACTGGTCGAAAGTTTATGAGAATCAAAAGGAAAAAAAAGTTTCAAAGAGATGTGTCTTATTTCCATGCAGAATCACTAGCACATGATATAAAAGAACAAAGATTATATTCAACATTTTACAACACATGCAAGTTTAGCAGAAACACAACAATAAACCCACCACGCCAACCGGTGTTGATTAACACTGAATGCTACTGTTTGTTGGGTCACTAACATTTATTAGTCATGCGGTAAGAAAGACGGTCCCCAGAGCTTTGAAAAACCTCGCCTGTCACAGAAGGCGATTTTAGAAGTTTATAACGAAGTTAAATATCTGTAGAAAAGTTTCCTGTTTTGTTTTTAATGTTGCAATTCATGTCTGTAAACTATTCACGAGCGATTGAATCGTTTGCTTATTGGGCTGCTTCTGCTCCCGCAGGCGATGGTTGCATTGCCGTGCCGATAGCTTTACGCTGCTTCCTCATATTTGTTCCCATGGCTCTCATTGCTTCCATAAATTGTCGTGGTGGAGGAGGAACCCTTGATTTCCCTTGACCACCACTGTTCTTGCGTTGTTGATTTTGCTGTTGACGACATGGCCGCTGGCATAGATGGTTGCGTAGGTTGTGGTTGCCTATTTCTGTTTGGAAATCCCTGAGGTGGTTGCCATTGTTGTTGGGGTGGTTGAGGTCGATAGTTAGGGGGTGGCTGTGGTTGATAGGAAGTTGGTGGCTGGGGCTGGGGCCTGGGCTGGGGCCTTGGCTGGGGCTGAGATTGAGGCTGGGGCTGCTGCATCATGGCGGCAAGTAGGGCGGGGTTCATTTGATTACCACCTTGTTGCATGGCTCGAAGCATGGCCATCTGCTGCATAACGTTTCCACCACCACCACCTTGTCGCCGCCTGTA
This sequence comes from Panopea generosa, assembly GCA_029582155.1. NCBI lineage: Eukaryota > Metazoa > Mollusca > Bivalvia > Adapedonta > Hiatellidae > Panopea > Panopea generosa. Next base: position 9,645,904 of record CM055909.1, read on the forward strand.
GGAAAAAGGAGCATGCATAGAGAAGGTCAACCAGACACCATATGTTTGACCCTTACTTACTTTAAAAAAATTTTGATCCATGATAATAAGTTAAATCGTACACGAGCAGAGCAGTCCACCTTTGGTGTACATTAAAAAGGATTTGACAGTTTAATCATTGTTTACCGCAGTTGATGTACATCAAAGGGGATTTTACTGTTTAATCGCCATCCACCACAGCTAGCGTACATTTAAAGGAATGTGACTGTTTAATCGTCATCTTCCACAGCTGTGGTGCATTTAATGGGAGTTGACTGTTTAAACGTCATGCACCACAGCTGGCGTGCATTTAAAGACATTTGACTGTTTAATTGTAACCCACCACAGCTGGCGTATATTTAAAGGTATTGACTGTTTAATCGTTATTTACCACAGCTGGTGTGCATTTAATGGGAGTTGACTGTTTAAAGGTCATGCACCACAGTTGGCGTGCATTTAAAGGGGTTTGACTGTTAAATCGTCATTCACCACAGCTGGTATGCATTTAAAGAGATTTGATTGTTTAATCGTAACCCACCTTAGCTGGCGTATATTTAAAGGGATTTGACTGTTAAATCGTCATACCACAGCTGGCGTATATTTAAAGGTATTTGACTGTTTAATCGTTATTTACCACAGCTGGTGTGCATTTAACGGAAGTTGACTGTTTAATCGTAATCGACCACAGCTGACGTGCATTTAAACGGGTTTGACTGTTAAATCGTCATCCACCACAGGTGGTGTGCATTTTAAGAGATATGACTGTTTAATCGTAACCCACCTTAGCTAGCGTATATTTAAAGGGGTTTGACTGTTAAATCGTCTTCCACCACAGCTGGTGTGCATTTAAAGAGATTTGACTGTTTAATCGTAACCCACCTTAGCTGGCGTATATTTAAAGGGATTTGACTGATAAATCGTTATCTACCACAGCTGGCGTGCATTTAATGGGAGTTGACTGTTAAATTGTCATCTACCACAGCTGGCGTGCATTTAAAGGGGTTTGACTGTTAAATCGTCATCCACCACAGCTGGTGTGCATTTAAAGAGATTTGACTATTTAATCGTAACCCACCACAGCTGGCGTGCATTTAAAGGTATTTGACTGTTTACTCGTAACCCACCACAGCTGGCGTGCATTTAATGGGAGTTGACTGTTTAATCGTCATCTACCACAGCTGGCGTGCATTTAAAGATATTTGACTGTTTAATTGTAACCCACCACAGCTGGCGTATATTAAAAGGTATTGAGTGTTTAATCGTTATTTACCACAGCTGGTGTGCATTTAATGGGAGTTGACTGTTTAAAGGTCATGCACCACAGTTGGCGTGCATTTAAAGGGGCTTGACTGTTAAATCGTCATTCACCACAGCTGGTATGCATTTAAAGAGATTTGACTGTTTAATCGTAACCCACCTTAGCTGGCGTATATTTAAAGGGATTTGACTGTTAAATCGTCATCCACCACAGCTGGCGTATATTTAAAGGTATTTGACTGTTTAATCGTTATTTACCACAGCTGGTGTGCATTTAACGGAAGTTGACTGTTAAATCGTAATCGACCACAGCGTGCGTGCATTTAATGGGAGTTGACTGTTAAATTGTCATCTACCACAGCTGGCGTGCATTTAAAGGGGTTTGACTGTTTAATCGTAACCCACCTTAGCTAGCGTACATTTAAAGGGGTTTGACTGTTAAATCGTCTTCCACCACAGCTGGTGTGCATTTAAAGAGATTTGATTGTTTAATCGTTACCCACCTTAGCTGGCGTATATTTAAAGGGATTTGACTGATAGATCGTTATCTACCACAGCTGGCGTGCATTTAATGGGCGTTGACTGTTAAATTGTCATCTACCACAGCTGGCGTGCATTTAAAGGGGTTTGACTGTTAAATCGTCATCCACCACAGCTGGTGTGCATTTAAAGAGATTTGACTATTTAATCGTAATCCACCACAGCTGGCGTGCATTTAAAGGTATTTGACTGTTTACTCGTAACCCACCACAGCTGGCGTGCATTTAATGGGAGTTGACTGTTTAATCGTCATCTACCACAGCTGGCGTGCATTTAAAGGGGTTTGACTGTTAAATAGTCATCCACCACAGCCAGTTGGTGTGCATTTCAAGAGATTTGACTGTTTAATCGTAACCCACCACAGCTGGCGTATATTTAAAGGTATTTGACTGTTTAATCGTTATCTACCACAGCTTGCGTGCACTTAATGGGATTTGACTGTTTAATCGTTATCAACCACAGCTGGTGTGCATTTAATAGGAGTTGACTTTTTAATTGTTATCCACCACAGCTGGTGTGCATTTAATGGGAGTTGACTTTACCACAGCTGTCGTGTATTTAAAGGGAATTGACTGTTAAAACGTCATCCACCACAGCTGGTGTGCATTTAAAGAGATTTGACTGTTTAATTGTAACCCACCTTAGCTGGCGTATATTTAAAGGTATTTGACTGTTTAATCGTTATTTACCACAGCTGGCGTGCACTTAATGGGAGTTGACTGTTTAATCGTTATCCACCACAGCTGGTGTGCATTTAAAGAGATTTGACTGTTTAATCGTAACCCACCTTAGGTGGCGTATATTTAAAGGGATTTGACTGATAAATCGTTATTTACCACAGCTGGCGTGCATTAAATTGGAGTTAACTGTTTAGTCGTTATCGACCACAGCTGGCGTGCATTAAATTGGAGTTGACTGTTTTATCGTCATCTACCACAGCTGGCGTGCATTTAAAGGGGTTTGACTGTTAAATCGTCATCCACCACAGCTGGTGTGCATTTAAAGAGATTTAACTGTTTAATCGTAACCCACCTTTGGTGGCGTATATTTAAAGGGATATGACTGATAAATCGTTATCTGCCACAGATGGCGTGCATTTAAAGGGATATGACTGTTTAATCGTAATTCACCACAGCTGGCGTATATTTAAAGGGATTAAATTATTTAGCCTGCAAAGACAACAACTGTTGCAATTTAAAAAGTAATTGTGATTTTTTTTTATATCAACTTGGATGCAAGTGTAAAATGATTGGAGTGTTTAGTCATGTTATCCCCGAGTTGGTGTAATTATATCTGTTAAGCTACTTGAATGACTAAAGCATGTTATTTAGAACACGTTTAGTACATATGCATTATGTAAAACGATGTCACGATAACATGACTAATATGTTATCTATTTTATGGCATTAGGTCAAACGGAAGACAAAAATCATGCAGTAAGTAAAAAACCTTTAAAGAATTAATGTTAGTATGTCATCTAAATCATATATGTAAGGGTAAAGTGGGGCGGTAGTGCAGTGGATAAAATGTTAACCGCTCATGAATGCTAGAGGTTGCGGGTTCAATCCCCAGCTTGACTCGATGGGCACTCAAAAAACCAACACTCACAAGAGGCCAACTCAAGAGTGGTTCATATAAGCGTTGAGCTTACTTTACAATCGAACTAAAATAAATTAGTATAAAACAAACTTATTTAGAATAACAGGTAATACTACAGATAACAGTACACCAGAGGGTATAGGAATAAGAGAAAAAGTAAGACATAAACTAGTGAAACGCCCAACAACATACATGCAAACAATCTAGGTTAAGTCAACTGAATTTAAATAGTGCACTATTACATGTGAAAACAGCTAGCAGTATCTTGTACATGTATCTCTCAAATAATTTCTGGCTTTTACGAATACAATTTTAGAACATATACACATAAGATATGCGTATTTCAGTCATTTTTACTCGTAATAAACATGTTTTACTATTGAAAATCAATGAAGTAAAATGAATTTTACAGGAAAAAATGGCAAAATCAATGGAAATTTAATATTGCCAAACTAGAAAACACGTTGATATTTTGTAATGATTTTGAATAGGATTAACATATTGCGATAAAGCTTTCAGCATTTTTATTATAGTTATTTAGTTTAACATAAATCGAAAATATGTAAAACGATATCGAGCCGATTCAGAAAAATGAAGTATTTTATTTACCACAAAAAACGTTAAACTGATCAATGTAAATCACGTACCGGTATGCTTAGGCAGCTATGCTCTTGACACAACAAATACCCAATCCATTCAAGCATTAGTTTAAAAACAATTGTCATTTAAAACTGCCGCTGTCTCACGTTATCTTATATATACTGAACGGAATAGCTAACCCGCCACTTTTGTATATCTAATATCTTGTAAAAATATGGAGTAGCGCTATCAAAATTTGTATATGACATTAACAGACAGGTATGTATCTTTACTTAATGTTCTTTCCAATTCAGGTCCAAGTTTCAAGGATTGCTTTGATATGTTTTGAGAAAACAAATCAGCTACATAAAATGTTAGGTGATAGGCTAGCTGTTCCGTTCAATATATAAACTTACAGTTAATAGAAACAAAACTATTTCACCCTATTGGTGAAAAAAGATCCCAGGTGCCCTCTTATTTCATAAACACTTACATGCTTTATTGCTCTAATTGGACAGTCTTTAATTGAATTGTTGTCTATCGAAGTTAGTTTTCCAAATTTTATTTTTATGGCCGCTATGCAAGACTAATGAACGGCGTTATTGGTTTGATCTTGGTCATTTTAGAAAAGCAAGCATTTAAGATGACCCAGACTTTTTCTTTTTAAATATTTACACCGGAAATGACGTACCTTCCACCTCTGCGCATAGCTGACATCATGTTCATCATATTACGCTGCATTGGCATCGAGACGGCAACGCATGCATCCTCGGCACAGATAGAAACTCTCTGGCGTGTATGGAATTTCTGTGTTCTCACATATCGGGAATCCGCATTGAGGTCGTGGACACATAGACATCATCAGCATTGGGTTGACACCGGGCTGTAACACAGAAACATTACAAGTGTTAAAACTTAGTACCTGAGCAATCATACATGTAAAACTTAAGTTGTGATTTTTATTCCAGCAAAATAGATTTTTCTCAATATTTCATTAAACCATGTATTTTATTTTAATGTTTCGCTACGAACACATGCATTTTGACAAGAACTTGATAAATTAGAATCTTCATAGAAAACATGATATATTAAATGTTTGCTCGGTGCTGTGTTAAAGGATGTTGCTCACTATGGCTGGTGATATAGTTTATGCACATCCTGACTGTTAACTATAGAAATTAAAAAATATATGCGTAAACTATAGAAACAAAAATAAAATAGGTTAACTACAGAAAACAAAATCTATATATACTATAGAAACAACATTGTTTATATTATAGGAAAACCATAGTGTATACTAAAGAAATATAGAAACAGCAATATCAGTATCATAGAAACAACATGTTGTATACTATAGAAACACCATTAAGGAAAATATAGTAAGAACAATATGTTTATAATAGGAACAACATGTTTACAATAGATACCAGATTATGTATACTATCAGAAAAACAATATGTTAACTATAAAATCAACACTAGGGATACTATAGAAACAGCACTAGGTATACTACAGAAACAAAACTAGGTATACTTCAGAAACAACACTAGGTATACTACAGAAACAACACTAGGTATATTTCAGAAACAAAACTAGATATACTACAGAAACAACACTAGGAATACTACAGAAACAGCACTAGGTATACTACAGAAACAAAATTAGGTAAACTACAGAAACAACACTAGGTATACTACAGGAACAACACTAGGTATAATGCAGAAACAAAACTAGGTAAACTACAGAAACAACACTAGGCGTACTACAGAAACAACACTTGGTATACTACAGAAACAAAACTAGGTATACTACAGGAACAAAACTAGGTGTACTACAGAAACAAAACTAGGTATACTACAGAAACATCATTAGGTATACTACAGAAACAAAACTAGGTATACTACAGAAACATCATTAGGTATACTACAGAAACAACATTAAGAAGCAACATTATGTAGATTATAGAAACAAAAATATATATACTATAGAAGATAACAATATGTTTACTACAGAATTAAAAAATATATACTATAAAAACAAGAAAACGGTATGTTAACTATAGAAACCAAAATAATATATATAGTATATAAAAATTAAATTATATACTATAGAAACAATATTAAGTATTTTTAGAAACAAAAAAAACAACAACACTTAAACTGTAGAAAAATATGTATATTATATATACACAATAACAAGTAATCTATGGAAACATAAAGTTATATATACAGATATACTGCAGAAGCAACACGCTTTACATACTTCAGTATCATGTTTTTTATAGATAGTTTTTATTTCCAATATCCAATAGGCACACAGGCCCATCTGGTACATAATGTACTATAGAAACTAAACAATATGCATACTCCAGTAACAATATGCATACTCCAGAAACAATATGCATACTCCAGTAACAATATGCATACTCCAGAAACAATATGCATACTCCAGAAACAATATGCATACTCCAGAAACAATATGCATACTCCAGAAACAATATGCATACTCCAGAAACAATATGCATACTCCAGTAACAATATGCATACTCCAGAAACAATATGCATACTCCAGAAACAATACGCTGGCATTATTTACAAACACCACCTAGCCAGAGAGAAGCTCCCAAGGACTGCCTGCACTAAATGTAATTAAGCCGTGCAATACGTACCAGGCCGTCTCTCTCAAGCTGGATTCTGTCGTTTGGCGACGTCACAGCGTCCATAATTCTCTGAGAATGTTGGTTCATCTGTACAATACTCCAGAATTGTGCCTGTTGTGCTGGGGTAGCTCCTGTTAAAAAGCAACAACATGGTTTGGTTAATTTTTCAAGTGTCCTTGTTTATAATATATTACTTTAATGTACAATACATTTAACACATTTTTTTTTATTTTATTCTTCTTTTGTTGCAGTTTTTCCGGAGCGGGTTGGGTATAATGGGGTATATGTATATTATACTCAAATTAAAACGCCTTGTGTTAGCCAATATACACATAAAGGGCAAAATTTTAACCATTTTGTATGCACTTCAGAATTTGCATACAGACTCCTATCAATGTTTTGTTTTTCTTCACATCCACAAAAAGATAAAGTTATGCATGTTAAAAAAAGGGAGCAGCTCAAGTGGTGTTCCGCTAGTTTTACAAATATGGTTAAACAATCTGTAAGAATACAAACTGAGAATTTTTCTGAAACTGACAAAATTTAAACACATCTGGCACGTTTTGTCATAAATTATCTCATATGCCAATAGAATGAATTCCTTGCTGCTATTTTCATTTAGATGTTCTACTTTCTCAGCCAATAAAATGGCTCAGATTTTTCAAAATAGAACATTCCATTTTACATAGGATGCCATAACCGTCAGTAGATGTCGACCTACTATATATAGTATTTCCTTAACCAATGAAATCGCTCCGGAAACAAGAAAGTAGATTGAAAGCTAAGCCGGTAAGAAGTTACATGGGAGTTTCTACTGGTGTAGGAAATACCATATAACTGCTAACCTATACATAGATGTACGTGTACATACTTTTCATAAAAAAAAGGCATAAAGATACTAACATGCCGTGTTTAGAATGACATTACTTTTTTTACTATTGTTCACCGTGAAACTAGTTTAATGTTTTAGTGATAGGAATCGTTCGTTCACTGTTTTGTATGTCATTGTATACTAGTTATTTATATATAAGTATTTAATGCAATTGTATATGCTTATTATATGCTCTCCAAATATGGAGGAAATTGAAAAGTCTTCATTTTTTTAAATTTGGTAAATTTTAATAGTGAATGAAACACATTTTAAAACATAAGGTGATATTTTATAAAAATCAATAAAGCGAAATTCAATAAATGGTCTATACCTGAACCGGAATCTCCAAGCATATCAGCTAAGTTGGAAGCCATGTTGCTTCCTCCTGCGTTAGGCGCCTGTCCTCCCCTTGCAGCCTGACCGCCACTAGCGGCTTGACCTTGGTTGTTATTCCTGCTCAACATGGACAACAACGCTAAAGTTTTCCATATTCATACCACCGCCACCTCCACCGGCATTGCCACCTTGTGTCATCATATACAGTTGCATGGGGTCCATGCCACCGGAGCTCGAACCGCCGGCAGTGCCACTAGCTACCGCCGCTCGCTCCGCCCCCGGAATTTTGGTTTTGTAACATTTGCATCATCAGCATATCGCTAAGCTCCATACTACCACCACCACCACCTGCAGCACCCATACCGGGCAGACCCGACATTCCGGACATTCCGGACAAACCGGCCATCATAGACATCGGAATTTGGCATTGTCCTGAAATAAAATGTTCGTATGGTAACTCAAATTTACTCGGTATATCTCCAATAAGGATCGTTGCGCGTTTGTTAAACACCTGATTTGTTAGTTTATGTATAATTTGGTGTTTATAAATAGATAGATTTATTTTGATAATATCTGTATGGCAACAACATGGTGCATGAACGATAAAACAATAATAATATAGAAATTACCATAACGATACACACATATAGGCCGTGAAATGCACACGGATATGAAGGATTACTGCCATTGTGATCCTTGAATATTGATGGCATGCACTAGAAAGTCATGTAATTGTTAGCTGTCATTGTTTAATATATATCACAGTAATGAGTTAAACAGTATATCACAGTTGATAAGTTAATTGTCTTTGTATATCTTTGCATACTGTAAAATATCACAGACAATTTTTTTTTTCATATTTCATATAATGTCGTTGTTATCTCATAAGTATTTTGCATCATTTATAAGGTAAGTTTGAACAGTTAAGAACACCCCTACAACCAACGGAAAAAACAACAGCAAAAACAACAACAACAATAATCTAACCTGAAGCCACGAAAGGGGACGATTAATGGTCTATATTTTCACTTGATAATTTATTTGGCGCTGAATATTATTTTCGACCGACCGCTGACAATTCTATCACATTGACATTATTAGTTTGATGTTGTCCTATAATCTCAGCCAATAAAATCGCTCAAATTTCTTAAAATAGAACTTTCCCCTTTACACAGAATGTCCTGGTCGATATTGACCTACTTCCTCAGCCAATGAAATCAACACAGAACCGAGAAAGCAGATCAACATCTAAACCGGGTAGAAAAAACATGGCGTAGAAAATTCCATAATCTTCTGACATATACATACACTATTACCCAAATAAAAGTGCCAAAGTTCACTAGTTATATCTATTTCGTGATCAATTTCATTTTAAATAATAATAATTAATATGGTTTTTAACTGATTTAATATTATTATAATTACAATCATTTTACGAGCTAACATCTTTTATATACACTTTTTTATACTTAATGTATTTAATATAAATATAATATAATTTTCATACGAAAATTATTTTACTGGAAATCGAAACAACCGAGTACAAATAAATTGCTCAAGGTCTTCACGGATATTTCCTTAGCTTTTTGCTGCATATTTCCACCAAACTGGTATGTTACGTGTTACGTGTTACGTGTTACGTGTTGTATTTGCGATGTATGGATATATTAAGACATGCAGTTTAAATATAAGTTGAAACTTACACCTATGTAGTTACTGACTACGTGAGATATTGCTGTTGTTTTTTTCCTCAAATTCACAATGCAAAAATTAACGACACAAATAACCAAAGAGACTGTTAAGAGAGGAAAGCCCAAGGAAACAACAATTCTAGGTGCAAGTTTTTTTTAAGCTTTTTAATAGAAACTAATTTTTTAAGAAAAAAAACAACAGGTGACGTAGTTTATCATTTTAACCACGTGACAGCAGCTGTCATTTTTCGTTCATGCAGACGATGTGTTTTTGTTATTCGTGAAAAAACCTGACAAGTCTGTCAAAATTGACATTAGGTCTACGTCACTTTTTATGATTAATGTAGATATCACTTGAACTCGGACAGCTTTACGGGGGCACTGTCAGAATAATAACTATTATTGTTGTAGCGGTAAAGCGCTGAATCCGTCTGCTTCAGTGTTTTAAAAAAATAAATGGTCACAACAGATTTCTTCCGGAACACGTATTAGTTACAAAACATCAGCCACCACATAGTACCAAATCTGTATTTGTCAGACAAAACTATACCCTCTCCGATAAAATTAAAAAAATTTGTTCGCCAGAAATCACAAAATAACAATATATATTTCCATATGGCCTACAGACGCTTGCAGTGTTAGTTTTCAACTGTCCACGTTGTGCTCTAGTCAGTGTTTACCAACGTTATGCTTTTGTATTTACCTACAATATGTTTCTGTATTTACCACTAATTTGCTTCTGTATTTACACACATTATGCTGCTGTATCTGCCCACAGTTATCATGATATATTCAACCGCATTTTTATGTTGTATTTAACCGCATTTTGATGTTGTATTTACCCCAAATTTTGATGACGTTTTTATTGCATTATGATGTTGCGTCAAATTTATCTAGCTTTTACGGAACTTATGAACACCCCCCCCCCCCCCCCCCAAAAAAAAAAAACACACAAAAAAACACCCCCAAAACAACAACAACAACAACAAAAAACAAAACAAAAAAACAATCGTCATTGTGATTGGCTGCTTGCGGAAGGATATAATCGGCACTACTTTAACGCCTACAAAAATGTCCCGATATGAGTAACAAATAAACAATAGACATTGTTGTATAAGAATAACTGTTAAAGTAAACCACAACTATGTAACGAACAAGCACAAACAAAAGAAGTCAGTTCTTATTAATGACATCATGCAATAAAATTAGATATACTAGATGAAAGCAAAAAATAGATCCTTGGCAGATTGCTTCCGTGATATGAGACGTTTGCCATCGCTGCAAGTTTTGGTTGACCATATATAATTACCAAAGTAAAAATAATATTGCATATAATGTATGTATGTATGTTGCAAATAATAAAACAACAGCTGTTTTGTTTGGAGATTCAGAATTTTAATTCAGCCAAAGTGATTTTTTTTCATTTTTATGCACACACGTTTTTGAAAGATTAAATCATGTATTAATTACTTCATTTTTACTATTTTTAAAAAAATAAATCACATAATAATGATTTGGGTGGGCAAACTTTAACAAAAAAATAATAATGGATAAAATGTTTGAATTTGTTTTACGGAAATGTGTTTTACTATCTATTTAATATGTTTCAAATGCCTACATTAAAATACCATGACAGCTTTACCACACATTTAAATGTTTGCTACTATGATTTAGGCAACACCATATTTGCTTTCAATTTCCCCATTTAAAGTCAGATTTTGCTAATGTTGTGACCAGTGAATGTTACGTCTCCTCTGGTGGAGATATATTTAATTTAAACTTATTTATTTTACTTCGATTTTGAAACAAGTTTTTACAACTTATACAAATCACGCTCGAAGTCTTCCTGGGTAGAACCAGTACTAAGCATATGCGGAAAAAGTTCCAAGGACACCAGATATATGATCTAACCAAAGACCCTCCGGTCCTGAGTCCGATGCTCTATCACTGCACCACACGCTCCACATAAATTGGCTTATACATATTTGAAATTAAAACAAGAATATAATTTGAAACATTCTCACTATAGTTAAAATGTATTTTTGTAAACACATATGTTACAAATGTAACAAGGTAAACATAGACCTTTTTGTCATATACCATAAGGTAAAATATTAACTAAAATCCTCTCCACGGCTATGTGTGGTGTCCTTGAGCAAGACACATTTTCCGCATATGCTTAGTACTGATTCTACCCAGGAAGACTTTGAGCGTAATTTGTATAAGTTGTGAGAACTTGTTTCACAATCGAAGCAATTTAGTTTAAACTAAATATTAAAATGATATTTGATTTATGTGTTTGTTTTAGTATGTATATAAAAAATGAATAACTGTTTAAACACCAACGCAATCTAAACAACAATATATCATGGGTGCTGTACTAATTGTCATGATCAATTTAACATACAAATAGAAATACAAAATATATATTTAAACAGCCATTTTATCACTATATTGAGATACTAATACTGTTTCATCTCAAACTAAGATTTATTGAATATACATGTTTCCCCTTACTATTTACACGAAACAATCAATTATTTTTAACATTTGATAAACAGTTAGTCTTTACTTTAAGATAATATGTTTTAAAATTGTTTAGAAGAATCTGTATGAGTGAGCATAGAGTTTAAACATATTTTAATGCAATATAAACACACATTACAATATATATTATGCATATAAATCAAATACAGTTTTCGGCAAAAGGGTTTGATCATTTGCAATGTCTTTCAGCTAATTATCTTAATTTGCTCACGTCATACTTGAAAATTGTTTTATCAAACCTAGAAAAGATCATGACTTGTGTAATCTTAAAAACTGTTTTACAATAAAAAAGTAAAATTTACAAATAAAAGTACGAGTCACGTACAATTCACAAATACGGCCCACAATATAGTTTACTGTTATAAAGGACATTAATTAAATAACAAAGAGTCAAATATGATAAACTCTAGTCAGGGTGTAAAGAGAATTACAGATAGTCAAATATGATAAACTCTAGTCAGGGTGTATAGACAATGTTACAAATAGTCAAATATGATAAACTCTAGTCCGGGTGTAAAGAAAACTACAGATAGTCAAATATGATAAACTCTAGTCAGGGTGTAACGACAATACCCCAGATATTATTATTATCATAATATTCAAATAATAGCGTTTAAATGATAAAGTAAGAAAAGAGCAACAGTTTACCTTGATGGACGAACAATCCTACGGTGATGCAAAGTACAGTAAACATGATGGCGCCACGGACAATCCAAGATGTAACTGCGACGATTGTCTGACTATTCCCGTCTTATAACATCGCCTAATTACATATGCACATCACCTACGTTACGCATGTCATGTCAATGATGACGTGTCTGACTGAGCCACAGTGATAACGAAAGTCTGTATCAACCAGACGCGTGATTTAGGACAACACTAGTCCGTGCAGTTCACACAAAGTTCGACACCTGCATTTTTTTGTCCATCAGTTAATATTTATGGGTATGTTTTCGTGATGCATGTCAATATAACGACAGTGTTTGTTTATAACTAGCATATTTGCGTCAATACCATAGAAAGACGCATTACTAAATTAAGTAAACATTTACCAAAAGAATGTCTGGGTTATATATTTGCACAAAGGCCAAAACATATAACATGGTCATATGGAAAGCAGAATAGAACATTGAAGATTTAGAATAACTTTATTTGATTCAAATTTAGCTAGCCTTATTTTAATATGATTTGTGGTTTTATTTTGTACCGTATGTATCGTCCCTTTACTGGGCAATGAAAGAAAGGACATCCGATAATAATATCATACTCAAGTTATCAATTATCATATTTATGCTTGAACTGATTTGTATGTATGATAATGTGAATAAATAAAATATGTTTAAACCAAATTATCTACATGTATTATATTTCATGTTATGATGGGGAAGAGCGAGGCCGGCGATGTAAACTCACATAATGCAGTTTTGTTGTTGACCAATCCAAAGCAGTGACCACATGTTGACACTTATTCTGTATCTATCTATTATCTATTGTGATCTTTCTTATATACTGGTTATGTTTATGATTTTGGGATGGCTGTGTCTTTTGAATGCTACATCTTCTCAATAGCAAGTGTTTTATTAAATCGTTTAACATTTTAACATGATGCCTCGAAGGGTATGTTTACATGCTTAATTAAACAGGCAATGCTGTTCTTTCTGCTAATTAAGAAGAATATGACCAAAGTTACATAAACATTATTAATATATATGGCAACAGGGGTCGTCTCCTTGTAACGGTAAACGGACAACGGGTGTCGTCACCTTGTAACAGTCAACAAGCAACAGGGGTCGTCTCCTTGTAACTGTCAACAGGCAACGGGCAACGGGTGTCGACACCTTGTAACGGTCAACAGGCAACAGGGATCGTCTCCTTGTAACGGTCAACAGGCAACGGGGTCGACACCTTGTAACGGTCAAAAGGCAACGGGTGTTGTCACTTTGTAACGGTCAACAGTCAACAGGGGTCGTCTCCTTGTAACAGTCAACAGGCAACGGGAGAAGTCACCTTGTAATGGTCAACAGGAAACAGGGGTCGTCTCCTTGTAACGGTCGGCAGGAAACAGGGGTCGTCTCTTTGTAACGGTCAACAGGCAACAGTGGTCGTCTCCTTGTAACGGTCAACAGGCAACGGGGGTCGTCTCCTTGTAACGATCAACAGGCAACGGGGGTCGTCACTTTGTAATGGTCAACAGGCAACGGGGTCGTCTCCTTGTAACGGTCAACAGGTAACGGGGGTCGCCACCTTCTTTGTTACGGTTAAAAGGCAACGGAGATCGCCACCTTGTTACAGTCAATAGGCAACAGGGATCGGCACCTTGTAACGGTCAACAGACAACAGTAGTCGTCTCCTTGTAACGGTCAACAGGCAACAGGGGTCGTCTTCTTGTAACGATCAACAGGCAACAGAGCTCGCCACCTTGAAACGGTCAACAGGCAACGGGAGTCGTCTCCTTGTAACGGTCAACAGGCAACATGGATCGCCATCTTGTAACGGTCAACAGGCAACAGGCAACAGGGATCGTCTCCTTGTAACGGTCAACAAGCAACGGGGGTCGTCTCCTTGTAACGGTCAACAGGCATCAAGGGTCGCCACGTTGTAACGGTCAACAGGCAACAGGGGTCGCCACGTTGTAACGGTATGTAGTAAAGTCCACAGCAGAGATATACCTTTAGTACAACAAAACAGGTTAGCCTCGGTGTTATCAAAAGGTCATTCAGGAGACCACGTGCCAACCTACCACATGTCGTGTGATGTGAATTGACAAATGTCGAGGTCATGCCCGTGTTAATGGTCAAGGTTATAGGTTATCGCCAATGTGGGGGTCAGTGTTATGGAAAGAGCTAAGGTATGTGGTAATTAATTCCATCTGACCTTATTTTAGGACAACTACCATGTGGGTACATCGTGAGGATACTATGGGTATGCGTTGTCTTGTTATAATTTGACTACTGGAGTTATTCTGAATAAAATACATTAAAATATAATGATTGAGTCTACTGATTAGGAGTAATGAAGTATGCAATACCTCTCAAGTCTCCAAACACCATCTAGAGCAGTATTTTATTTTCGAATAATACCGAATAAGTTTCATGATTTCAAGGGTTTCGAGGCAATAACAATACCGATACATGGTATAGACCGTCACATAATACGTACGGTTTATGTTGCCACATATAGTAGTTAAACATATTGTGTATATGTTTTTCTGTTTGGATTGTATTGTTTATGTTTCATATATGTATAATCTAAGGTGAAACTATTGGCAATTCCTATCTAGATTTGTGCATGAAATTACAGTTACTTAAAGTAATGGAACACGTGCTTGCAAAGATTAATACAGAAAATTGATGGATCTAGCGAGTGATGGTGTGGTTCTTGTTAATGTATTATAATAATAGGTTGTCACTCAGGTAATACGAATAACAACCAGACAAAAATGTTACAATACTGCAATCCAAAGCATAATATATAACTTACGCCGAAATGTGTTCACCGTTTACTGTCGGTGAATGACAACAGGAGTTAATTATGATGTTGGACATAACTGCATTTCTTTGTAGTTAATTGATATATAAGTAAATAGCTAGATTAAATTATAATAAAGTATACACTACATTATATCCACTGTCCGAGCAATCCAGTGTGACAGGGACATTCAATATGTTTACGCCGAATAATTTTTTTCACAGGCCACCTGTTTCTTTTTACTTTGCAAGCAAACCAACAAATGCGTCTTGCCAATATAATTGCATATTTAATACGTGTGCAGTCTATTTGTGGTGTTCTCAGAAAATTTCATCTAAAATGAACGATAAGTTAAATACATAACATGAGGTCAGTTAACTATCGTTCGTATTTAACTGAAAATGAAATTAAACTAAACATAGATGAAGATTTGACATGCGATATATATATATACGCATATTTAACGACTCTGATTTTAATTAGATCAACTGATAAAAAACTTTATATATATGAAAAATATATTACAATTTTAACAAATATATTGATATGATATGATATAAAATTGATGTAATTTTATAAAGTGCATAGAGGGATGATTTCCCATCCCGACCCTTCTCCATCTATCACGGGGTGATTATAATGGACAACCATTTGGTGATTGGAATTTAAAAAAAAAGAAATAAAAAGATAAAAAACGACGTATTTCAAACAGAGAAATGCGTATTTCTGGACAACACTATTTTACATTTGCATCCACTTAATTTGTATACAATTAAATATAAAATGTAGATAAATGTTTATTTTGTAAGGTAATGTGTCGTGCAGTAGCTTCACGGTAAATGTGAATTAACATAAATCATCACATTAACTTGCCAGCAGAAAACAACATGCTCTTGACATGTTTTAAACTCGTAGTTGAAGATGAAACTCGACCAAGCTGTGAGCATTTATGGTCTTCATTAATAATGTCATTTTAAACTGCACAGAATGATTTCTAAACAGGAAGCAGCGCTTATTATGTATTGTTTTATATGTCGTGTAGATTCGTATATATTCTCAGTATTTTTATTAATCTTCGCAAACTATTATACATAACTGACGTTGCTCGTTTTGATACAAAATGACCATGTATGTTTCACTGATATACAGTGTATTAAAATATCTTAGACTGTGACACACGCATTGAAAACAAGAAGTGATTCCGTGGTTTAGTCACAAAATGGCGGTCATAGATATTCCAATTATATTCCACAGATGACGTCACTAGTTTGATCTGCATGGATACCAAGGTTCTTTGGCTAACCAGTTGTTACAGAGCGTGTGGTTAGACGGCATGGACTATTTGAGCAGAAGCATGCCTCTTCGTATTATGTTTTGAATAAATAAATATTTCTAAATGTTACATAGTTTGTACAGTTTCGTCCTCAAGTTACGTTTTAAATCTCAGAATTAAGGCTAACATAAGTATATATTATACAAGAAACGGCTGTGTAAATATATCTTGAATTCACCAAATCACGGTGGTGAAAAGTCAAAGCAACAAAACTGCGATGATAAAAAATCGGAACTACGATGGTGAAAAGTCGAAATCATTTCTCATACGCATTTAAAGATTCCCAACAGTTTAATGAGTCTAAATATGAAGTAAATTTAATAAATATAAGGACAGTTATGTGATGCACAGCTTGATAAGGTTTAACACACAAATTTTTGAGACGTTCTTAAAATAAGGGTTTGCAGTACTCGAACATTCGCACTCAAAATTGATGCTACCCAATTTTGTATTAACTTTCAAAGCTTGTTTTGTTCATGAGACTTTTATCCATTTTTAAATGACTATGCAAAATCAAATTATGGCAAAACAAATTAGGCTAGTTACCTATCTACATGAAAAATACTGGATCAGAGCACAGCAAACAAACACTTTTTTAAGGATGACCTTGTATTGTTATATACTATATACAGACTTTAACTCCGTTTTCGGCAACAAGTATAGCCAAGGAGATAATGTATAAAAAACATAGGAAAGTTGTATTACATTGAGTTGTTTGTTTTCTGTTTTTCTTTTTTTTGTGTGAGGGTGGGGGAGGGATAGAGAAGAGAGTTATCTGGAATTCACCGTTGATAAGTCTTAATATTTCTTCACAGATTATCAGATATATCATATACTATTTAAGGGAGAATATACCTTTTAAAATATTTTCGATATCAGTGGTATATTTGATATATAATGAAACTAGAAGTCATTTCGAATATGAATATGCATTTTTTCTACGGTAAATATAACATATATTTATATGTGACGTCGTGAACATGGCCATGTTCGACCTTTTTGACGTCCCGATTTATAGCAGCAAGATCGCGTATTTTTCGACCTCATTTGAGTTATACCTAATGTACATAATCGAAACATATATCATCACGTACACATAACAATGGAATGACCAATTATTCTGATAGAAGTATCACACGTAATAGTCTGGGACCATCGGCACATTGACGTGTGACATATACACATGACGTGGGCTACCAATTAGAAACACGGTATATAAAATGACACCTCAACAGCCAAACGATAACTTGAACAACACGAAGCTTAATTAGTCCCTATGTCAGTTGAAACTGTCACTTGCCGCAGTCTTCCACGTGTGATTGACACCCATAAAAACTA
>CM055909.1:9669139-9681639 GCA_029582155.1 Panopea generosa
ATAGACCTGATTATGAGATATCAGGTTCTGGTGTAGACTTAAATAAGTTTTGGAGGAAGTGGGGTGGGAGTGGGGGGGTGGGGGGGGGGGGAGTGCGATACTGGATGCACCCGTAAACAAGGTTTATGCAAGGTCAGATTTACTAATTACCGCTCCAGACAAGGTCACGTTTTGCCAATTATTCCGAGTGTATAAATATGTAATGTACTATAGATGATATAATCATTCTATATATTGAATTTATTTTATGCTGATGCTAAATATAATGTATGCATGAATCATATTTCCGTATCGAAAACTACGTTGGACTCGGTTGAATAAATACAAAATTAGTTGTTTGAAAAGTGTCGAGGCGGAAATTTTCAGATTTGAAGACTGCTCCCTTGTATTATGTTATTTTTGTGTGATATACATTGTTCTTGTTTCAAGTCGAAATAAAACATTGTATTTTCATTAAAATAATAGAAATTTGGCATAACCTGACAGTGTATTAACGAAATAAATTTATAAAACAGAAAATCAGGGCAATCTGAATGGATATAAAAATTAGGTTGAAAACTAAATCAGTTATCCGATAAAAGTCATAGTAGAAAAATAGCTTCATTATGTTATCGTAAAGGTATTATGACATAAATAACAATGTCTAGTTTAACTTGTGTTTTTGCTGGAAAAATATATGTCGCCGGTGTTAACTCGACCCGATATGTCGGGGGTAGGTGTGGGTGACAATATAAATTAGAGTTCTCATCTTCATTTATTCATTTCATCTAATCTAATCAATCACTTTCTCTCTCTCTCCGATCTGATTTGATCTGCAATGCAAAAAAATACATTCACATTCATATCAAAACATTTACATACATATATATATGTGATGGTGTGTAATGAGCATATCAAAAATATAAACAATGCTGACATTTACAATAATTTCCTATGTAGGTTTATATTGTTTGATATGTTTCTGTTTGCTTGTATTAGATACATGAAAAATGTAATTTGATGAATCAAAAGCAGTCCCCTTCGCGTATGGTCATTTTGGCGGTGATCAACACTGCAAATATTGATCAGTACGACATACGCAGTGCTCTACCTTTGGCATAAATTCCGACTGAAAATAAATTTATTACATAACAACATTTTGTTGATGTGAATTTAAAGTTATATTGAAGTCGTCCATTTTTATTTTTCTTCACTTATGATAAACGATATCACTCTAAGTAATAAATATTTGCCAGGCGAAAAAATACTGAAAAAAAAACAACTGTCCTTTGTATGACCGTAACAAATGATATATTTAACATTAAATAACCATAGCAATTCACATGGTCAGTATTAGGAGGGCAGATGGCATGACTAGGAGTTGTCGCGCCGGTATTGGCATCAAGTGATCATATACCAGCCGAACTTGTTAAAAAATAATAAAAAAGAAAGGTCATCAAGCTGTCTAAATTTCGGGTGCCACATTTAGCTTTTTCCAAATCCTGGAAACCCAACTTCCGTGGTTTTGGTATTAAGAAAGGTCTTAATTGTCAGTTTGAGTGGTAAACGTTTCTTTTTAAAATTTAAAAGAAATTAAGACATTTTTACCTTAATAGTTATTTTTTTGTGGTACTTTTCTCATTGTTAACCTATATTTAAAGTAAGAAATAAGAACTTCTTTAAATATCGACATGAAATTTATTTTAATAAAAACACTGATGCAAGTAACTCCGGTTTGGACGAATGTATTTGGTAAAATGGCTAAAATGTATGACAAGCATTTCTCTTCCAAAGGCGAGTGGTGAAAACTTTAAAAAAAATTGTCGTGTGTCCCTTAAAAATCAGTTGTTTTAATGCTGAAATACTGAACTGATACCAAAAGTCACTTAACCACATTACCTTATACTCAAAGAAGACCACCTCCCCAACCCCGTCCCCGTCCCCGTCCCCAACCCCCACCCCCAAAAAACAACCCTTTTCTATATCGTTACAAAATATCGAAAAGACAATAAATGAAATAGCAATGTTAAAAAGGATATTGTTGTAAATTGTTGTTATTGTTGTTACAGTTAACGTGAGACGTGGTAACAATACTGTTTGCATGTATAAACTTGGCGGGTTTTTTGTTTTCTTCAAAGATTTATCATCTTTAATTTAGACATACGTAATTTTTGATGGTTTTGATGACAACCTGGTGAATTCCCAAAAGACAATTAATTAGATATGAGAAATGGATTATATAAATATGCCTATTTCCTAGGCTTGTATCGTCCGACATTTTGCTTTCTTTTGGTTGATATATTACTTTGAAATCGAGCCAGGCATTGATCCACGACACATGGTGTGAGCGGCAAACATTATACTACTTTAAAATCGAGTCAGGCATTGACCCACGACTCATGGTGTGAGCGGCAAACATTATATCCTCTACACTGCGCCCAACTTATGAATACATGTCGGACGACAGCTTTACTATGTTGACTGTATAACTAAAACAAACTCAGATTCTCTGCACTATTCTCGCCCTTGGAAGACTGACTGTGTTTTTTTTCATGATTTTATATGGCATCCATGTATTAATAAGAACTCTGTTTTATCTTTTTTTTATCAACATTTTATACAGCAGTGAAATATTCATTTCTGTTGTATGTGATAAAAAGTCAGCATGTATATGGTCGTAGAAAATGTGATGCAAAGAAAAGAATACTTTTGTCGGTCGAATCACAGTGTTGCCAGATTGTTTACATATATATTATTACTATGTGAAGTGATAGATATATCACGCAATCATGTAATGCATTGTTTTTAAAAAAAAGAAACGATATGTTGTTTTTTCCTGTTGATAATTACAGATAACGGATCAATGAAGAATTTGGACAAAGAGACATCCTGTAGTCTATGATTTTTCACTGTCAGTAGGAAATCAATATGACAGCTTAACGGGTTACCCTATCATATAATAAAAATACTCATACCAGCTTTCCAGGGTTTGTTCCACGCTTGACTCAATGTACTCTTAAAACAACCCTCAGTACTGTTGGTTACCAAGGAAACGGACTCAAAATAAGGTCTTAGCTTTCTTCGCAAATGAGCTAAAATAAATTGGTATAAATAACAATACGGGAAATATAATGGTGACGACAGACGACTGGAGTCTGAAACAATGTTTATTAATAAAATGATTAATTATTATAAAAAGTTCAAGGTCTTAAAAAGTTAAGGACCATTTAATCTGTCACAATCGTTAGATATTTACATATAATATAGATAAGTACTTTTATGACGGAGGTGAAAAGTTCACGGAATACACACTACTTCGCCTTATAGATTGTTTTGTATCAGTTGCATTGTTAAAAAAAATACATTAAACACGTACTTTATAATTTAATGTCCTGACCTGTCCTGTCCTGTCCTGTCATGTCCTCTGTCCTGTGACCTGCTCTGCCCTGCTTCCATACTCACACAATCTATGTATATATTTTGGTTATTATGAATATTTGAGAGATTCTCAGATCTCGCTATAGTTGCCACCGAGCAGGATACATTGACATTTAGCCTGAACCTTGCCCGATTAGCTCAGTCGGTTACGCATCTAACTATCAATCCAGGGGTCATGAGTTCGAATCCTCGCCCGGCAACAGTCTACGTGGTTATTATTATACGACATTGTGTCTCATTATCATTCGATCTCACCATAGGGGCCTAAACACCGTCGCAATATGACTGAAACATTGTTGAAACAGCATTAAAATCTGGACGCAGTCTAATGGATAGAGAGTGTTGGCCGCTCACGCCAGAGGTTACGGGTTCGATCCCAAGTTCGACCCGATGCCTCTCATAAAACAGCACTTAGGACTGGTTCTACCAGGAAGCGATCTCGAGAACGGTTCATATAAGCTCAGAGCTTTAATCGCAATCGGGCTAAAAAAATAGTATAAACTAAACAGCATACAACAATAACTTCTTTATTCTTTATTGTAGGTAGATATGCACTTGTTTAGTTACCCCAAGCGTTACTAAAAATATAGCTGAATTTCCTAATTACTCAATATATTAAGAATCCACTGTGACCCCCTTCTCCAAATCCTCTGGAAACACCACACGGAGACAGTATCATCAAGGAATTAGAGATGTAAGTCCTTGTTATCATTAAACATTTCCATTTCCAGTTTAAATTTTAAGTATCTATTAGCAATGCAAACTTTGCCGTTAAATTCTTAGAATTCTTAGGTATTTATATAACGAATTGCCGCATTTTTGTGCTGTCTGTATTTAACTTTTAAACACCGGTTGCACATGCGTAAAACTCATCAATTAGATACCAATGAAGTAGAGAGCATATTTCTGCAGTTTGAAAAAAAAATACGTTTAAACGTCTCCTTGTTTGACAATCATCATCGTTTGGTCATCGTTTTTATCTTATTGGTTCTTGGTGAAGGTGCCATTATATCGTCGTGCTACGAGTGTCCTCCAAGAAGTAATGAGATACCTATAACTAAACCATTTTAATAAATATATTGCTTACCGGCCTACATTCCTTCAATGTAACCGCCTTCGATGGAATGGCACTCTCATATATGTCTGGCAATGCTCGTATGCCGGTTACCAGACAACTGGAATTGACTACCGTTTCACTTTTATTATCATATCAGACTGCAATTCGTTCAAGTCGCTGTAGCGATTACCCATGAGCAGGTCCCAGTTTCACTAAACATCTCAACTTGAGATTTGATTTTCCTCAACTCAGATGTTTGCAGTGTTACAACTTCATTTACATTTGTTAGTTGTGCGAGGATTCCTTACCACTAAGTAAAGATTTGTTATGACTACACATTTGTATGGTCATTTAATGTGTTATGAATTAAGGTAATCATTTGGAGAATTTGAAATTTCTGAGTAGAGAAAAATCTCAGTTTGAAATGTTAGTGAAACCGGGCCCTGTTATATATGATTTTGTAAATAAACCCAAATCAGATGAGCGCATGTGTGTATTATATGCCAGACGTGGCGAAACTGCTCAACCGTACGGTCAGGGCCTTTTGTTACATTTGGCGCTATCGGTGTTTATCTTGACGAAAACATCATACAGGAGTAATATATATTTAAGATCTTTCAATGCACCATTAATGCGAGCGAATGCATGTCAGTCACATAGTTATTTACATTTAGTTATTACATTTGGTATGATATTTGACAGCCATTGTATTGCTACAGTGTGTAATTAAACCATTTCCCAGTTTAAGGGTTATAAGGTCGAACGATGAGCATGCTTAACGCATAAATAATACAGTTGATTCACGTTCAAAGTTTACATTCATTAATGCATACTTTGCCAGAATTACAAATTACGCAATAAATAATACAGTTGATTCACGTTCAAAGTTTACATTCATTAATGCATACTTTGCCAGAATTACAAATTACGCAATAAATAATACAGTTGATTCACGTTCAAAGTTTACATTCATTAATGCATACTTTGCCAGAATTACAAATTACGCAATAAATAATACAGTTGATTCAGGTTCAAAGTTTACATTCATTAATGCATACCTTGCCAGAATTACAAATTACGCAATAAATAATACAGTTGATTCAGGTTCAAAGTTTACATTAATTAATGCATACCTTGCCAGAATTACAAATTACGCAATAAATAATACAGTTGATTCAGGTTCAAAGTTTACATTCATTAATGCATACCTTGCAAGAATTACAAATTACGCAATAAATGCAACATCAGTTTGAAATCTGAATATGATTTTGTTTTGTATTGTGCTTTTCGCGAATTCCACCCCCGCACCCCCCCCCCCCCCCCCCCCCCCCCTCTCTCTCCCATGGAATCCTTGCATGTAGAAATGTCTGCGGAATGATATTTTCCATAAAATGTGTTTATGATATTATACATGTTATATCATATTCACCAACGAGATGTTAATTGAATGCAGTTAAATAAACGGTGACAGACTGTTAAATAAAGACGCCAAAGAATTACCAGTGCGGGATTTTAGTGACAGTTCAATGTAATATTAAGGGGGTATTCATGCTGCGTAATATTTTTTCGTGAATGGTTTGGTCGAATGATGATGACATATTCTTGGGAGTTCTATATCTATTCTACTTGTTCCAAATCGAAAATTCATGCTGATTGTCTTTACATAAGACACACTGTGTGCTTAGCCGGGACCGATTAGCTCAGTCGGTAGCGCGTCTGACTATCAATCCAGGGGCCGTGGGTTCGAATACTCGCCCGGCAACAGTCTCCGTGATGATCGATATACGACATTGTGTCTCATTATCATTCGACTCTCACCGCTGATTCAAGTGGGGACGTTATCAGTTACTTGCGGAGATGGGGTGTGCTCGAGTACTGGTTAACCTTTCAGGATCTCAGGAAACAGTGGTTATGTTAACCGATCGTATGTAAGCCCTCGATGGCATAAAATGACGCTTAATATTCAAAATGGATGTGACATAGTCCTTAAAAGACTGCGATTTACCTGAAGAAGGCGGAAGCCGAAAATTTGAGAAATAAAAGAGTTTAATATAGACATTGATATAATATTTTCTTCCCTTCGGAAGATTGATAGTAAATTTTATAATTCAAAGTATTTAGTCTGCGTTCCGATTTTAATAAGGCATTGTTGATTAAATAGGTTTAGAGCTGTCGTATTGCGCATGCTCAGACGACAGTTCTGTATATTTTAGAAAATACAATCACTTTAAAGAAATTTTGTAATTTGTTCAATATAAATAAAACTACGACAAATCTTTGTATTTGTCTTAAATCTAGTTTATTTTATGTCATAAGGGAATATCTCGTCCAATTTCACCTGGTTATATTTATATCATTGTAATTCGCCCACGATAACGGAAGTTTGTCGCTCTTCTTTAAGAAAGAGAGACATTGTTCATAAATCTATTCGATTGTACCAAATGCACACATCCAAATGTTCAATATTGATAATCTGCCAGCTTGCTGTATACATATAAATACTGCTGTGGCGGGTGTCTTCTGAGTGCTGAGTCTCCAGTATCGTATACATCATGCCGACAAGACACGAACAGCAATTGTCCATTTATAGTATACTATGCTTGCTGATAACATACATGGGTTATATGACATTGAGAATGCATGTGCTGATAACATACATGAGTTATATGACATTGAGAATGCATGTGCTGACAACATACATGGGTTATATGACATTAAGAATGCATGTGCTGACAACATACATGGGTCATATGGCATTGAGAACACATGTGCTGATAACATACATGGGTTATATGGCATTGAGAATGCATGTGCTGACAACATACATGGGTAATGTGACATTGAGAATGCATGTTCTGAAAACATACATGGGTTATATGACATTAAGAATGCATGTGCTGACAACATACATGGGTCATATGACATTGAGAATACATATGCTGATAACATACATGGATTATATGGCATTGAGAATGCATGTGCTGACAACATACATGGGTTATGTAACATTGAGAATGCATGTGCTGACAACACATGAGTTATATGACATTAAGAATGCATGTGCTGACAACATACATGGGTCATATGACATTGAGAATGCATATGCTGATAACATACATGGGTTATATGGCATTGAGAATGCATGCGCTGACAACATACATGGGTTATGTGGCATTGAGAATGCATGTGCTGATAACATACATGTGTTATATGACATTGAGAATACATGTGCTGATAACATACATGGGTTATGTGGCATTGAGAATGCATGTGCTGACAACATACATTGGTTTTCGACGTTGAGAATGCATGTGCTGACAACATACATGGGTTATGTGGCATTGAGAATGCATGTGCTGACAACATACATGGGTTATATGGTATTGAGAATGCATGTGTTGACAACATACATGGGTTATATGACATTGAGAATGCATGTGCTGATAACATACATGGGTATATGACATTCAGAATGCATTTATTGAACACCGTTCATATGCTTCCTACTTGAAAACGTTGAGTGCTAATGCAAAATCAGTATAACGTTTAACAATGTTTAAGTATATTTTAGGTAAGTAAACGTTGGTGGCGTATGTTTTATATTTTTAACGTATATTTTAGGTAAGTAAATGTTGGTGACGTATAACATAACGATATTTTTTTATATTTTTAACGTATATTTTAGGTTAGAAAATGTTGGTGACGTATGGCATATAACGATTTTTTTTTATATTTTTAACGTATATGTTAGGTAAGTAAATGTTGGTGACGTATGGCATATAACGATTTTTTATATTTTTAACGTATATTTTAGGTTAGTAAATGTTGGTGACGTATGACATATAACGATTTTTTTATATTTTAACGTATATTTTAGGTAAGAAAATGTTGGTAATGAATGACATATAACGATTTTTTTTATAATTTTAACGTATATTTTAGGTTAGTAAATGTTGGTGACGTATGACATATAACGTTTTTTTTTATATTTTAACGTATATTTTAGGTAAGAAAATGTTGGTAATGAATGACATATAACGATTTTTTTTTATAATTTTAACGTATATTTTAGGGAAGTAAATGTTGGTGACGTATGATATAACGATATTTTTTTATATTTTCAATGTATAGTTAAAAGCATTTCGTTCGACTGCAAACATATCAAATTGTACTGGTTTAAACATATAACGAACGTATCTAAACTCTCCGTATCACTGTACCTTGTACAGCAAGTTAGACAGTAGTCCATTTACGTTATATCAAATATCGCCGTTATTTTAAGGTTGTGTACATAGTGCAGGTGATTGACGATAGTAGAGCAGTTTGCTGGCACCTACTCCCACCAGACCGTTTCAGATTAAATGAAACAATTTTAATGTACGTGGTCAATTATAAGATTACTTCTTCAAACATCAAAGTATGTTTAAAGCCAAATACTAACGAGATGTTTTGATTAAAAATGTTTTTTTCCATAGGGTAATGGTGAGGTTGTGTCACCTCTAAAGAGGCCTAACCTATATCGTCCATATTTTTTTCGATCTTAGCAATAAAACTGCACATTTATATCAAACATTATATATTATGGATGTTCTGTTTAACAGCTTATATTGTATTTTGTCTCTGAAGTGTACAATTCTTTAATGCTGTTGACCAAATACTAATTCGCTGCCCACGATAAAGTCACTAATTTACTAGAACATTGACGAATAAAATGGAAAATGCCGACCTGTATATAAAAAATTCTCAAAATTTAGATAAACTACAAGGACACAATCAGCCATTATCTTCGAATTGGACTTTCCTCTCTGTGATTCAATACACTTTCCATCATTGACTGAACAGAAATCTGGTACTACATCTTTAAACTATCAAAACAAAACAAGGATCATGAACAGTGCAAGTATTGCAAAAAGTAAACTCATAAGCGTGTTGTATGTTGTGAAATACTGTTTTGACCAAACACATCAGCAATAACAGCAAGTAAAAAATGAGTAGTTCATACAAATAGAAAGTGGAAGGTTAGAAATAATTGTACGACAGTTTAATTAATATATCTGATGATAACAAATGTCATTGTTAACTTGAGTCGCAATTTCCTGAGGTATATACATACATTTATGATAAATGTATGTTAATTTTCATGACATTGATTGATATAGTATGAAAACCCTCTTTTTCAGTCGCCAGTTTTGTATTTTCTAACAATGACATTTGTCGATCGTTAGTATGAAACTAAGCCCGTAGCTAGACCTTAAAAAACAGGCCGATTCTAAAGGGGTGTGGGGGCATGCTCCCACAAAGTTATTTTTGGACGAGGATGTCATTTCCTGCATTTTCCTGCATTTCAGAACTTATTTTGCCCTTTTGAAGGTATTAATTTTTGATACTTTTTTTAATCTTAAGACCGCGACCGCGGCGTGGTCTAGTGGTAGAGCGTCCGCTTCGCACGCGGAAGGTCGTGGGTTCGATCCCCGGCCGGGTCATACCCAAGACTTGCTGCCAAACAGTACCCAACGGATGATATGTCCTTGTTTCCGTTAATAACTGAAACCGTTGTTCAGTGAAACGGGGACATTGAAAGAAAAAAAAGTGACGTGCGTTTTCTGTTTCGTATCCACATTCGCACTTTGATGTTTCCTGTAAATGATTTATGTACAGATCATTATTTAAGTTACTACAGTTATTACGTAAACGTGTAGGATAAACAGAAAACTTTCTATTACCGTGTAGAAAATACTTTGGAACGACAGGTGCTTTAAAATAGTAGCTTAGTAATTTTTATTTAAAACAAGCTAAAGATGGAGTTTCTCTTACATCTAATGGGAGATTATACCATAGTCTTACAGCAGAGTGGATAAAAGAATTAGAAAATAATTCAGTTCTCCTAGCAATTGTTTCAAACTCATTTCTATTTCGAGGGTTATAATTAGAATTATCCTATTAAATTTGTTGCTGTACTCAATATAGGATGGAGCCATTCCATTTTTCATTCTATACATACTAATTAAGTTTTGATATTGCTTTCTGTCATTCAAAGACAGCCATCCTATTTCCTGATATAGTCTTTCAAGTGAAATAGACCTTTATTTTTCAAAAATTAAGGAGGAATACTTCTTCAGAATATTTTTCCCTCAGAGTTTAAACATACCTACTGCTAATTAAGAACATTAAGCCTATTAATGTTTAGGTTTGAATTATAACTCAGTTGCATTGATATTGTAAGTGTAAAGGTTATTAAATGAGTGAGTGAGTGAGTGAGTGAGTGAGTGAGTGAGTGAGTGAGTGAGTGAGTGAGTGAGTGAGTGGGTAGGTTGGTTGGTTAGTGAGTGACTTTAAAGTGATTGGGTGGGTGAATTGGTGCTGGGTGAGTGAGTGAGTGAGTGAGTGAGTGAGTGAGTGAGTGAGTGAGTGAGTGGGTAGGTTGGTTGGTTAGTGAGTGAGTTTGGAGTGATTGGGTGGGTGAATTGGTGCCGGGCGAGTGAGTGGGTAGGTTGGTTGGTTAGTGAGTGAGTTTGGAGTGATTGGGTGGGTGAATTGGTGCCGGGTGAGTGAGTGGGTTGGTTGGTTGGTTAGTGAGTGAGTTTGGAGTGATTGGGTGGGTGAATTGGTGCCGGGTGAGTGAGTGGGTTGGTTGGTTGGTTAGTGAGTGAGCTTGGAGTGACTGGGTGGGTGAGTTGGTGCCGGGTGAGTGAGTATGTGAGTGGGTAGGTTCGTTGGTTAGTGAGTGAGTTTGGAGTGATTGGGTTGGTGAGTTGGTGCCGGGTGAGTGAGTGGGTTGGTTGGTTGGTTAATGAGTGAGTTTGGAGTGATTGGGTGGGTGAGTTGGTGCCGGGTGAGTGAGTGGGTAGGTTGGTTGGTTAGTGAGTGAATTTAAGGTGATTTGGTGGGTGAGTTGGTGCCGGGTGAGTGATTGGGTAGGTTGGTTGGTTAGTGAGTGAGTTTGGAGTGATTGGGTGGGTGAGTTGGTGCCGGATGAGTTAATGAGTGAGTGAGTGAGTGAGTAAGTGAGTGATTGGGTGGGTGAGTTGGTACCTGGTGAGTGAGTGAGTGAGTTAGTAAGTATTTTATTAAAGATGGAAACTCAATTGATAAAACGCCAATTCTGTTGAACTACCCATGTTTAATACATTTGAGTTACATTGAGTTACATTTATATGTAATGCTCACACTAACGCGTTCTCGAACAAAATGGGGCTGTATAAAATTGCGTCATACGTTTGTCTGTCTGTCCGTCTATGCGTACAATGTTTGTCCGTCTGTTTAGCCACCATACATTTATTTGTCGTTAAATATTTACCGTGATCTGATGTATTTCTGAATTTGGTCTATATTTGGAAGAACGACTAATCTCGATGACTTTTTATCTTGTAATTATTCAGTAATTGTCTGTCTTTCCGTCGCCGTCCGTCTGTCGTCATCTGCAATTTAATAACAATAAAATTGCTTCGTCTCTGACTGAAATCACTAAACAGATTCAAAATAAAAACACAACGGTATTACTTTTTATATCATCAAACCTTTGCCTATTTACATTGACTTTGTAGGCATCTCAAAAAGGGCGATAACTCGTAAAATACTACACGCAGTCAGACAGTCATGCTAATTATTGCACCTTAATGTTCATTTTGTAAAATAAACTCTGGAATTTGTTTTTGTTATAACTTTTTTATATCGAAAATTCCCGATACTGCCATTGCCGTCTTTGATACCTGACACGGCCAGCATTATTTCCGGTCCTTTTTATCCGAGGAGGTACTCGTACACTCACTTACCGGCGGAGGGAGACAACCCCTCCCTCACATATTTGTTTGCAGTGGATAAGATACCGGGTTTTTAACCCGGTGAAGGTCATAATCTTCAAGCTATTCTTTGTAGTATTTGTGTGTGTTTTTAATAAAATGTATACAGTCAAAAGCAACATTTGGTGTTTGAGATATCATAAACGTCCGGTGGTAACCTCATCGTAACCCACCAGCTGGAACGTGGGAACACCTCCCCTCCCCCTCCCCTATCACACTCTTTCCCA